>JAVKLF010000064.1:8893033-8903337 GCA_034783495.1 Millerichthys robustus | reverse complement strand
TGTGTGTGTGTGTGTGTGTGTGTGTGTGTGTGTGTGTGTGTGTGTGTGTGTGTGTGTGTGTGTGTGTGTGTATCTGCTGTGACCTTTTCCTGCGTCAGGTGTGTTTGTGCAAAGGCAAAGAAATATTTCCCTCAAAGCTCCTCTTTGTTGTTGTTGTTTCCAAAACACTTCAAATTCATAAACATTTCCTCGCTGCCACCGTTGCTGACATGCTGCTGAAATTCCACGTTTTTGAATAAATTTCCCATCTCGCCATGTTCATATCCACTCATATGAGCAGGCCTTCTCATTAAGTCTCAGCAGGTTATATGATGGTATTGCTGGAATCCCTGGAGCAAAATGAACAGGGACAGCTACACTGCTTAATGCAAGGTAGCCTAGCAACAGATAGCGGGGATGGCGGTGGAAACATACCCTCATATTTATGTTTACATGAGAGAATGATTTGTCTGTCAGGCTGATGGATCCTAATGTTCCCCTCTCTCCGGGGCTTTTCTTGTGCTGCACGCAGGCCTGACACTTACCCTGAAGGACATGCACCACCTTCTCCAACACGCATGAATACTTAATACTGTTAGACTGCATTTATGCAAAGAATGGAAATGGCCGTGGAATAGTGTGGAGGGGGGGGGGGCTAAAATGCATCAAAACATGACACGGTGTGCATCGCAAAACATTGTCGAGAACGACGGCAGACATAGGAAAAGACAGAGCGGCGCGTTGTTTCTTTTTCGTTGCATATTTCTTCTAACAGCACGCGAGTAATGAGATTACTGCCTTGAGTTTTTCGAGTGCCTGGCGACCGCTGACAACTGACAATATAAACTCACGTCACTTCCAGCAAGTACAGAGCTATATGACTTGATGGAGTCTGTCTTTACAGTACGTCCAGCTCCTCCAGGGACAGACTACATCAACTCAATTAGCCTGGCACAGCCCGAGTATCAGCACCATAGATTAGATTTCACCCCGGCTTGTTTTCCAGAGAGCGGCCCGCAGAATAATATCTATACAAATTTTGAAATAAAATAAAATAAAATAGATGATAGTCTGAGCACTAGATATAAGCTTCTCGTGTCATGCGGGTAAAAGGCAAGGAGAGTAAGTGGACTGGCATATTCCTGTTCGTCCTGGGAACTTGTTTCCATAGTTACATCAATGTTTGTCGAAGTGAGGAGGTGATCTTTTACATGAGCCGTGCTCCTCTTTTATTGATTTTTCATCCCACGTGGAGAAAACAGCCCTGGTGCACGAAGTGTCTGAGATATTGTAGGAGTAATAAAAGGCAGACAATGGTCTGGACGTGTAGAGTAAAGCGGGGAGAAACCTCTCTAAAAGAGAATTTGAGACGTCTAAGTCTTATTAGGCAACGCTAAAAGACCCCAAAACCACAAAGAGGCTGAGAGTTAAAACTAATCACTGTGGGTAACAGTCAATGATTGCCGTGTTGTTAGCCACATGCCTGCATGCTCCTGTGAAATCCCCACAACAGTGTGCGGCGTGCTGTAACGCTAATGACTCCAAAAAGAGAGTTAATCACTGCAGCGCAGATAGCCACATGCTCAGCCTCTTGCAGCGTGTTCGGTGTGTTCCAGGGGTTAGCAAAACACTGGCGTAACACATGATCGCTCTTTATGAGGCTGGGGCCTGCAAGAGGGAGAGGGGGCCCGCAGACGATGCTAAAAAGACGGTAATGACAGCCATTCACCGCAATCCAATTATGCAAAAGGGAGTCTAAACAATTCCATCATCCCCTAAATTAGATTGTCCTAACGAGATAAAGGCACCAATTAATCCTGAATTAATTTCTACAGCTCATTTTCCCCAGAAAACACTCTAATATGCAAATGCCAATGAGAGACAGAGAGGCATCTTTCTGCAGAGCTTCACTCTACCTCTGTGGTGGTTTCTCTGTGAACTTGGACACATTTTGTGAGGATAAAACCATAATTTGGATTTCACTCAGACATTCCTTTAAAGAATTCCACGTCCGTGTTATGTTCTGTTTAAGAATAAAGTAGGTTCAGTTTGGGGGTTTTGTAGCTTCTTGAGTGAGTCTGAATCCTGGGTTCGATTCTTCCACTGACCCTGACACTTTGTGGCCGGTAAAATTCTCAAAAAGTAATCATTTGGTGTATGTCTACAACTGCTTAACTTTTAGAGACAACATGATTCAAGATGGCTGCCACATCTGCAGCAAACAAAGCTATGGCTGCACAATGTTGGAAAAAACTGACAAAGAGATCTTTTTCTAATGCTGTGATGTACTGTATATCGCAATATGAAAAACTTCAGTAATTTTCACCAGATGACTTACAATGCCATCTTGTTGACAACAAACCTGCACTGATCTTACTTTTTTTTTGCATGTTGCATGTTTTTGTCTATAGTTGAGAGTTATCCTTGTTATGTTTTATTGCTGGCTTTTATTGTGCTGGGACCTGAGTACATGTTTCCTTCTATCGTGTGCAAATGTGAATTGCATTCTACCAGTATTTTAGTTTCTGTTTCCGTCACTATTTTATCTCTTTTCCTCCAGTTCTCTGTGACTTTGCTCATCTTCCTTGTTTTCGTCAAGATCCTTGTCATCTTCCTCCCCAGCTCGAGATTTCACCGACAACGCTTCTCTGAAAAACGTTGCTGTTATCGTCCCAGAAGTTTCACGACAAAATGAAGTTTCAGCTTTTTTGACACGAGGCGTAACATGACCGTTTAAAGCCTCGACATATTCCATCAGAACTGCCGAAATTGGCTTTTATTGTCGCAGTTGCATGACAAAAATTGCATCATTTTGTTCGCAGCTTTGAGGTTTCCGCCCCTTCTTGTCAAAACCTGCCAGGAAAACTTTTCATACCCCTCAGCATATGAATTATTGTGTGATTGGTCAGATATCCACGGGCCTGTCTTTTTTATGATGAAAGAACTTGGATGTTGCATTTTGCTTGAACTACTCACTTCCAGAATCCAACTGTTGTACTCGGAAGCAGACATTTATAAAGAGAGTCAAATGGTCAAAAACCCATGGATGGAGAAACCAGATGTGCCAAAAACTGTGGACATATAATATCGTCATATTAGAAACCCAGTGCAGTGTTGTATGCCGCGGTCGGAGGGGTTTCCCAGGACCTGCAGTGGGACTTTGACGATGCTCAAACAAAATATAATGCAGCTTATGCTATCACCCGGTCAATTCTGCAGATATTCTGTTAGAATTTGATGGGGTTGTACCTGGGAATCTACCTCAACACCAACTCTGAGCATTAAGTAATCAAGCAAGATCTTTGTTTTAATCTTTAACGTCAAAGGCAAGCAACCTAGCATTCCTACGAGCAGTGCTAGTTTAATTTTCTGTTTAAGTGATCTCTTTACATGCAAATTTACATAAAAATAAGCTTCCAAAGTAGACAGGGATTTTGTTAAATGACGTGGTGATTGGAGTTTCAGGATTTTAGCCGAGCAGAGGCAGCATCGCGGCTTCAGCATTCTGTGACTCAAGCTAACGTGTTGACCTCACTCCCTGCTTTTCATCATCTGCCAACAGGAAGTGAAAAATATGTAAATAGAGAGCAGCTTTATTGGAAATTTGGCTGCACTGAAATACACTGTATGTGAGCAGGGAGTGAGGGAAACGAGCGAGCAGATGTAACGGGATGACACTGGTTGAGGCATAATGCAAATGACACATGATGACATAATTTGGCAATATTTATCTGCTTTTCCTGCAGGTTTGGAGCTCATTTACAATGGAAATATTTTGCAACACTTTGGCTTTGTCTTGGAGGAAGTTTGGCTGCAGTAGTGCTTTGTGAATGTTAATTTAAAACAAAGAAAATATGACACGTTTGTTTGTGTCCATGACTCAATAGAATGAAACCTTGAGGACTTTTTTTTAAAACCAGAAAGCAAATTTTTGGCGCCAATTTTCCCCTGTTGATTTGAAGCATCCGGATCAACTGGGTTATCAGTTATTGAACTCATTATCATTTCTGTTATAAAATGACTTCTGAACCGGGTTCTTCCATTTTAAAACAACATATCCATTTAAACAAAAAAATCAGAGCGATAGAGAAAGAAACCCAGCTGTCACTGGTTGTTTCAGAGTCTCCACAAGGTCGTTTTGCATCTCTTTGTGCTTGTTTTGTCTCTCTGTGTGGGCACTCTGATTTTTTTTTTAATCTATTCTGTTTTTGAGGCTGTTTCTCATCTTATTGTAGTCTGTACCCAGCAGGTCTGTTCTGTATTCCTCCCACAAACAAAATGATTTCCCACATCATTCTGTAGAATTAAAGGTTCTGGCTTGGTTTCTTATAAAAAGCTGGTCCTTTTTCCTGAAGCGATTAAAGAAACATCAGATGAATTCATGCTGCTTTTAAGAGCACAGCCACGGAGTTGCCAAAAAGTACTGTGGAAAGTGCTCAGACACATAATAGCTTGATGCAAACTAAACGACGCAACATCGCCGTCTGTATCTGCTCATTTAAAAACAAAGCAATTAAACCATTTCTTTCATCATAATCATCTTTATCATTTTCACCCTCTTAATTGTCTGGCTGCCAGCTGTCTGGAGTTGTTATGATTGAGCGATCTGACATATTCTCTTGATAGTGCCTGCAGATGTAGAAATTTTTATTCAAACCCTTTCAGTGTAGTAATTTATGAATCTGAATGAAATGACTAGAATATAAATAAAAGAAAAAAGAAATCTACATACATAGTATAAATCCTCTCATCTACATATTTCAAAAAATATTAATTCATTTAAGTCGTCACAGCTTTTCTTTCTTTTAGTTTCGTAATTTTGTTTTAAGCAGCAAAGTTTTTCCAACATTTATTGTCATTGTTTTTGGTGCTGCAACTTTTTTAGCATTTACTGTAACTTCTACATCTGGTTTTGCTCAATAGAGAAAAGCCGCTGGCCCACAGAGACATGCAGACCTGAAAAAGACAACATGATGAATGAAGAAAATCATAAATGTCGCTAAAGAAATAAATTAAATGTATACATTTATTCTGGACCTTAGGTCGAGTGACATGTCTTTAGGTGGACCAGAGCATTTGAGTTGAAGACCAACACGTTGTTTTGTTGTGGCAGATGTCTTTATGAACCTGGTTTGCGTCTGTTTTTTTTGTGTTTTTTTTACAGTTTATATTTTATTGATCAGCGGCGAGTGAACGCCACCTGTGCACGCTCCCCCTACCCCTGACAGTGATGACAGAAAACAACTGGGCTGTCAGTTGCCAGGCAATGTTCACAACCACTGGCCCACATCAGCTAATTACCAGCAGAAATCACGTATTGACAGATGGGCCTATGCATATTGATCGTCCAGCACTGCCACGTACTAAATCACCAAACGCTAATGAATCATTTTCCATTTGGGAGAGAAGAGAGAAAGAAAAAAAAATGCATTAGTCTCCTGTTTGGTGTCTATCTGCACTGCGTGTAGTGTGTATCGTGATTACACACACATCAACCTAAACTCTCCCAAGACTGCTCACATACACAACTCACAGCTGCCCCCCCCCCCCCCCCCCCCCCCCCCCCCCCCCCCCCCGCCCCCCCCCCCCCCCCCCCCCCGTCTTGCTGTGCGTCTCATCTTGCTGTCTGTCTCCCGCCATCTTTCTCACCTCTGCCATCTCTCTCTGTGTGTGCTGCATGGCAGTTATTCTTCATGGCGGTGAGCCGGTGGAGGCAGTAAATACCCCTCTCCTCAGACTGCGGACCCAGAGTGACCCTGCAACCCCTTCTGTCTCTGATGCTTCTCCCAAGGTCTCGCATTCCAAGGTCCCTGTGATGCAGCGCTCCGGTTGCTGCGTACACCCCTGTAATTCACCAGCCTGCTAGATCGCCTGCCAGGAGCTATTGATTTTTGTTTCCCCAATCTCCAAGAGAGAGGGAAAGAAAAGATTAAAAACACTTTGTCAGTTTGGGAGGGAATAAGAATTTTGCGCAGAGGGATACCTAGGAGGGCACGGGGTCAGGGCTGAGATACTGTACGTCTTTATGGCTTTAACTGTTTCCAAACCAACATCTCTGGTTCTGAGCATCTTTACCTCATACTTTTTGTACCAAAAACATTTAAAGATGGAGGAGAAGCAAGACATAGGAATGTGAGGAACATAGGTACTGGGAAACATAGGGTTGACCCTGAAATGTATGTAAATTGTTTCAATCATTTCCTTTGCCTGCTTTTTTTCTTATTGAGTCTTTTTGGGGGAGGTGGTACTTGTCTTCATGGTGCAAGAGGCGGGGGACACCGTGGACCATCATAGGGACACAAATAGACAAACACACTGTCACTCATACCAAGGGACAATTTAGAGTTACCAAAGAACCAAACATGCATGTTTTTGGTCTGTGAAAGGAAACCGGAGTACCTGGAGAAAACTCACTCATGCATGCGAAGAACATGTAAACTTCACCCAGAAAGGCCAGGAGGTGAACCTGCGACCTTTGCACTGAGTCAACCCTCTAACCACTGCAACATCCCAGTGTTTTAAAACTGGAGTTGTTCGTACATCTATCACCCCTTAAACCATTGTAGAAATATGTTTAGTAATGCTTCAAAAATGGCAAACATGACTGTTGTATCAGTTTCATGTTGGACAGTTGTAGACAATGATGTTGTACCTTTGTCAGTACGGCACCTCTCCACCAGTCTCAGCCTGTAGAAATCAGCATAATGTTGCTAACTATCAGACAGACAAACCCACAAATGAAACTGATCACATACCCCTGCCTTGGCTCCCGGCTCGGCCGAGGAAATAGGAAATGACAATTTACCTTTATTGCCTAAAATTAGATTAGTGCCTGAAAGCATCAGATTGCTGTTCTGCATGTAAATGTTCTGACAAACTTGTGAGTCAAGTTCTTAAACATTTCTGACTTTTGTTCCTTCTGCCAAATGAGCTAAATGATGAATTGAAAACTTGTGTGCTTCGAGTTCCTCAGATTCTCCCGTTTTAAAAAAAAAAGTCATTAGAGCGAACCTCCGCGCTCACACCGGCGCTCAGTCAAACACACTGATGTGATGTCAATACATTACCCCATCAGATTGTGCAACGCATGAACGACTTTTATTATTTTGCCTTAACTTTCAGCTAAATGTGGAGAATGTTTTTCCCCAGACATTAGGGGTTTGGTAATGGTGCCTTTCAGGGCCACTCTATTTTCTGAAATGAAATATTCATTCATTGACGAGGACAGTCTTAGAGGAAGTCTGCCTGAAATTTGAATTCATGGTTCCAGCAGACGTTTCGTCAATATTTGATGGGCCATCAGAACTCTATGTTTAATACGGCTCATTTTCTTTAGTTCATTTTCTTTCTTCTTTTGTAGCCGTTGTCCATTGTCAAAGGCAAATGAGTGATGATGTTTTTGCCCATGTTTGGTTGATCAAAAGTATCTTATGAACCACTGGACAAATTTTACCAACTCATCTAAAAAATAATTGCTGGATGTAAATCCCTAGCTAACTTTTAGAGACAGTCCTTTTTTATTCTTCGATTAAACAATATTTCAATACCACTGCAGTTTTTTTTAGTTATGATGTCACTGCAAGCTGTCATCGTTTTGACGTGAATCAGAGCTCACTTTAGCTGCTAGCTACCTTAACGTGAAAAGTTCTCAAGACTGTTGTGGTTTAATATATATTTATGTTTTTTTTTCCTTTATAGCTAAATATAACTGCAAGACCCTGGTTATTATGTGCGCCTGTTTCCATAGGAGTTAGATGCAAGTGTCCTTGCTGCAACGCATGAAGCTAAAACTGAATCACTTTATCAGTTTATATAGCTAATAATGATAATAATCATAAAAACAAGACCCTTACCTGTGTTTGAATAGCGGTACTTGAACCTGAAACCTTCTATTGTCGGGCTGCAGGCAGCTGTAGAGGACAAGAGGACAAACAGGAGGTACATGAAGGAGCCTTCCATTTAATGTTTTATTTTTGATGACAAGTCTCTTTTTTAACGTCAGTGTAAGCTGTCACTGTTTTGGCTCCATACAATTCAAGCTGGCCACCACAAGCTCATCAGCTTTAGCCAACACAAACATAACTATAATGCATTTCTGTGTACACTGACCTAAAATTTGATGCGGCGGTAACTGAGAGTCACTAACAACACAAAGCAAGCATTAACACTTTTGGCGGAATTTCTCAATATTGCATGACGTTATGAATAACCTTTCAAAGTTTGACTAACTATCTCTACATTTTTCATGAAAATAAACTTGAGTTTAAAATTTTGGCGGGCAATATGCAATCTTTCAAGGAATACACTTAAATTGCCAAATGCTGTTATCTGTATAAGACATTACAAAGGGCAATAACACCCTCTGGGATGACTTTTCTGACGTACTTCCTATAACTTGTAATTTTTTTGCTGTGTTTTTTTTTTCCAACAGGTTTTTCTAGGTTCAATTTGTTGTATAAAACCATCAGCAAGTGAGCACTAAATCAGCCTGATTGCTTGCCAAGAGGAAGATAAAGGGCTCGGAGGTGGGTACAGTAATCCAAAGAGAGCGGGTGGTCTGCTTCAAGGCATATTGTTTTATTCTCTCATGCATATTCACTTCTTAGCCTTGGAGTATGCAGATTAGACTTGTTTGAAGAGCAAACTCTCCAATCATATCAGAGGGTTTTTTCCCCACTCTCACTGCACCCTGCTGTGTTGGAGCGTTGGCACAGTGCACATCACTGTGTATGGTTGCGTATGTGTAGGGGGGTGGATTTTATTTATTTATTTGTTGTTTTTTTTGTGTGCATGTTTGCAAGTTTGGGGGCAGGCGATTTTAAGCGTGCATGCCTGAATGAGTATTTGGCTGTGTGTGTTTGTGTGTGTGTTGTTTGTGTGTAGGTATGTGTATGCCAGACACATGGCTTTGTCTCGTCCTGGCACCGCGCTCGACTCACCAGATGTTCTTCGTTTTTATCGTCCTCCACTTTCACTGTTGTTCTTTGAGGTTTAGGGAATTTGTGAAGCTGACATTCAACTTGCTCTGTTGTTTTCTGCTGTTTTGTGGAAGAGAAAAAAAAACACAATAAGCTTTTCAAAGCTGTTTTTGTGTCTTTCCATATTAAAAAAAACATTCCTATATGAAATCAAGGCTTCCTCCAGAAACAGCAGCTCAAAGTCATTTTAATAATGAAATGCTTTTTGTTCTGAAGTAATTTACGTTTAGTGTTTATTGAGCACAGAAATGTTATTTTGTTTGCGTTATTTATTTATTATTTTATTTACGAGATCACAGATCTTTTTAGTAAGGGAGGCCTGGGCCTAAGGCAGCCTAACATGCATCTATTTACACTGGAAATTGGAGTAATCCTAGAAAACCCACACAAACACAAGGAAACCCCACATAGAAAGACCCCAGGTCCAGGCGGGAGATTGAACCCAGGATCTGCTAACCATTGCGCTTTTATCACTCTAACATTAGATGTGTGATATTTATAGGTGTTATTTGGCTTTATGTCATTTATTTATTATGTGTTCATTCATCTGACTGTTAGCAAAACGGCTCATGAACCACTAGATATATTTTAATGACACTCTCAGAAAGCAATCATTGAATGTTCATCAGTAACTTAAGTTTTGGAGTCAACCGAATTCAAGATGGCCACCACTGCTAACTAACTGTTATCAATACAACAAAATAACATAACTCAATTAGTTTTACGTTTATTAAGGTAAAATTAGGTGTGGTAGTTCAAAGTGCTCCCCAACTCATACTCTGAACACTACTTAATAGATCACAGGTGATTTTCTTTAAAACAATGATATTAACTCCTGGACTCAACCCTGCCGCTCTGATAACAAAATATCTCATGATCCACTTAATGGATTTTAATGAAACTTCTAGGCAGTAAACTTTGGATATTTATCTACAGCTGATAACCTTTTGAAATAAATCAAATTCAAGATGGCTGCCAGAGCTAATAGACCTTCACACATAAGTGGCTACAACTCAGTGAAATTTTGAATTTTAGTTTGGTGTGGTAGTCGCTGACAGTCATCTGCATAACAAGCTGAGTGCTAACCAATCGCACGAGATCTTTGTTTAAGTCACACAGAGGGTGATAATATACTAGGTACACAAATTTTCAACATCACTTTTAAGTTTCTTTAAATGATGCAGAAGCAGTGGCTCAAATACGGTGGCCCTGAGGTGCAAAACACTACAACATTAACAAAAATACAATTACAAATTCAAAAACACAACAGCATTAACAAAAACACAATTACAAATTCAAAAACACAACAAAATTAACAAAAACACAATTACAAATTCAAAAACACAA
>JAVKLF010000064.1:8858628-8869061 GCA_034783495.1 Millerichthys robustus | reverse complement strand
CACACACACACACACACACACACACACACACACACACACACACACACACACACACACACACACACACACACTGGCATCACATTCCTTGAGATGCCAGAGTCTTCCCAGGGGGTCTCCACAAAGCGCTGCAGCTTTGAAAAGGCAGTGAGAAGGAAGCTTGAACATCCACAATATGTTTTTGGGGATGGTCCCAGTTTGGCTCAGTTTCATCTCCTTTCATTTTTTTTCCCTGTGTAGTTGGGGAATGGCTCTCAGACACGGAACACTAGCTATGTTGGCAATTATGTTAATGGAAAGCCATTAGGCCACGATTGTGTATGAGCGAACAGGGAGCGAGGGCACGTTCTCAAGACCCAAGTCCTCGTCGGCTCTGATCCACTTCTAAGAGACTCTGCTAAAAGACACTCGAACATCTCTCCCCCTCCCCATAGATCTGCGGCACAGACATACAGTTTGACCGTTGTGCCGAGGGTTGTTTCATTCCAGGGTTATTTGTGCTGGGTAATGATGTACTCGGTCTGTTCTTTTCTCTGACAGCCGTGAAAATAAATCTGAATGGAGACAAAGAAACCATCTGTCATCAGCACTACTAATGGCAACGATAGCACGACCACTATCACCTCATCTCCTAGGTGGAAATCATCCTCATTACCGAGCATCAGGGCTGCTTCCTGCTTCCTGACGCTCACACACAAACAGACTGTTGCAGTCCATCTCCAGAAGAGAGGATTTTCTGTTTTCTGTGTCCTGATGGTCGTTTTCGTATAGAGCACACGTTTGCGGTAAACGCCTGTTTTTCATATAACATCGCTCAAAGCAGAGAGCTGCTTTTGGCATTTCTGATGTGTCGTCAGCGTGCTGATGTTATTGATCCAGGACCTTCCGAATTCATTAGGAGATTCAGCCCGACCGCGCTGCATCTTTATTTATGTTGCTGCGCCCTCCCTGTTCTCTCTCTCTCTCTCTCTCTCTCTCTCTCTCTCTCTCTCTTTGCCTCACTCCCCGTCTGCCTTTTTCTTTCATCCTCCATGCATTATTCTTTTATTATTCTTTTACAGCTGCCTTATCGCCCGCATTTTGGTGAGGATAAGACCTGTCATCTTTGGGTCTAGTCTGGGGAGATGATGGGAGACTTCAAGGGGGGAGGAGGTGGAGGGAGGAGGATGGCTGTAAAGAATGCCTGCTGTCCCCCTTTTTCTTTTTTATCATCATGAAATGGACCGCTTTAGTCCCCCCCCTCCTCCCCACACACACACATTTCCACCTTGCTTCATACTCATTTTCGCTGTCTCTCCCTGGCTTTTTTTTAAATGAGAATCTCGCTCTAATTGAGGGAGCCGCAGCGATGCTGGCCGAGGGCGGTGGGGTTAGATGGCGATACTGTCTACGTGACCGTTATGCTGATGGAGGTGGCGGATCAATAATTTAGGCCCTGACCTTAATGGTGGTGTTAAAACGCTTATTCTTTCTTGAGTCTGGAGGCCTTAAAGGTGCAGAGGTGGATAAAAAAAAAAGGCGCGGGGAGCTGGCTTCGGTGAGGAGGAGGCGGGGCGGTGGGGAGGTGGTGGTGGGCGAAGGAGATAAGGAAGAGAGGTGAAGAAAGACGGAGGGGGAGAGTGTATTTGCAGTCAGCCTCTCAGGCTGTGAAAGGAGGGATCGTGAGTGATTTTTTTTTCCTGCTTCCACATTCAGACGCTCACATTGTCACCAACATTCATCCTCTTAGTAGCCTTATGAGTGCAGTAAGCGTGTTTTTTAGTATCTGCTTGTAATCCGTTTTCGTAAAAAAAAAAAAATCCTTCACCCATTGTCACCGATGCACAGAATGCATCAGCAGACACCAGAAGTGAACAAAGACTGCAGTAACGAGTGGGTTTAATCTGGTTCCAGGCTTGTCTTGTGCCTCCTAGCTTAAGGCCATGCTCATTGAGGATTCGGACAGCCATCGATTTGATTCTGAGGGACATTAACGTCACAGCCTCATGCGTCTCTCTGAATCTCCCACTCTCATTCCCTGCTGGCAGGATGCGACCATCCCAGCTCCCCCCTTCCTGCTCCTCCTCACCCGCCCTGCCACCCTTAGGGGATGATATATTAGATATAACCAATTCAATTTTATGCAGCCAGGACAGACGCCCCGGGGACATAAACACACACATTTTTAATACACTCCTCACCAGGAAGCCCAATGCGCCAGAGCCTGCGGCTGCCCTGGGTCTCTTCTCACACTCAATTATTAATGTAACGGCCATAGTGGCTTAATTAAATAATAAAGAAGAGCTCACTGCAAAGGAATGGACCAAAGACGAGACAGAGAGGAGGCGAGCTCGCAAAAAAGTCAGATTTAGAAGAAAATATACGCGCAACAGAGCCTGTCTCATTGTGATCAAATTGTGGCGTGTTCCGTTTAAGTATTTTGGCCTCGCAGTGATTTTTTTGTATTATAATTTTTTTGAAATGGGGTTTTTGTCAAAGTAAATCATTTGAAAGAGAGGTGTGGGCATTTGGCTCAAGACTTGATCCGCCCATAAATCAGCCGTCTAGAGTGTCGGGTCAAACTGGGGCTTGCGATTCCTCAGCTACGTTAAAGAAAGAAAAAAAAAAAGACTGATTTCCGCACATTATGGATTCCTGCCACCTCGAGGGCGAGCTAAAGGAAGCACTCTGTCTCCAACGTGATGAAATGTGGCGTTATCTTTTACTTTGTTTCATTAGATTCACTGGAGATTACACACTCCCCTCAAAGACTAGATTTTCCAGCTCTCTAAGATGAGACATCCTCCAGCCTCGGGGCAAAAAAAATATATTTCCTCTCTCCCATCCCCAACTTCCCTCCCCACGTACCCACCCCTTCCCACGTTTTCTCTGGGTTCATGTCAGTTTTAACTTTCCAATTAATTATTCAAAATCTTTTTGAAATACAGGGCTACATTTTGAGTGGCTTGTTCAAAGGCAAAAGCAGTTTTTTTTCCCTTCCTTTTTTTTCTCACCAACGGCAAATAAGCTCTGCCATTAGATTGAAAAATAGGCCCATTGTGTGTGTTGACTTGGTGGCTTACTGCGATGAAGGATTGCGACAAACTGGAGTGTTTAAATTGGCGAATTGAAATTAATGCCCTCTCAAAGCCGGGCTTGCTGACGATACATTAAAGCCAATACTCCGGCGTGGTCGAGCAAATGTTTGTTTATATACATGAAAAACACTCAAAGAGAATGAAATGATTGAATTTCGCCCAAGTAAACACTTCTATTAAAAAGGAGAAGGAACAAATCGCAATGCAGCGAGGTGTGGGTTTCAGACATGTGTCATTTATGCCTCTTTCTTTTTAATTCTTATTTTTTGGGTTATTCTTATATCACTTCCCACTAGTTTTGCCTGCTGAGACACTTTCAAAGGTCAGGCCTCAAGTCTGTCTTGTCACATCACTTATTCAAGCAGGTTTTATTTATTCATGCCACTTTTTGATTTTAATAATTTAATGCAATGAAATGTTTCTTTCATAAAGCAATAAAGTGCTCGCAAGGAGTGTTGACTAAAGAAAAAAAACTACGGTTCTATGGAGGTTTTTTTTTTAAGTGTAAGCTGTTGAGCTGTAATGCACATCGATTAGAATTATCTCTCACTTTCTCTGCAGTCTGATGACCTCTTAGATGCCGAGCGAGGGGTGTATAAGAGGCTCCTTTCGTTTTTATTTTTTGTACTTTTCGTTTTCCTTTAGAATTTACTGCCAGTGGCTGAGAGTGGTATTTATTTTCCTCACACTCCGCTCTGCTATCCTGGAGTTGGCAGAGTGATTTTGTAGAATAGAAACATTATAGACTGTTAGTGTCAAAGTGTTAAATGTGATGTATAGAGCCGGGGGTTTCAAAGGGAGGAGGAGGAGGCGGTGGCGGCGGTGGGGAGGTTGAGGTGGAGGCGGTAAGGAGGTGAGCACTGCCAGCCATGACTGGAGCAAGGTGCTCATGGGAGAGAGGAGCCATCCACCATGTGAGGGATGGCGGGGTAATGTGGCGGGAGGTAATGGCTTTTCTCAGTCCGCTGAAACAGAGGGGGAGATCATTAGAGGCTGCCGTGGCGCTCAGTGCAGTCCGTTTACCCCGACTCTGCCGGCGCCTCCTGTCAGAGCAAAGCTGTGGAGATATTCACTGTATTTGTCTGGCTGTTTTTCCGCGGCGCCGGCAGCGTAGCTCCAAAGAGAATAGAGTGTTTGATTGTTATTTTGGGCCTTTCCTACCAGGATGGATAGATGGTGACACTTTGGCTTACAGCTGCACTCAGATATTTTCTTAGCAATCGCTTCTCCAGCTCTGAAATCCCATAAAAAATAAAACAAATTAAAAAAACTTGTTGATTTTTACTTTGCTTAAGCGCAGAAGCCGTTTGGTTGTTAGGTACAGAGGTGCTGTGTTTTCAAGAAAAGAAGGAATTAAAAGTTGCTGGGATCTGATAGTAGTTGAAAGTAATTACAAGTTTGTTTTATCTTTCGAGTGCATAATTAAAGATCAGAAGATGTTGATTTAATTTGGTCCAAAGTGCTTCAAACAGATAGCTTTAAAAGTCAAAGAAATACTCTTTGATCCTGTGGCAAAATAAAAACAACTGTTTTTGTCTTGTTTTTTTGTTTTGTTTTGCCTTATTTTGTTGTTTCTAATCCACCAGAGTGGTTTACATTTGGCTTTAATCCAAGCATCTTATTTTGAAATGCCCATTCTGATCAAAGTTTTCCAAATGCCTGTCTGTCTTTTATGGAACAAGAACTGCGTGTAAAGAAAGAGATGACATACCTTTTGCAAGCTTTTTGTGAAACGTGTGAAATAAAGGTGTGCTCGTCACAATCGGTTAACAGCACTTTGAGCTGGCGGTCGATTTTTGCCCCGGTGAGCCTCCACTCCGCCGTGACAGAGAAGATTGGACGTCATTAAGGCCTACACTCCTTCCGCCATCCGTGGGTGTGTGAAAATGGGCTCTTTGGCTGCCAAAAGTGTGGCCTGTTATTATGTATCTCCATCATTCTTGTGAATTCTCACAAAAAAGCGGACTTACAGCACAGACAACCAGAGCTGCTGTGTTCATCTTTTTTTCTATAATTTACCTGCAGTGTTGTTGTTTTTTTGTCTTCCAGATGATTCTTTTTTATGTCAGCTTTTTCTTGCCTTTCTGTGTTCGCCTTGTTGAGTGAGTCACATCCCTAACAAGAAGACACATTGTCAAGACTGCATCAAGCCGCCAAAAAAGAAAAAAAAAGCAGCTTCTGAAAAATATGATTGCTGCTGTAAAACGGACCAATTATACCCCATTGACAACCTTCAAAACCCACTTTTATTGGCCGATTCAGCCAAATAAAATTTTAACGGCACAAGCCGAACAGGACGCTGTCATTTTTGCATAGCTTTTCCAAGCTTAGCTTTTATATGATCCCCGTTATTACACCACAGTGACATTTAAACTTTATTGAACAAGACTTTAAAATCTGTATGCAGTCTATAAAACTGGAATTTATTTCTTTCAGATGGGAGGAAGGTCCTTCAGCAGTTCAGCGCCGGCTGGAGCAGACCAGCGTATTTTTATTGGATTCCAAAGTTTATTTTAGAACTTTTATGTCTTATTTTAAAATGAATTTTGTGAAAAACATGGCACCGGTTTCCCACCATTAATGACTGATTTACGAACCAGTAAAAACTCTGAAAGATATCAAACTTGAGTGAATACATAAAAAGATTTCCTTCTCTCATTGACTTACATGATAAGGTTTAAGTTGAAGATATAGCAAACACTCGTTAAAGGTACTCATTGCAAAGTATGAAATAGAACATAAATGTTCCCCTGAACTATATCAAATAATATAGCGTGAATGCGTTTACACCAGTAGTTTTCCAGATATACTGATGTAGTTCTAAAAACGTGGGTCTGCACTCGATTTAAACAGAACACTGAGCTGAATTTACCAGAAACCACGAGGAGTCACGTGACCTACATTAGGATGGCTGTAGTTTATGTAGGTAAACAAATTTGGCTGTTAAGTTTAAAGTCTGACCACTTTACAGTCAGTAAACCAATTCTTGTAGTTGGCTGCACTGGTTTTTCATTTTAAGAACACATTAACCCTTAATATGAGATGACATTTGCCATAACAGATTACATTTATTGTTGGATTTTCACTTTTTTTTTAAACTGTAATAATGTCTTTACCACTCATTAAAAAGCTTTGATGCTAATAGTTTAAAAAACAGTTCAAAGTAATTTAATAAACTTTAAAATAACAAAATGTGGCTGATGTTTAAATAAAAAAACAACTTCAATATGGGGTCTAATTTCAAATAATTAATGCTGCCAATTTCTTCAACTCTATTTTAGTGGATAAAAGGGACTAAACGTATTTCCTCAACAGCACCTAGAGAACTCGAAGCAGAAAAGGCAGGGCCAGGCCCTGGTAGAGAAAAGGTCCTGCCCCCCTCCTCTGTGTAATTAAAAAGGGGTGTCTGTCAGGGGCTGCTGCTGCTTTGTGTGGCCCCATATGTTTGGGCGCTGATACAGGGAGGATTATTCTGTTTGGAAGCCTGATAACAGCCTGTTTATAACCTTGGCACAGACTGCAGCCTAATCTGGCAGCAGCACATCTCTCCCCACCTCCAACCTCCCAAATTTTCACAGGAAAAAAAAAAGATTGGATTTTTCTTTTCTCCTCTAGCTAGGGAAAACAGTAAACCTCCCAAAAGATTCAAGCATACATATAGATGAATAATCTTAAAGGTTCAGCTCCACCTAAATATAAGCTGGTGATGTTTACCTGTAGTGCTATTATTATTATTATTTTTTTCCCGTAAGTTAAACGTGAAGCATAGAAAAAAACTTCCATTCCTGAATGTATCTGTCACTCTTCTTTCAAGGTTCGAGTTGCGCACGCTCAACTTTTCCTTCCTGTTTTAGATGTCAGCACTCCTTTTGTTGGAAACTTTTTTTTTTGATCTGCAGGCAGATTAATTCAATCTTTTGTTCTCAGAGTATATTGCCATCGTGCTGCTTTTCACATGACTGAGTGTGTCGTGATTTCTATTCTACTACTGAAAACTGCTTTTGTAGTTTGAGGTCCTTTGTGCTTTTAGAATAGCTCTCCAAACTAGACTAATTGCCACATGACTGACTTTATGAAATTAGTAGAACCCTTTTGTTACTGCCCAGTATGGAGGCCCTATTCCTCAGATTTCATGCAAAAAAATCCCCATTGGTTTGTCCCTTATCATATAATTATGATAAAAGATGGTCAGCAGTAGTTAGCAACAGTGTTTTTAGAGCAGCTTGCATTTTACAATACTTCATATTTTATGCAAACATGAACTGATTTCTAAATGGCCCCCTGGGGCCCAAGGAGTTTGGGGTCCACACCATTATCCCAGTTAGTGAATTGATCCCAGAAGGAAACACTAAACAACCAAAACAAAACACAAATGTGAATGAAGTGAAGAAAGGTAAGAAAAATGACAAAATGATAATAAAATATGCAAAATATTGTTATTAAGTAAAGAAATTACAACAAACAGAGAGAGTGACCGCTATTAAATGCATAAGTAGATTAAATTGTGGCAGAAAAAAAGCTAAAGTTAAATGCAAATGAGCACAAAAAGAATAAAAAGACCTGCTGTGAGGGTAAATAACCACAAAACACAAAGGAACTGAATTAATATAAAAAAAAAAACATTGATGTACTCATTAGAATGTCATGGAGACCGGTCCAAAAATTTCATTCACACTTTGTTCCCTATATTGATAGGTTTTTGCCCTTAAATTAAAACTTTTTAAGGAAATTTGTGAATAGCTGCCATCTACTATTTTATTGACTCATGGCTGAAAATAAGTCAACAATGGTAATGTCCATAGAAAAGCTGTTTGAGGTGAAATAGTCAGAAAAGTTTGGCGTATTTGTACGTATTTACACTCAATTTTGTTCAGTAACGTGTGCAGATAAAAGTGCTTTGTTTACATTGAGAATGTACCTGCATGTTAGAATTGAATATCAGTCTACCATTAAGGTATCTGTAAAACTACAGGAGTAAACCTTTTCAAAGGGCTACATTTGATATTAGTCAGGACAACTTTTTATATATTTAAGCTTTTTTATGTTTGATTTCATAGTTTGCATTGAGCACCTTTAACTTCAAAACATTGTAATATGGAGAAGGGAGAACCAAAACAACAAAAAAATGGTACAGATCAAAAACGGGATTAGACAAACAAAAGTGGCTCATAAAGATGTAAAATGGCCCAAAACAGTGTCATGTTTTATTTTGTATTTTTGCAATTTTTACTTCATATGCAACAGTGTAGAGGTAAATATTCCATAGACAACCACTCATAAGGTGAATATTTACATGTATAAATATATCAGAAAACTTGGTGAGCGTTATTTAAATGTAAATCTAGATTCACTAATATCACATGCTTTTGACAGGGCCATAATAAATGTTTCTCATAAGGAAACCAGCCCTTTGCAATCATCTAAATGCCAGAATTTTACTTATAATGGAGTATTTTTTACACCTTAGCGCTGCTACATTTATTTAAGTGAATGATCTGAAAACTTCTTCCCCCAGTGGCGGTGACTAAGTATGATTACGTGCGACAGTATATTTGCTTTTTTTCTCTTTCTCTCTCTCTCTGTTTCTCTGCTCCTTTCAGTCAGGGAACAAAGCTCCTCGCCCACATCCCGAGCCGCATAATCCTTTGCACGTCTCACCTTAAATGTTCACGTTAATAAGAGGGTTCCAGCTTCGCTGATGAGTTACTGGGGTGCTGAATAACAGCCTCTTGCGGTAATGCACTGTTTGCGAGGACCCTTAACCAGCACACTGTGGGGAAAAAAGGCAGCGCTCAGAGTGGCAGGCAAAGAGAACTGTCAACCTGTCACATTTCTCCCTCCTCTTCCCCCTGATAAATTAAAGTTACACAGTGTGCGTGTTGTAGCAGCGGAAGGCTGTGCAGAAAGCCCGGCTTCCTCAGGTCTCAGGAGATAGCTGGCAACTAGGTCAGACTGATAATGTAATCCGCTGACTGGATCCTCAGCCTGGTACACCCCGACTAGAAGAAGGAAAAAAAAAACATGACAATGAAAAAAAAATTGTGCAGAAAATATCAACTTTTATTACCAACATGCTGGTTCCAGTTAATCAGGTTTATAAAGGACTGGTGTCTGTGCAGGTTGTTGTTCCGAAGTGTTCCGATGTATCTGACACCTGATTATTCTGAAAGCTTCATCCACGCCAATCACCATCACATTTTCCACCAGGGAATCTCATTCACCCAGATTCCTGTTTTTATTTTCTTCTTCTTCTTCCTTTTTTTGCATTTCATCTTTGCATCTTTCCATCTCCTTCTGCTCTGCACATGCACAACAAAACAGCACCGCGTGGGTCTGCGAGGGGGTATGGGTGTGTGTGTGTGTGGTGGTGGTGGTGGGGGGGAGCGGCGAGAGTAAGTTCCTGCATCAGCAAGGTGCATTTTCATTCCCGTGCTGCACTCAGGAGAGGCTCGGTGGGCCCACTGTGACAACTCTGCCTCCCCGCAGGTGTGGAAATGAAACAGGGCCTATTTATAGCCCGGCCAGCAGGGAGTGGAGAGCTGGAGCGTCGGGGAGGGGGTTGTTGGTGGGAAAGGGAGGGCGGAGTGGTGTGGAAAGCGGTCCTCCAGCTGGGGATGCAGGTGTGTAGAAGCTGACGGTCAGAATACGGCTGTTGTCTCACCCAGGGGGCCGAAAAAAGAGGGATGGGGGGGATGTAATGCTGCAGCATGATCTAGTTTTAAAAGTGGAGAACTTCAACATGTTTACTTTATACATCAGGTTCTGTGCATCCCATGTAACCTGATCGGTTTTTTAAAATTATAGTTTCAATGTGAACATTTTTGGGGGGTAATAACTGATAAAATTAGTTTAGATTTTCAGAAATATAAATCTTTCCTCAAACTTATCACTCTGAATTTTCATTTTGTTCTAAACTGATCATATTACTCTTACATGACAAAGTGGAAATAAAAACCTAATAATTAATAGACAGCTTACAGAGACATAAAACAATATCTGATATATACTGTGTATAAAAATAAGTTTGAGGTGCAGAATACAAAAAAATGTATATAATGACATTTTGTCCATCAGAGAAACTTACAACTTCCTCCTGAGGTACTGAGGGAAATTAAAAATAATAGTCTTTAACAGACTTTTAGGTTAGATACAAGTTATTTTGTTCATTTCAGTCCTTAGCTTCGCGCTCTGCTTTCAGTAACGATGCATGAGACATCCGTGATGCAGGCAGATATTTGACGCTGTTTCCATGGTTACGGTGTTCTGACCGGGGCTCTGCTGAGGACAGTGAAGGTGCATCTTCTTCTCAGTTTCACATCTGCACTGACGGAGCCACATCGGAGCGCAAACGTCCAATGT
>JAVKLF010000064.1:8844707-8857883 GCA_034783495.1 Millerichthys robustus | reverse complement strand
TTGTTGTAAAGCACTTTGTGATTTTATATCTGTAAAAGGTGCTATATAAATAAAGTTTACTTACTTACTTTACTTACAATGTGTCTTTGTAGAAAATCTGTGTGCGGTAACAGTAGATGTTAGTGCCACACATTCATTTAAACAAGCACACTTCTATGTGACACGCCTTATAAGAAACACACAACATCTGCACAGGTGCTGCAGGGTCTCAGCTTAAATAACCAAAGACCTGAAAACATGCAGCCTGTCGCCACGTCTCATGTCGTCTTTAGAGACAAACGCAGACAGGAGGGTTCGTTTTGGTTTTTCTTGCTTGTTTTAGGCTGTATAACTGCATTCACTCTGTGTTTTGATTTAATGCTGAACTTGTTATTGTCTAGGTTGATCCCACCCTGTTTTTTCCAAAACTATTCCACCTCAAGAAACACAGCGCAACGGCTTTTGTTTGAAAGAAACTCTGCGCAATTAGTAATTGGACCTATACTGATCCAATTTAAGATGCAAATGGCTACAACTCAGTCCGTTTACACATACTGAGGTAAAATTAGACATAGAAGTACTGAGAGTCACCTACAACACATTGTCTGAGCACTAACAGAGACCTTGCAATATGGTCATGGAAAACGTTAATCTCAAAATCTGACCGAAAAGGTCTTTGTCTGATGATTTTATCTGAACACTGTCAACTCTGGGTCAAACACTGGTTCAACATTTAGTCTTTTGTCCAACACAAGTTTATTCTGGCGTGTTCTCCCAGTGCACTGGTCTGTATAGTATATCAGTGAGTTCCTTTTAATTAGAGCTGTGTTGTCTTTTTAAATTTTCTTATTTTTATTTAGTCAAGCCTCAACTTATAGGGCAGGAAATCTCTGCTTTCATTTCTAGTGGATGACTTCATATGTAAATGACACCCAGCACTTGCACACTGGTGCATGCATTAATGCAATAATTCCTCAGTACTACTGGCTTTTTTTCGGAGCTGGAGGCAAACTGACACATTCTCATCAAAAACACATTCTTCCGCTTACAGTTGCTCTCCACTCAGATACACATTTCAGTGCTGACTGACAGCGGGAGTTCTTTGTGACCCACTATTCTGCTACAGTGGGACGATTCCACAGGCCTGTGATTAATGACGTTAGGCTTTATCTGCTAGTAGAATGGTAGACCTGCCAGCCAGACCACTTAGACTGCTTGGGACCACTACCTCTGCTGTAAACACCCACTTCTTGTTTGCGTTCCTATGTCTCACTCTGTCCAACTGGACAACTTTTATTGTCATATTCATTAACGTGGCTTTAAATTGCTGACCCACGTCAGCCACATACAGAGAACAAAAACCCAATGAACTTTGTGCCCTCTCGTGACAAACATCAGTCTCATTTTATTTGCATTGTTTTTGCATCAACTCAGGTATTCTGTTGTTTTATAGGTGCTGTGTTTTGTTTATGCAAAATTCTAAGCACTTAATCGTTTATTCAAAACAATCCCTGGTACCCACTTCCAACCTCTACTTTAACGTTGTGCATTAGTCTAATGGTAAACATGAACTGATTGTCTTCAAGATTAAGATTGTTAAAAATTTAAATGATGATGCATTCTCAAACTAAATTTTACTTGAACCAAACATGATATGCTTCTCTGCGATCAGTTATTGGAATTTTAGAAGCCAAAATGCCAAATATTTGCTGATTTAGTCACCTCAGCTATGAAGTTTTTGTTTTGTTTAAGCCAAGTTAACTGAACAGTATTGTGGATAGACTTTCAGTCAGGAATAACAAATGTTTACATCAATTTCTTTCACTATTTTCTGACATTTTATGGGCAAAACAACTGTTTTTCAATTATAATTAATGTGAAGAGTAATTGACAGAAATATCTGCTAACTGCAGCCCAGGACTAATCATGGCTTCCAATATTTAACAAGCTTTCTGGATCCTAATTGGCACTTTATTTTAATGTGCAGCAACAGAATATACTTCAGGTGTGAAGCATAAATATACTGATTATGCAAATGAACCCCACAATGATTTTTGTTTATTGACATATTAATGTGGGTGCATTGGTTCAGGTTGCTACAGACTGAGGTGGAGGCAATTTAACAACTTCTTAATTTTTTATTGGGGCTTTTATTCTGTAAAATATATGTTTAGTGTTGCATTCAAGATGTTCTTATGGAGTAAAAATCCTAAGTTGGGCAATTAGGTTTTTATAAACTTCTGTTTGATAAAGTAATCAAATATCTACCATATAAATGCAACAGAAAATATCTGGAAATTCAATAACTTGCTTGAAAATTAGATGTTTGGTACTCCTGGAGCTGTAACCCTGCAAACCCCACCGTACTGACAGAAAGTAAATTGATATTTTTATCATTGAGCGGTTTGTCACAGGACAACAAACTTGTTTTTTGTGTTTTTGTGGGGTGTGATCCCAGCTTGGGGAAGGCTTTGAGGCGACTGCTGTTCCTGAAAGAGGCTGATGGAAACTGAAAGAGCTGGTTTTAGCGTTAAACCTCTGAATTATTCTCCTAAACGAAAGGTCCTAATATTAACATTTATCACAGCAGACGTTATCTGTTAGCTCAGACATTTAGTCAGTGATGTTATGCTTCCTCAATGCACGGCTTGTTTATGTACACACAGATGCTCTGATAAGGTTTTTATCTATATATAGAGAGAGGAACAGGATCATCTCTATTTACAGAAGTCATATGGCTAACATTATTATCATGCCTTTCAAAGCACTCAGTGACCACTTGTGTTCTCCGGAGAGAAGCATTGTCATCATAGAGGATATTGTTCCCAGCGGATAAGAGATGTATAATTAGATAATCTAAGCAGCCGCTCCGAATCTTTTCAGTTGTAGGAATACAGACTTAATCGTGTAACTCTAAATGAAAACTTGCTGGTAAGAGTAGCGTACCGGCAGTATGTAAGTGTTTGATTCTGAGCTCAATAAATGTAGTTTAGTTCCACAGTGAGCCAGATTGAACCCTCCTGTGTGAAATTCGTGTTCACGTGTTGTCAAGAGAATCTGAGCACAGCCAAGCGGAACCACAAGCACTCCTGTCTACGATCGGCCATATGGCGAGTTGTCCTTGCATGCTAGCTTAAGGGAGCCTTTCTCTCCGAGACGGAACAATTCTGTTCAGCAGCTGAACCCAGTTCAGCCTCTTTTTTTGGTGTTTATTAGACTCTGCCTCCATCACCTAATCTTGTGGACCCACGGGTCCCGGGACGACCTGAGTGATCTCCCTCACAAAGTCTCTGCCGCCCCGCTCGTCAAAAAAAGCCCACTCCCTTCTTGTGCAGCCCTGCTTGTGCCTCCAGATGTAGCTTAATTTACTGCGACTCCGCTAATTGCTGTAATTAAGGATTAATTACTGTTAATTACCATCGCATAAACTCATCAACAGTCAAAGAGCGGGGCCTTATGAAATGTGCCACGTGCAGGAACACACACCGCAGGGACTTGAGTGGTGGGTATTGTTTTTCATGGACCTCTTGTTTCATGGTTTGTCCTGCTGCGTTGGGAGGACTTGTCGGACAACAGTTAGGGCAGGACATTAACTATTATGGACGATGTCCTCCTGGCTCCTGACGCTTCACAGATCACCTCCTTGCCAACTGTTGTCCAGATCAGCATCCCTATGCTGGCTGTCAGTTGAATACAGGCTGTCGTTTACTTACTAAAAGTAGACAACTTGAACCTTTTTTACTTAATAACATCTAAACATTTAGGCTGTAAGTTGTAGTTTATGTTCAGTGATTTTTATGGTATCTCTAACAACAATTAGACAAAATGTGGATGCCTTAGCTAATAAATTAGAATTGGTTTATAGCTCATTTTAAGTTGCATTTTAAAGTTTTTGAAAGACAAAGGTTCATCTTCATATTTGTTTTCTTCCTACTCTGTCATGGTAAATCAGAGACACACTAGTAGACCCTAGTAGACAGCAAAAAAACCCAACATTTTTTAACACCAACTAAATGTCTGTGCACTGCTACAAAGGAGGCAGATTAAATCTGTCAGTAAAATTACAGAGAGCCTCAAGAAAAGGCCAAATTACCCTTCACTATATCCATGAAAGACCTTGTTGATTATGGCGTTGTGCCAGAAATAGGAAGGAAATTAGTGCTCCCACCTGGGTGTCATGTTTCCATCAGCCCATAAATACCTTTGACTACTGTAGAGTCCTTTGACCTCAGACTGAACGCTGATTGAACATATTTTCACTTAAGACTAAAGCCAGATGTGAGTCTGTTTCCAGTGTTTGTCTCTGGTTAAAGTGGCCACAGAGAAAGATGTCAGTGCTCTTTGAGAAAGGTGCGTTGCTAAATATTTGATTGAAAATAGTGTCAAGGAAAATCAAACGAGTCATTGGACGAAACATTGGTGGACAAAGCACGTACTGACATTGACGTTTCACTAGGACTCATTTAGTTGTCCTCCTACTCCTCATTTCAGACAGATTCTGATTAGTAAACTGAACGATGGCATGAAGTGTTGTTCTGTAGAACGTTTGCATGGATGCTCGGACAACTAATGAATAATGAGAGCAACATTTTGTTCCAATGAACTTTGTTCATTTAGTTAAATCAATCAGACGGCCATAAATCTTTCATCCAGCTACGGTTAAGCGCTGCAACATTTTGTTTTTTAAGCTCATGATTCTTTCAGCAAAAGTATTTACCTACAGATTTATTTTAGTGCAAGACTTTTCTAAAACTATTTATTTTTTAGTTAAAGATTATTAGAATTAAGAGCCAGAGTGGAGATCATTTAAGGAGATCATTTTTTTGGACTTCGACGTTGTATTTTTTTCCACATGTGGTTAAAAAAGAAAAGTTCAACCCTCACAATCACTACCTTTTAAAAAAATCTTTATGCACCGCAGGCATTTCACTAGAGGTTTTTTAACGACGTCTTTAGCTTTGTGATGCCTCAGGACACCCTCGGTGCACCATGCCGATCTTCAGGTTCACCGAGAGTTAAAATTTCCGTTCGTTAGTTGTTGTTTTGTTCCCCCTACGTAAATTTCGTAAAGCGTTGTGGGGGTGACAGCAATTATTTGATGAAGCCACAAAAAAAAAATAACACATAAAGAATAAATTGCACCATCTTGGATAGAGGAGGTGGGTAGCAATGTTACAACCTCAGTAGTTGTTGTGTGTTGTCACAATCTCCTTTCCCGGTCTAGCTGTAACTTTTTTCCCTTACGCAAATTTTGTAAACTTCTATAAAAACTTTGTAACCTGCATGGGGATGACTGCAACTGTTTTATGAAGCCAGGGGAAGACACATAAAGAATAAGTTATGCCGGCTTGGGTAGAAGAGGCAAAGAGCGATGTACTTGAAGCTTTAGTACCTGTTGTCACAATCTCTGGTCCTGGACCCTGCAGAGCTTTTTTTTCCATACGTGAATTTTATAACCTTCTGTAAGTTTCATAAGCACAATCCTACCTAAAAGCCTGATGTGCCAGCTCACTTACCGAAGACAGCTTTAGTGACCGATTGTGTCTCTTGGAGAACAATACAATCTTTAGTTTGAAATCCCTATAATCTATTGTCTTTTTCCCCTCATCTGTCCACTGTCGCATGATGACAAACAACTGTAAAATATACCTCAAATGTTGGATAATCCCAGCCTCGCTCCATGTTTTAAAGGGTTTTCAGTCCTTTGTTTACTTTGTGTTCGTCTTTACATGGTCTGCTCTCCTTAGAGATGTCTTTGTCTCTGTTTGCTGTCTCCACAAGCTTGTGACTTGTCTTCAGCTGCTCCCGGGTTCAGCCTGGAGCTGGTAGGAATGCACGAGTGTGGCATGAGTTTGATTCAATCAATGAGATATATATATATTTTAAGACACCTCAAGAAATACTGACATCCAGGGGGCAGGACGCATTGCCTGTTTGGAATAATAAATTATTTTAATGAAGTCTTGTAAATTGGAATGTTCTGTGTTGGTGGCAGGGCGGTGCTCTGAAATGGTCCTTTCCTCTGGCGCTGGCTGCCTCATTATCAGGCCAGCCCCTCAGGCCTCAAACTGGCCTGCTTAAGCCTCCGATGATGACGATAATTACCGTTATTAGGAGTAGCTGCAGGGGGAACTTGTTCTGAAAAACACCAAGCCGAGCTCTTCACTCGACTGTCGCCACCAAGAGAAAACTGACGATCGCCAGTTGGAGAAAACCAGAGAGGGAAAGAGGCCGAGGTAGAGATGGGGAAAAAAAGGAGGGGATGAGGGGAGCGGCCACCAAATCCGCCTAATGTGACGCCTGTCAGCTCGTCTCCCACCAGCTGTCACCTCCCAAATGCACAGGGGTTCATTTTTTTAATTGACACCTCGCTTTCCTATTCCATTTCTATTTTTCGCCTTTCATTCTCCCTCCATCACTCTTTTCCCTTCCCAGTCTGCTGCACCATCCACATCGCCTCATCGCTGTCTGTCTCTCTAGTATTTCTTTGCTGCTTTTTCCTTGTCCTTGGTAATCCTCACCCCCCTCCCTCCCCCACAACCAGTGTCAGAGACAACACTTCAACTCTGCCCCCTTTCTGCACATGACACTCAGATGGCTGATAAAACATAAAGCTGCTTAAGAGTTATTTTATGACTACGCCCTTGTGTACCGAAGCTGTGCGGCTTCCTATTATCCGGTGATGGAGAGAAGGTTTTTTCGGGCTGAAAAAAAAAGTTTGGTCACAAATTGTGATTTGAGTATACAAAACACTTAGACAACCCAACACTTTTCATCAGGTCCGCTGATTGTGATTGATGGGCTTACATAATGATGCGGCAACAAGCTGCAATCTATAAATCGTCTTTGCTTGGTGTTTGTAGCACGAAGTATTGAAAGTTGTTACACTTGGAGAACCTACAGAACTGGGATGACGGTGTTCATTTTTATAACATCAACCAGATCACATTGATGGGGCGGTGGTAGCTGAGTGGTCTTTAAATCCCGAGACTGCATGTTTGAGCCCAGGTTGCGTCAAAACCACGTCCAGCATAAAACAATCGTTAAACCTTCTTGTGCGAGTTTGCCAGCTGGGAAGACCCCTGAAGAAGGAAGCAGCCAAAACAATTCTATCCCAGTCGCTTGTTTTGGCTTGGTTTTTTAGGCTACTTGTTTTTGTCACAATATAAGATAACATTAAATCCAGCAGCAGAATCAGGGCACATAGGAATGGCTGTGGGCAAGATTTTTAGTTTCTGAGAGATGCCCATAAAGTGCTTTTAGCAATATGGATATAATGAAGTATTTGGCTGGGCAGAGACATTGCAGTAGCTCAGGGGGATGTGACTCGTTACTCGGATTATGCTCTTCACATGTAAACAGAAATACGAATGGACTTTGACTCATGTACACTGTAATTTCAGTATTTTTTTTATAATTAGGGTCAATACTTGCAATAATAATTGCTAAGTTTGTTGACAGTCCTGACAATCACTTTTCATATAGCAGTGTAAAACAGGAGCTTGAACAGTATATTATGGTTGTGTTTGGTTTTGTGGTTTAAAAAAGCAGATTTTGGTTTTAAAATTTTTTGAAAATAATTCAAATTCTGACCTTAGCAAGCACAAAAATGTTTATCGTCTTGTTATTTTACAGATATTGAGCTAAAATTTGGTGTGGTAGTACCTGATAGTCATTCACAACACATACTTAAAACAGAAACAGAACGAATAACACTTTATATTGAAACTTAGGCATATAAGGCAGAAGGTGATATGCATTTCTTTAATGTTTCTTTTAGGTATTGAAGAGTACATGTGTTTCATGGAAAACGTTAAAATCTGACCGAAAACTGCTTTGTCTGATGATTTTATCTGAACACTGTCAACTCTGGATCAAACACTGGTTCAACATTTAGTTTTTTGTCCATGAGTTTAATGAGTTCATGAAAATCTGATGAATTTCTCTGTGCTTTTTGCTTTAAGCTTGTATTTCTGCACTGAGATCTATCTGTTGCTTGTCTTGTTGAAAGTTACAAGTTTTACAAGTTTGGACTAAACCCTAGGATACAGATGAACACAAGGAGCTCCAGTAAAAATAAAACTAAACCTTATAAGTATATGGACAGGGGCTGATGGGTAGAGTGGCTGCAGCTGTGACTGGTGAAAGAGAGAGCAGGTGTGAGTGGGCGTGGCAGGACTGATGGCCTGCTGATGGCACATGGACAACATAGGAAACAGAACAAAAAATACAACCAATCCTAAACACAAAAGACAAACGTAAAGAGACCGATACCAACAAAATAATTCAATAGTGGAGAAAAAGTTAATCTTACTTAAGACGGTTTTCTCATCAGTTGCTGCAAAGATTTAAGGAAATAAAACATTTTACAATATATTTGTGACTGATGGTGTTTTTTTTGATCTGCTGAATTAGAGTTACAAACGTTTAAATCGAATATAGAGTCAATCGTATTTAATTCATCTGTATAGCAGTTTTGTGTTTTGCCTTTGATGAAGAAGCATTATTAGGACTTTATCAGATGCAAATGAAGGCAGGAGCTGAACTCATGGAAGGAGCGGTGGGAGGCGTGTGTATGTGTGTGGGTGTGTGGTGGGTGTATTAGTAATACTTGTCATGTCTGCTGTAAGTCACGCTGCTTTTTTTTTTTCAGGTTCCCAGGTTGTTGTTGTTTTGTCTCAGAATGCTGTGTGGCAGGGATGAATGGTGGTGATGTTACATTATCATGCGGCTGTCGCTTTCACTCCTGCTGACTGCTCTGTGACAGGCCCACACACACACATTTGTGTCAGGAGCAGTCCTGATTTATTAACTGCTGAAACGCTAGATGACGTGTGCCCACACAATCAATAGGGAGCACAGCCACCGCCTCGTCCTCTCTGAGGTCATGTGATGTGGAGAAAAACTAGGCAAGAAAGAACACACACACAAATATCTATGCTACAGGGCTGCAGAGTGTATTGCATTACTGTATTGATAGGAAATGGATCCAGTCCAGTGTTTGCTGTTTGCTGCCAGTTAGAGGCTGAAGGGATAAACTTTCATCATTGCTGTCAGGGACATCACTCCTGCCTCGTTGGATTTTAAATCTACCTAATTGTGACAGAACGTACCAACATCATCAATTAAACATGTTTTCATTATAGAAGCACTCACAGGGGCAACAAGCTAGATGCTCATGATCAGCCACAAAAGTGCAAACATTTATTTTTTGTTTCTAAAAGTAGATTTTGGGGTTTTACTTGCTTCTTGGTCTCAATTTACCATTTGCAAAATGTTGTTTGATTATTATGTCTATATAGGGAGATGTGAATTCATTTAGAGATCTTTTCCCCCCTTCAGTCATACTTAAAGAGCAATAACAAACAAACAGCATCTGACTTTTCTAATGATAGGTGACTGTATCACAGCTAAGTACAAATTAGTGCTAGCATTAGCTTGGCTTCTGTGTGATCATTTTTTACTGAGTGAAAAAAACTATCAAGTCAGTGAGCTGCGAAGTGCTTAAAAACAAAGTCAAAGGAAGCAAAAGTGGCTACTTTAGAATTTTAGAAATTCTAATCGCCCAAAATTGTGAGCTTCGCAAAACTCCCTAAAAAAAAAAAATTACAGTCTTAACACCGTCTTAATGTTGTTAAGTAGAAACCGGAGGCTGTGTGGTATTCACGGACTTTAACCATGTTGCTAGGAAGTAAAGCAGTAGAAATTAATTTTACAAAGGGAAAAAAAAACAAGGCTTATTCTTAGAATCCCACTTATTATTCAGGAACTGTTTATGATTCATTTTTAATGCTTTGCCTTTTTTGGGGCTTAGTGGCCCACATCTTGGTGGAAGATCGTGCACAAAGGGAAGGAGAGAAAAAGAAAAGAGGAGGAGGAGGTGGAAGGGGGTGCTAGGAAGCGGCAGAGAGGGGAATTGTGTCCTCTCATTGTTCAATTAAGTCTGTCGGTAATGATCAAGATGAGATGATGGCCGCCTTCCTTTTTATAGATACTAATCTGTGGCTGTCCGTGAAGTAAGAGAATGGCAGGGCGGTATGGAGCCTTTGTTGCTGCAATAGACTGTAAAATGTGTTTAAAAGGGTTTTGCTGTTATTGTGCTGCGTGTGATTTATTGTAATAGAGGGCACTTCCCACTGTCAGGTGATTACGTTAATGTATAGTCCACGGTTGCAAAGTTCACAATGAGCACTCTGACTGGCATTGAGGTCTAATCGATTTCATTGCTATTACTGAACAGAAATAAATAAAGCTGATGGCTGTGGTTAGGGTAATTATGCCACAGCACAGTGAATTGTTTGATTTTCCTTATTAATTGTATTTATTTAATCCATTTCATGCTTTTAGTTGTGCACTCGGGGACCTGGAGGGAATGAATAAATCACTCTCAGGCTCATTAGATTCCCCCTCTGGTTGGGACGTGCCACTATTTTGTCAGAATCAAATTGGCGTGCGTTATAATTTCCCGCTGGTGTGATTCACATTTTTAAAAAAAAAGAAGAAAGAAGGAAAAAATAATAATCCACATATTCGTCTACCAACCCATGTGCACACGCGCCCACACACACATACGCTCGCCTGCGTCTGCTCCCCATCTGAACTCCTGACCTTTTCCAGCCGTCTGATGGCCATTGACATTTGCCTCTTGAGCGGAGCTTGCTCACGTTTTTGGAGCTGATGGGAATGGATGATGTTGTTGCTGGAGGAGAGAAAGGGAGGGAAAGAGAAAGGGGTTTGGAGGAGTGGGGCAGGTTGAAAAGAGGAAGAAGCCTTCTCCTCCTCCTCCTCCTCCTCCCCGCCCCCCGCGCGTGGCCCCTGGAATCCATCTGGACCCCCTGCGCCTCAGAAAGGTCACGGTGCGACTCAGACTCACATCCTCCTCACAAAGGAGCCGCCGCTGTGACCTGAGAGTGTTCAGCTGCAATATGGCTGTCCTGCTCTGTCGCACGGCCTGTCGTTTCCTCTCACTGTCCGCGGTCGCCTGGATGTAGCCTCGTGATAGATGCTCGAGACAGGCTGCGGCGGCGTGAGCTTCGTCTTTGTCCTTGGAGACAGTGGATGGAATGGAGGGCCGCACCTGGTCGGATGTTTTCAGCACCTCTGGAGAAAATCGGGAGGATCCGCTTCTTTAGCAAGGGAGCCTTCTGGTGGCAGGAAGAGGCAGGGCAGAGAGAAATGAGCCACACAGAACTCAACTTTTTAGTTGGCGTTTGTACAAAATGATCAGATTTGAGATCCGCTAAACCTGTAACTAAAAGCTTACGAAGACGGTGGATACAGCACCCAAAAAAGGATGAACCCTGCTCAAGATCTGTGTTCATTTTCACATGAATTAGTAGCTTGAATCGAGAAAATTATGGTTTTATGGTCTTGCTGAGGTGCCAGACTCGATGAAGCTGCACCATTTTATGACACAGACTTGAACTTTTATAACGACAGCCATATTTCAAGAAGTTCACTTTGTAGGTTTGAGCAGGAGAAGCAGTTAAGACTCATGTCTTTTTTTTAAGACATTTATTTTTATATGTCTCCTTGCAGTGCTCAGTATCCGTGGCGCCCAGGAGGAGGAGCCTCCAGATCCACAGTTGATGCGACTGGACAACATGCTTCTGGCAGAGGGTGTGGCCGGGCCGGAGAAAGGCGGCGGGTCGGCGGCCGCGGCGGCTGCAGCGGCGGCCACCGGCGGCATCGGCGCGGACAACTCAGCAGAACACTCGGACTACAGGGCCAAGTTGTCTCAGATCCGACAGATCTACCACACAGAGCTAGAGAAGTACGAACAGGTGAGAACCAGACAGAACACAGTCCGGTTCTTCTTATCTGTTCAGTTCATCTGTTTGAGGAAGATGTTTATGTTCATGTTACCTCAAAAAATGAATCAGACATATATTCAGTGATTACCTACTGAGCATTTCATTCGAGTTTGCCTTTTGGTATATGAAATGTTTTGCTAACACAACAGACACACACCCAGCGATAGAAACACAAGCAGTTACACTATCACCTGCTTTATGGCAGCAGATAATAATGACTGTAAGATGGCAATAATGTTGTATAATGTTTGATGCAAGCTGAGAAAACTGTCACCTTGGATTGACTAAAAAGAAGCCAAATTTATGCAAACAGTAGATGATATAAAACTCTTTTTTTTTTGTGTACCAGTATGATTCTCCTGAAATCAGCACTTACAGGACGACTCACCACAAACGGAGCTTTCAGAGACGTTTTTCTTCAGCAGGCGAGCAGCCATTATATCAGTCACACCTCAGCTCTCTTCGAAGCCTGAAACATCTTGTCATTCCCTCGGAAGTCAAAGCGTTCTGGGTTTGTCATCTTCTCCGAGGAAGGCTAGTCATCGCTAACTGTCACAGTCAATATACACCTGAGCATTTTGGTGTCACGGCGTTATGTACACCCCTGCGTGCGTCTGAGTGAGCGGCGTGTGTGCGCGCGCGAGCAGAACGGCAGCTCGGCGGATCACTTTGACTGACGTAACCCCGGTGTTGACAAGCAACAGACACCTTGACTCTGAATGCAGTCATATCCAGTGACTGATTCAGGCGCGGAAAGAGGTAGACAGAAAGATGGAGCGAAAAGAGACGGAGACAGTTTAAACCTCTTGAACGTGAACGGGACTGAAAGCCTGCTGTCATTTTAGATTTCTCTTCACTTGTCACATTTTGGCTCCCATTGAAGAAAAAGTCTTTTTAATATTCAGAGCACCGCGAGTAGCGCTGCCTCCGCTGTATGACTCCTCCGCCACATTTGTTGGGCTTGAAACGGCGGGCTGTGTCTGCAGCTTTAATTTAGACTGTTCCTATTACCTCTAACACCGCTGCCGTTACACTGTCAGTACCGCTCGCACAAAGTCGGGGCCCACCAGCGAAGCCGCGGCAGCAGCTACGGAATCCAATTTCACCCTTTTGTTCTGTCTGAAGCTGTCGAGCCCCCGCAATAATTCTTCTTCTTATGAATCCTGTCTGTCTGTGTATCCAGGCGTGCAATGAGTTCACCACCCATGTGATGAACCTGCTGAGGGAGCAGTCTCGAACACGACCCATCTCGCCCAAAGAGATTGAGCGCATGGTCAGCATCATCCACCGCAAGTTCAGCTCCATCCAGATGCAGCTCAAACAGAGCACCTGCGAGGCCGTCATGATCCTGCGCTCCCGCTTTCTCGATGCGAGGTCTGTTACC
>JAVKLF010000064.1:8826371-8844129 GCA_034783495.1 Millerichthys robustus | reverse complement strand
TTTTTTGTGTCCCTGTTCGCATCCGTTTCTGTTACAGACGGAAGAGAAGGAACTTTAACAAACAAGCGACAGAGATCCTGAATGAGTATTTTTACTCCCATCTCAGTAACCCCTACCCAAGTGAGGAGGCCAAAGAGGAGCTGGCCAAGAAATGTGGCATCACAGTGTCACAGGTAACAACAAAAACAAGACAAAAAAAAACAACACAATCTTTCTGGAGCTTCCAGTTGAAAAAAAATAGATTTATATTTGTAGGGAGGTTTCAGAACTGGCAAACTTGTAAAAATCAATTAATGCAAAAGATCATTAACATTTTGACAAGAAAATTCTAAATAGTTAAACTCAAATAAAACTGCTGTCACGTTAATGAAATACTGACTGTTCTAGTTTGTGATTTTTTCCATGGGTGAGATCATGTGTACAGTGTTTTGTGCCATTTATTGTATAAATTGTCAATTTTTTAAGAATCACAATGGGCTTTGTTCAGTAGTAGTGCAGGTCTGTTGTTCCTCCAGAATGCCTGTCAAACCCAAGGCCTGTGGGCCAAATTTTATACAGCCCCTAAAGTAATGCTTTAAATGGGAAATAGTTTTATGGTTTTTCTTTGTGTCACTGTATTTACTGCAACCTTCTCATGACATCTGGCCAGTTTTCAAGCCAAGAGAATAAATGAAGTTTGAAACTTGCTTTAGTTGTCAAAAACCAGTAATCTTTGATACATACGGTAAATTTATTTTTGTGTAAAGGGCAACAGACAATCGACTTTAATTATGTTTTGCTGTGTTCTTTATTTTTAAGTCAAATAATTGGATTTTTAGTGAGGGTTTTCTTTTTTATTTGATTTACTGGATTGTGACAAAGTGTATGTCTAAGATACAATAAATCAAAATTTGTTGATAGAATAAGGCATTAGAAATGAAGGGTGTTCTTCTAAATGGAATCTTTTCTTTATTTGTTATGTATGTTTTAAACACTAAACAAAAGATAATTTGGGAAAGATCATTTGTATTTTTATAAGAATAATTTGTTATATAACATTTCTTCAATAAAAATTGACAGAAATTGGCCCTTGGCTTGGACCAAGTTTTAAAATTTGTTCCCCTTGTGTAATTGAGTTTGACAACCCTGCTCTGAAAGGAATGACTCTCAGCTACTACCACATCAAATTTTAGCCTGACACCTGTCAAATTAACTGTGTTATATCTGTTGAAAGTTAGACTAAAGCTACGTCATTGTTGGCATTGAAACTATTGCTAACCGGTAAAAGGAGTGTTCTCATGGTTTGAATCTGCTCTAATTCAGATTACTTCTGTCCTATCAGGTATCAAACTGGTTTGGGAATAAGAGAATCAGATACAAGAAAAACATTGGCAAATTCCAGGAAGAGGCCAACATGTATGCAGCCAGGACTGCGGTCAACGCTACCAGCGTGTCGGCTCACGGCAGCCAGGCCAATTCCCCGTCAACTCCTAACTCAGCAGGTGAGCCTCGAACCCTGATCTCAGACTGTTTAGGTGCCCTAAAAGGAGCTTTGTAGAACAAAAAAAATGTTGTTGTATATACACTCATACTTCAATTTAAGAATTGAGACTTATGTTCATGCAGAAAGGGGCCTTTGTTCCTCTTAACTAACCCAGAGATACGCGTTGGCTTTTTTTTCCATTTCTTCTCTGCCTTTTGTCATCTCTCTCTCTCTGTCTCTCTGTCTCTCTCTCTTTCTATGTCTTTCTCTCTCTGTGTTATTGACCTTCTGGTCTTGTGGACATTAATTTTTCCTTCCTCTTGTCCGGTTGACCTCGTGTATGCCATTAAGCCGCTCGGAGGGCAAGCAGAGTCTTTTGTCATATAGAGACTACGCAACTGTATTGGATTAGGACCGGGTGTTGAAATCAAGTTACGCCATGGTCTCTTTACATCTGGGGGAGCTGGGGTCCATTAAAGGACGAAGACGATTCTTTGGGTCTTCCTGCACATCAATTATGACTTCCTTAATGAAACACTAGCTGCATAGACATTTAAATGTAATACAATCTATGAGCCTTGTTACACTTAAACAGTTTAGTAATGAGAATCTCTCATTCTTGTTGGCAGTGGATATTCTTTTCCTTAACATTGCTTTGAGTAAATGTTGACCTAGAGTGTCTGCTGCCATGTGCAACAAAATGATGTGATATAATATTATTACAATACAGTACAACATGAACCAATATGATACATTATGATATGATCCAATATGCATACATTAAAGTATACTTGCAGTACAGTACAATATATTATATTGATTGTGATCTGGTATAATATGATACATTACAATTAGTGATGATACAGTAACAATGTAATGTGGTATTGTTTTTTCTTTCTTGTTTGAGGAAATCAGTTAAGGTGTCTGCTAACCCTGCAAACTAACTCACTTGATGCTCTCTTGCTTGTGCATGATCATTTTAACCCCCTTTCTCTATCCCTTTCCTTGTCTTTTCACTTTCTTTTCACCCTTGTCCTGCTCTGTACCTCTCTATGTATTCTCAGGTTCTGCTGGCTCTTTTAACATGTCAAACTCCGGAGACTTGTTCATGAGTGTGCAGTCCCTCAATGGGGACTCGTACCAAGGGGGGCAGGTTGGGGCCAACATACAATCCCAGGTATGCGCTTCTCCAAGCTTAGCATCTTTAGGAAGCAAAAAAAAAACTGACATAAGTCTTGAGACTTTATTCCACTCCTGACCAGTCTGGGAGTGCCCAGGATAGTTTGACCTACACACTGAAACTGGGGGTTACTAGTAGCCTGAAGCTCCCTGTTAATGTAGATACCATTGTCAAGCTATGGTTGAATAGACGACGGCAGACAGTTTTGGAAACGTTGCAATGCTCATCAGCACTCCTGACAAGTGTTCACATAGCCACTGGTGCACTGTGGCTCCCTGACCTTGCCGCAGTGGACAGTTCTGACCACCGCAGTGTTACAAGTTTCACCAGAGATTAAGAACCCACCACCCACGGTGATATTCTCTTTTTAGTTTTAATGCTTTTAGCATCATTTCCTTATCCTACCATCCCTCCTTTTCAATTCAGATCAGCTCTCCAAATGCTTTAGGACGTTCATGAATATGCAACAGGGACAAGGCTTGTATGAGGTAAAGATGTCTTTGGGGATTGCCTTTAAAGATTTTATTTTTTAAGTTAGATGTGATTTACTGTTATAAATTAAAGCAAAGAACTGAAAGTATTTATGGCTAAGCTAACTTCCTTGTTTGATGAAATCTACATCTGACTGAACAACATAATCTTGGCATCGTTTATTTTTTATTTTTTTAAAAGTACCTAAATATTTAAAAAGAATACTCGAAAAAGACTTGATTATATAGCTATAATTTCGATTTGAACCAAGATTCAGCTTAAAAACATGTCACCGATTTTAAAAGAATCATTTTAACTTAAAAGAAGTCGGAAAATGTTTAATAAGTAAGCATGTTTATCTGTATGAACCCCGGTGTGTGTGCGTACACAGACACATGAACATTCATTCACACATTTTCAGTTTCACAGCTACAAATAGTTGGAACATTTTGCTTACTTTCTGTCATTTTGTCCTTTTTGCTTCGTCCATTATTAAGCTTGTGCGAGCAGCCAAATCATACCAATTCATTGTTTGTAACCTTTTCCTGTTTATGATACCCTTTTATTATCAGAGTGACCTTTCGCTGAGCGTTGCCGTCTTTGTCGCGCCGAGCTTTTGTCTGACCAGGCCTTTTGTCTGTGTCCCCACTGTTCCAGGTGGATACCCTTCGCCATGTTATCAGCCAGACCGGAGGATACAGTGACAGCCTCGCTGCCAGCCAGATGTACAGTCCACAGGGCATCAACGTAAGACCTGTAAACAATCTCCCTCTGCTTCGTAACATTTGCCTTGCTGTCCCCAGTTTCAGAGTGCAATAAATCTAAATCCATGTGCTTATTTGGGTTTCTGCACAGCGGACTTTGGCAAGGTTTGGCTGCTGTCCAGACAGTCTTTATTCCTCTCTGCTTGAGCTGTTCATAGTAGCCAATGAGGCCGAGTTTGAGCTGCGTGTGGAGGACATTCCTCCTCATGATCCTTAGCGAGGAAGTGGACAGAATCTAAAGACATTTCTGAGTTGTAGGGCTCAGCTCGGTTCGGTCTGGCTCAGTCTGGGTTTAAACCCAGGTTGAACATTTTGTGCAATGGCGTGTACGGTTCTTTGGTTCTATTCGGGCGGGTCTGGTCAACCCAATTTGACGTCAGCTACTGTTGCCCATTGATTGGTTCACTGACCACAGAGTTTCATATCACACGGGTGAGATTAACTTTACTTAAATTGTTTTCAACAACTGTAATGTTTTTTTCTAGGAGTATAACAATACATCACTCCACATCGGTATATCGATTAAATGCTTATTGATTTAATTACATCAAGGTAAAATGAAAACATTGATCCATAATGTCATCATATGCCCGAATTACGTCCGAAATAAAATATCATAAGATTTGCTCTTTTTAAAATAATGATAAATATGATGATTTTAATATGATGATCTCTGCCCACATTGAGACAGTACTCTACTCAAAGCAAACACAACCTGGGCCAGGGTGAAAAAAAGCCCAGGCTGGTTGGGGCCTTCCAATGCAAAAGTACTTAAGGTGTCAACCTCCCTCTGCATACTAATGTGATTTTATGGCACCACAGAACAAAGCATATATTGTCTCTTACACAACTAACTTCACAAAAAAAAAAGAAAAGCATTTTTGGTCATTCTTGATATAGCTTCTTAGCTTCCCCTATCCAAACCTGAACCAGTCGTGGAAGTCTACTTTCTGAGCGGGACAGGCGACACTGGAGGCTGCGTGTTAGCATGTAGATACACAGCGACAGGCGGCGCGGGGCAGAGCAGAATCAATACGACAGTCACAGGGACAGAAAGAGCGGGGCTTTGGGCTAACAGTCCAAGCACATTGGCCTGATCAGTCATCCACAGGAACAGCAGCTCTGACAGCCCCGGCCTGCAACGCCCCTTTGTGCTAAAATAAGAGCATGGCTGCACCCGGCTCACCATGCAACACGCTCAGCTGGGAGTCATTTAGGTGATTGTGCTAGGAGTTAGATAAATACAATTTGAAGTATTTGTTCTTTTTTTTATTATTATGAACAAAATACAGGGTTTGCTAATTAACATGAAGGAAACAAAACAGTTCAAGACATGAATAAAGTATTGGAAAACTGATTGTGGTGCAATTATAAAAAACGAAGACAAAAACACTTCAGACTCTATGTTTTAACTTTAATAAAGCTCACGACATTGCATTTATGGAGCCCAAATGATCATGTGTTTTTTTCCTCTTTAAGATTTACTGATTGAACTCTCATGCTTCGCCTCTCCTGCTTTATCCTTGAACAGCAATTACACCCCTTAACTTGCTGGTGGGTGTCGCCTCTCTCAGAAATGGGAAATTTTTTTTTCTTCTTTTTTTTTGCTCCATTCTTTTTGCTCCTGAATAAGATGACAGACGGTCTTTACGCCAAATAACAGGGTTTGGAAATAAGAGGCTGCCAAAGCACATTCCCGGCACTCACTAATAGCGCGAAAATTGCAATTAATGTCCTAAATGGTCTTTAGTCGACCTTTTTATCATGATTTGAGATCCATTTTAAAGAGCCACATTTTATTGTGATAATTTATTCTTTTATCAACCATCTCAGGGGTATATTCTGGGATACGTGAAAGCTCTGTGTAGTCTGCGTTTCATCTTCTCTGTTTATCTCACATTATGTCAGTCCTGTGGAGAGGAAAGTGAGAGAGGAGGCACAAGAATCAACTTTTTCAAGTCCCTCGGTTCTGCAGCGATCTATCTCGAGGAGGAAGTCTTTCATGTTTACATTAAAGTTAAGGGTTTACCTTTCATTTTAGGAATCCAAACAGAGCAGCTGGATCTGAACTAAAAATACCTTTTAGTCTTTTTTATGTTGTCTTAAAGCAACAAAAGCAGCATCCACAACCAATCCATTTTGGATTTGTTCCACTTAAAGGGTAAAGTTTCACATGCTGCTATTTGCACCGAGTTCCCTGGGGTTCTAAATGTTACTTTAAGTAACCAAAATAATTTGCGAAGATCCGCATTTTTCTGCTGATGTTAATTTTCTGTTACACATTAAGCCACACTTTGTGCTTCAGTTAGTGTTTTACAGCTGGCTGCTGCGCGCAAGACTGATTTAAAAATAAATTACATGGTTTATGTTTAATGGAATAAACATAGCATTCAATTTCTAGGGCAAAAGGTTTAGATGTTCTGTCAGACACCAAGCTGACAATCAGCTTTGTTCACAGATTTTACGTGTTTTCCTTCCCCCAAATAAAGAAGGACTGTATGGTGTTTGTTTCAGTTCCCCAGACACAGAGGACAAGAAGAGTCGCAGCAGGGGGGCTTTTGTCAGAGCTAATTCTTGCTCTCGGTTGTATAAGAGGCTTATAGCTTTTTTAAAAATAGAATACCAATGGGGTTTTTTTATGTTTTTACATGCTTGCATCATATTCTTATTTGGAAAATGACACCTCATTAGTGGAACAAGCATTCAGCATCATAGCTGAGCGTTTTCAGACTAAAATTGCTGTTAATTAATGACCATCTTCAACATCCACAGTCATTCTGTCAGGATTTTATACGGAGCAAACCATAGAAACCAGTGGTGATGCATTGTGGGGCGGGTTAGCTATCAGGAGTAGAGCTGAACTAAGATCCAGCGTTAGCATCAAGACATTTTAGCTGATAACTAAAGATCTAAAGGGCTGCAGATTGAGAAGGCTGGTTTTGCCTGTTCATATATTTCTGTCCGTACAAATTAATTATGTCTGAATCATTTTAGGGTGCAGTTTTCAAGAATGGTCATGTGTAACAAAATGCATAATTTTTTTTAAAGACATGGAATCTTTGTAAATTATTGAGCCTTCAGAGTGATAACAGCAAAACGACACTTTATCCAGCTTTTTAAAAATTTATTTGTTTCCTTACAGTTTACATTATGCAACTAAATTTCTACATATAAAACATTACAATGCATAAAACCTCCTGAGACCCTGAGCATCCAAATGTTAAGGACATTGTTTTTAGACGGATTGTCCTTATAAAGGTGGACTAGGTTTTAAGTGTTATTTTTATTTCTAAATGAAATGTTTATCTTTTTAACTTCTAATTTGCTCACCTTCTTTAGCTCCTGTCTCTTTAAGAAGCCAGCCTCATCTGATTGGTCTGCTTGTTGCTCCATGATAAATTAGCTGATTTTGTTCAAGTTGTTCTAAAAGAGGCTCAGTTGGTGGAGCTGTTGCCTCCCAGCAAGAAAGTTGTCGGAACGAATCTTGGTTCATGCGGGTTTTCTCTGGGGACTCTGGTTTCCTCCCACAGTCCAAAAACTTGACAGTCAGGCTAATTGATAACTCTAAATTGTCCCTAGGTGTGAGTGAGAGCATGAATGGTTGTTTGTCTCCTTTGTCTCTGTGTCCCTGTGATGGACTTGCCACCTGTCCAGGGTGTATCCTGCCCCTCGCACTGGGCACCAGTGAACCCCATGACCCTGAAAGGAAGATTTAGATAATGGATGGATGGATGTTCTAAAAGAGGCTCAGCTCAGTCTATCTGTAAATGAAAACATTCATACACCGATGAAAATGTCCCAGTTTGATTTTATTGTTATGTAGAAAATTTGGTTGTATTGTTCTGTGTTTCCATGTTTCCACTAAGTTTTGTTTTTGTTGTGTTTTTCTTCCTTTTTTTTACAGACAAACGGCGGCTGGCAAGACGCTCCAACCCCTTCGTCAGTGACATCACCCACAGAAGGACCCGGAAGCGTTCATTCAGATACTTCCAACTGAACATATCCATCTCCACACCTCATCCACAAACACACACACAAAGAAAACAAAATAAATTTTAAAAAAGCAAGGACTGATGATGTTGTTCCTCACAGTATTAAACAAAGGAATTCACTTTCCCACCGTTTCAGCGAGTTCCTGTGAAATCCTAAAAACAAAGTTTCTCTGCCTGGACTTTTGAGATACAAAAATGAGAAGTTTCACAATAAAAGCGTAAAACAAAAAAATACAGCGGTATCCACAAAGAATTTGTACAGATTACACATTCTAATCAGAGGGCTGGGGTTTTGCTTATCCACTCATAACGTTTTCACTCCATGTGATGAGGCAAAAAGTAGATCCACGAAATCATCGGTTTAACTGAAAATACGTCATTCTACCTCTCAGCCACCATAAAGAGTAGAAAAAATGTCAGTGACCATTATTTGTTTGGGGGTTTTTTGTATAAAAAAATTAAATAAATAAATAAAAAAGAAAGAAAGAAAGAAAAAATTAAAAGTCAAGAAACGTTTTTTGTCTTTGCAAGCAGGAGGCACATCTTTACATTTTGTTGTCTCTCACCTTCTCTATGGTACGCCATTTTAGACTTAAATATTGCTCAGTTGTTTCCAATATGTGCTCAATTCAAGTCTGTTCATCCTCCCCCCTTCTGTCTCCGACAAGTCAAAACTGATTTCTGTCAGGAGATTTTACCTCTAAGGTAACCCTGTGAAATATGTTATCTGTAAAACAATAAATAAATACTTGTCATCAAAGCCGACAAGCTTGACATCGTTCATTAAGATGCGAGAGAAATCAGTACAGTACAGGAAGTTGGTTCACACAGATTATTAAACGTACAAGTCTGATTGTTCTTTTTGGTTTTTTACAGAAAATTGTAAATTATTGTTTATTTTCACAAAATGTTTGTTGCCAAACAAGAATCAAGTATTTTAATTTGTTGTATCCTAAAATAATTGCCACTTTTCTTTTTCTTTGTGTCAAAATAAGCTTTTTTTGTTTCTAACAAACTCTTGATGCTACTTTAAGATCAGCACCTCTCCCCCCGCAGAAAGAAATAAAAGCTCACAGAAGAAGGTTCACTTGTACCTGAGTTTTTTTTTAATCCTAAAACTAGCTTAAAGGTACTCATTGCAAACTCTAAAATGAAACAACCTAAATGTTTAAGAAGCCCTTCTGAAATGCGGGTACGCACTCAATGTAAACAAAGGGGCTGATTTAGTTAAGAAGCATGTGGAAGCGTAAGTCATGTGTCTGACCTAGGCTGGCTGTAATTCGTGTAGCTAACCAAATATAGCTGCTAAGTTTAACATCTGGACACTTTTCAGTCACTTCGGTAGGTTACATTTTCCAGAAATTAACAAGATGATGTCAATTTAGCTTTTTAGATTTTAAAAACTTATCTGCACACTTTACTCAACAAATCGGAGTGTAAATATGTTCAAATACATCGAAATTTATGGATTTTTAAAATCTCATGGTTCCTGACCTGTGTTCAGTCACTTGGACTGTTTCTGTAGATAGATAAACACACATAGTATTTGGGGAGCCATTTACAAGTTTAGCTAAAAGTTGATTAACATTAACAGATTAACCATTAATATAAAAATAAAAATATGTTTTTGCTTGAAGAATTTTCTTGGGGGGGACTCATCATGACATTGCAAAGAGTACCTTTAAGCAGAAATGTTGGAAGCATAAAGCCTCTGATCAAATCAAATCTACTGCTCAGCTGATGGACGATTTGAGAGAAATAAAAATAATATTTTTCAATATGTTTTACTTTATTTGTTTAGAGAGCCTCTACTTCCAGATCAAGATGTGGTTTTATTTTAGAAACCCTGAATTTGTGAAGAAAAACGAAAAGAATTAAATGTCAAACATTTCTGATCTAAGCACTCAAAATGGGACATGAAACTGTCAAATAATGTCTGACTTTGTTTATTGTTATTTTTTTATGTTGTGTGGCTGATTTTATTTAGTTTTTTAAATTTGTTTCTATTTTGTGTGTATTTGGCTTTAATAGCATGCCTAATGCTTTTCCGTTTTGTTGTTGTTTTGTTCCTCTCTCCTCGTGATTTGGCTCCTGAATTGTTGGACATGTGTTTTTCTGGGCGCCTGTTACTCGACTTGCCTTGTTGCAAAAGGGTTTTCAACACATTAAAACCGATATGTCTGACAACGCAGTCAAATATCAACTTTATTTCTGTTACTCTGTTTTCGGTCACTCAGAACATATGGTAGGAGGCATTTTAAAGCCAGGAACACCCACGCACATTTATCACTTTTATCTTTTAACAAACTAGCCAGGATTCATGTTCATCACACAGACTGAAGAGGCTCTGGTGGGACTGTTTGTTGCCTCGGAACCTGAGGGCTTTGAATGTATCACAGGAGGGATGAATTGTGGGATTGATAAGGTGTTCTGGAGAGAAATGTGTAACTAGGTGTCAATAAACTACTTTTGATGTAAAGTTAATTCAGGTGTTCACCAAAGAAAACACACAATGATGTTTTTACCGCTATCTGTCTGTGCATGTGTGCGTGTTCGTGTGTCTGTCTGTTATGCATAACATCTCATGAACCATTGGACAAGTTTTAATGAAACTTTCAGGAAGCAGTCATGGGTTGCACCTCTACAACTGTTTGAATTTTGAGTCCATTCAAGATGACTGCAGCAGCAATGCAAGCTATAAATCAATCAGTTAAACAGATGTTGAGCTAAAATTTGGCGCGGTCATTGCCGAGCATCGTCCCCTGTCGCATAGTGTGAGTGCTTTACATAGCTGCAGTAGCTGCAATGGAATTTTTAGCTTTAAACTTTGGAGTTAACCGTGTTTGTTAGCAAAATATCTCATGAACCAATGTAAAGATTTGAATGCAATTTTCAGAGAGTAAACAGTGGATATACCTCATCAAATGATTAACTTTTGGAGTCACCCCAATACAAGATGGCCTTACCCAGCACAAAATGCTTGATAAGGTTTGGCCTTAACATGGGGACTTTTACAGACATTTGGCTTAAATTTAGTGTGGTAGTAGTTGAGACCTGTTTTCTACACATACTCTGAGAGTTAACACATCTATAAAGATGTGCCAGAATAGTGCACAAGACTGCACAGAACAATCTTAGTTATAAACTCTGCCATGAAAGGTGACAGAAGATGTGCAAAAGATCAAAACAAGAACTGTTGGACTTATTAAGGTTATCATTCTCTTTGCTTGTGCCGCTGATAAAGCTATCAAACTGCAGCAGATAGAGAGCAGAGAAAGGAGGTGATATTACTCAGATACAGCAAACAACAGTGCTGACTGACATTATCCGGCCGGACAGTTGCATGTCCATCAGAATTACTTTCAACAGAATATTCCTAATTGGCCAAGCAGCAGGGACGAGGGTGTAAGGGAGCAGTTGGCGGTAAAGTCTGCAGACGGTCACAGGCCTTGACTGCTGAGCGCGTGTGAAATGCCAAAGCCAGACTGCTCCCTGCACCCCGAGGGCACCGGAGGGAGCCGGCCAGCAGAGAGGGCATCAAAAACAATGTGACAAGACTTCACCCAGACACATCTCCTGGCCTGTACAGCTTCACACAGCTGCAGATGAGCCTGATTATTCCAGCCTCTGAATCAACACCCCCACACACACCACCACCAACACACACACACACCTCCTGCCGCACAGAGAGTGAGGGGGGTTTCATCTGATTCTTTGGTGGTTCTGTCACACAGCATCGTTCTTAACACCTTTCGGTTCCTCGGAGGCAGAGCCGGCTGATTGAAATCTAATGTTGCTGCTGACGTTTGCCTCTCCGGCTGTCGCTGCACTGTTTAAATTGCAGCAGAGGTGTAAGGGTGGGCGGCCCAGACACCTTGTCGTCGCCCACCACCCCACCCCTCCACCCCTTCTTTTTCAACGGCGGGCCAGCCGAGCGCTCTAATGTGTGGCGACACAACAGCTCAGGCCCTGCTGCTGCTGGACATGCTGCCCACACGGGTCTGTGGGTGTTTCCTCCAAAATACACTCCTCCACACGCTGTCACATTATATTGTGGATCGGGTTCTGAGATATTTTATATGAAAGTTCGTTAGGGACAGATATAGACTTTACGTAAGGGGTGCCACAAGGGTGGTCAAGGCTTTTTCAGTGGGGTACAAATAAATAAAGAATAAACTATTCTGGTTTTTGAATCTGGGGGATGATTTTTTTCAAATGTAATTTTCATTACCCAATAGTATTTCTCAGTTTATGTAGCTATCTGAGTCCCCCCCCCCACCCCCACCCCCCCACCACACACACACACACACACACACACACACACACACACACACACACACATTATCATTGTAATCATCATCCGCCTCTTTACAAAACATTACTCAAAAATTGGAAATACTTTCAGCCAATCTCCAACCTCTTAATATGTTTGTGTTGTTCAGTCTGAGTCATTTTCTGGGTAAGTGTCCACAGAGGCAGCCTGGATGCTTCCGTTCTTTATGTTGTTTTTTTTTTTCAACATAAAGACAAATTTTCAACAATACTTTTTGAAAAAAGAAGCTCTTTTCTTTCACTTTCTCTTTAACTTTTAACGGATTCCTTGTAGGCTCGTTCAAGCGCCAGTAGGAGTAAATAAATAAACAACAGTTCTGGCCCTCAAAACCCCGCCCTCTGGCCCCGTTGACCCCTGAGCAGCCAGACTAAAAAAGGTGGGGCCCCCTGAGAGGAGAAGCAACGCTCCGGTTGCCTTCTTGGTTGAAGCAGATGTAAATGTGGTGTCGCAGCGCCCCTAGCGGCCCCAGCGCAGATCTGCACACAGAGTTTAGGTCGTCCGGATTCCTGCAGCCTGACGCTCCTCCTCTCTCATCACCGTGGCAAAGCCCTCTGCAGGCGTGCGCCCAAACTTTTCCTCCTACAGGCTGTCTGCTCTCTTTCGGCGGGGCTGAAACAACATGGCAGAGGTGCAGGTCGGAAGAAGAAGAAGGAACGAGGGGATTGTGGTAATTTTCTGAGCGGATCTGTGGATGCGCACTTTGCGCAGTCAGAACCGAGTTTGCGCGCCATGCGGATTTCTCTTCTGTTCTTGTGTTTCTTGTAACTTCAGTCAGGAGTTTCAGAGCTACAAAACAAGAAATGATTCTCTCCTCCCAGATCCACGACGACTGGCCCGGTTACAGTTTGGACCTCTTCAGCTACCCGACCCATTACTCTGGGGACCTGGACTGTGTCATAATCCCTCATGGCGTCATAATGGACAGGTATCTCTATGTCCAACTTTTGGGTTTTTTTCTTCAAGAAGTTCCTGCTACTGATTTGTTGTAGATCAGGAAGAGTAAATGGGCTTTTCTTTGTTTTGGACTTTGTGCACCTTTTGGAGGCATAGCCTTCAAATCAACAACCGATTTTTATTAAAAACAATAAATGCATCAATGATAAAATCATAAATACTTTGTTTCTGCACAGTTTTGTAAAGAGGGTCATTTTAAGAGAAATAATTATAATTTATCTTTAGAAACTTGCTCTTAAATCACACATGACATACATTTTTCAAAGATAATTAAAGTTTTTAAAGGTTACCATCTGGAAAGTTTGATTCTTTTCTTCAGTTTTTCATAAATATTTCCAAATATATTCCAAACCATCAATTCAAGACAACTTTATTTACAAAACATTTTATAGACAACACTTTTGGGCAAAGTTTGTAGACTGATGAAATTAAGTCAGAACATCCCAATTAGAAAAAGAAAACATCAAGACAAGAGAAATTTCAAAGTCTAACACAAAAACAATAAAAGCCAACAGGTTTAACTGAGACAAAAGCCAAAAAGTTAATTAAAATAAAACAAAAACAATAAAAGAACTCTAGACATTAGAGCTTCAAATATTCTGAAATTTTACTTTCATTGTTTTGTAAAACATTTTTTTAGTAAAAGTTAGGAATTCAGAATTGATTTTATTGCATTATTTTTATCTTTCATTTTGTTTAAATTACATTTATAAAATCCAAAAATGGACAAAAGATGTAGAAATGAGCTTCACATTTATAAAGTATCCAAGTTACTGTTGAAATAAATATTTTGGAGATTTGTTTAGATCAGAAAAGCTGGAGATCATTATTATTATTATTATTATTATTTGTGTTGATTAGACTCATTATTTCATTCTCTGAATATTTACTGAGAAACAGTCAATTTTCAAGATGGCTGCAGCAGCAACAGTAACAAGTCTAACTTTCACTCTTCCTTGCTGTTTCCAGGACCGAGCGTCTCGCTCAGAACATCATGGACGACCTGGGCGACCATGACATCGTGGTTCTGTGCGTGCTGAAAGGGGGCTACCAGTTCTGTGCCGACCTGGTGGACCAGATTAAGGGCCTCAGCTGCAGCTCGGACCACACCATCCTCATGAGGGTTCACTTCATCCGGCTCAAGAGTTACCTGGTGAGGCTCACCGCCCGCCGACGGGGGCAAAACATCTCAGACCTTACGTAGCTCTCGTGCAGGAATGCTGAGGCGGTTTGAACGCTCTGAATCATCGCGTCTCATGACTCGGTCAGAAGATGTGTGTGTGCGATCCGCTCGTGCAACATTATCATAGTTGCATCTTTGTGCTACTTTGCTTGGAATGTGTTGTTTTTACGTATGACAAACAGGAAGTAAAAATGTAAAAATGTATTTATTTGTTTTAATCTACAGAACATTATTTTGAGCTTAAACGTCCAGACGTTGATGAAAAACACTTTTCTCTGCAGAACGACCAGTCAACGGAAGACCTTCACATCCTTGGAGCGGAGGATATGTCTTTTTTAACCGGAAAGGTAACCTTTTTACTAATTTTTTCACCGAGAACAGATTTCCTCAAAAACAAATGCATGTGTTACATTAAAAAACCCAAATTGAATCAAGTAGTTTTGATGTTTATATTTATTGCTATGTGGCAGAACAGCCTGAAGAGGGCAGTATTTCTCTCTAATTTGCTACTCCCTCCAACCTGATGGGACAGCCGATCAAAGATCTGAAAAGCAATCGCTTCGATTTTAGAAAAAATAAGTAAAATTTAAAAAAAATATTAACACACTGAAAGCACTGCTGGAGCGAGGCACATGTTATACTAACTTGTTCATTTTCTGTTTTAAAGTAAATCATTACAGTTAATTACAAACTATAAAATATAAGTGCCTATTTGAAATTCAGTTAGTCATTCAAATAATATCAAACAACACTAAAGGTTGATTTACAGCAGGCTTCTATCAGGCCCTGTTTAGAAACAACATGTCATCAATGTGACTGACAATGATGTGTTGAAAATGATGTTTCATTAGATACAAAATCAGTGAACGTCCTCTGAGGGCGACATATTCCGACAAACAAATTAAAAATGTTTGCTGTATTTGAACCCCTCGAAATGCAGAAAGAAAAAACAAGTTATAAAGAAAAGATATATCAAAAATAATTTCATTGGTAGTGACTTTAAATGCCAAAGGACATCAGAATTATAAATACAAGCAGCATGGTGAGGATTTACTGGTACTGAGCTGGCTAATGGTGAGTACCTAGGAACAAGGGTACCATGTGTACATTTCTGCTGTTTTCGCAGTTCTAACAAACAGCTTTTAGACTTAGTTGCTTTAGTAATTACAAATGCTTTTGCTTCAAGCTAATATTTTAGCTGTGCAACAACAGAAAAGTGCAGAGATTAGCGTAGGCCATTAGTTAAAGTTAGCAAGGATGTACAAAGAGAGCCACTGGCAAACTGATCAGCACTGAAGTTCCTCTGGATTTTATGAGAACCACACAAAACCTGCTTTAACATCTGATTCCAAGCAGCAGGATTAAAGCTGCAGCTGGTGGCTGCAGAGGATCTTTAGCTCCGTTCTTCTGAGTACGTCTGCGTGAGCGTAGAGGTGAATCACTAACTGTTTCTACATACAGTAGGTCTACAATAAATCCATTTATCTACACATTCAGTCATTTATCTGGTCACCAGTCCGGCCTGCAGGGAGGCGAGGCACCGATACCTGAGACCTGAACAGGAAATGAAAAGTTGAGTCACAGACGTGTGCTCGCCTCAGTATTTCCCGTATTTGTGTGACATTCCTCATCTCATTCTCATTCTTAAAGTTAGTTGTGCTGCTTTGCTGGTAAGAGTTAAAAACAGTGTGACAGTGAGTAAAGTAAAGAGTTGCTTCCTTTTTTATTGTAACTGAAATGCTGTTGTTTGTTTTTTTTTCTTCTTGGTTCACTTCACCTTGAAAAAATCTGCGGGGATAATGAGGTTTGAATAAAGCCCGACCACTCGCTCGGATGAATCCTTTGTTTGAAAAGTGAACGGGCAGCGGAGGAGGTTCAGGTTTTATCCTGGCCTCAGATCCGTTCAAGATGAGCTCCGATTGTGAGTTTTTGGGTCTCCTGTGAACCAGTCTTTCCGTGTCACAATTAAAGCAACGCCGACAGAAAGATTCATTTTTTTTTTTTATTGATGACTTGAATACTTTCTGCTGCTGTCATCAGTTTGTGGGCACACTCATGAAACGTTTTTTTATTAAGAAACATTACTAATGCAGGGCTGCCTGGGTGTGGCTCAGCTCAGTTAAATTGCTCTGAGTCATTTCATTAAAAAAGAAGCTTCAAAGATTCATTTTTCTTCAGTTTGCTTTGTGTTTTTGTTTTTAAACTTTTTCACGTGTTATCATTAAATGTGTGTATAGTTGATATAAGGCAAAAAAAAGTGTGTTTGTTTCTAATCGGGAGCTTTGCTTCCTCTCTTTTTCTTCTCTCCCCCATCATGCTCTCGTAAGAACGTTCTGATTGTGGAGGTGAGTCAGTTTTGGTTTTGCTCCTGATAAAACGAGCCCTTTGTGTGTTTAGTTGTGATCCAGGTCAAGAAGGGGTCATTTAAAGTTCTCTGCTGCAGGACTTGAGTTTACCGTGAGGAAACTTTTTAATTGACTGACCTACATTCAAGAAACCAGAGGGCTATTTTGTATTATTGCTGCCTTTAGTCTGTAAACAAAATAACTGAAGAATTGGTACGCTACAAATATGTGTGTGTGTGTGTGTATATTTATATATATATATATATATATATATATATATATATATATAATGTGTGTGTGTATGTGTATAAGTATTCTTAGTGTAGAAACTAAAGAGGTCATTCACTATTTATAAAAAAAATGTTCGGTCAAAAACCATCTGCTTTTTGAAGACCTTGGCCACTGTTGCTTAAATCAGTGATAAAATCTGTATTTTATTCAAAAAACCATTCATCAATTCCTACAAGTTTAATAGAAATAGATCTTAATTTAAAAATCTCTGCAATTTACCGATTAAAAGTGGCTCTATTCAGTCTTTTTTATTCATATTTTCAAAGATGATTTTACCACTGTAACTTTATTACGTTGGTTTATTGAAAACTGCTTTTTGCTGTTATGTTTTGGCTTTTGTTTTGTAAAAAGTTTTTTAAATGAAATCATTTCCATATAAAACTCTCAAACAAACAACCACAACAATGGTATGTTTTATGTTTTGTTGTACATTCATGAACCAAAAGTTTAAAACTGTTCAAACATTAGTTATGTTGATGTGTTCCAGTGTTTTGTGTTCTCATGTGACTCATCGTTTAGGTTACAGTTTGTATTCATTAATTTTAAAAGTGACAAATTTACATATCTGACTCAACATCCTTATTATCATACTTGGCTAACTATGAATTACAGACAGTTCCTTTATTAATAAAAAAATATTTATTCCCTCATTGATAATAGGTTTACTACGGATTAGCAATGAAGACAATATTAGTGGAAATATATCATTTTTACTTGATTATCACTTCAATTATTTTTGTGTCTCTGCTCAGTATTTTGGAGCAATGAAATTGTCAAGTATTC
>JAVKLF010000064.1:8805494-8826271 GCA_034783495.1 Millerichthys robustus | reverse complement strand
TCATAATACTTTAATTTAAAAGTAATAATACTATTACTTTAATAGACACTAGGATTTAATTAAACTTTACAAAATAATCAAATCATATTTTTAGATAATAATTGTGTCCATAGTTGGATGATTTTTTTTTTTCTAATGGAAAAGTAAACTGACAGTCTTGACTGTGTTAAATAATATATTTTTTACATTTTTATATTCACCAGTGGGTGCCTCTTTCTAAATGATTTAATATTTAAATTACTGAAAGAAGTTTTGTGTAAGACATCACAAGCTTTCTGGGAAGTCATGTTGTAAATATCACGACAAGTTGCGTAATAGAAGTGTGGGAAACGTCTTATTTGTATTTCGTTACCACGTAGAACGTTATTTTTGTCTGTATTTTCACAGTCATCAGCTTACTCAGCCCAGTTTCTTTTCCCCCTCCTCCTCCCCCCTCACAGGGCATCGTGGGCACAGGGAAAACACTGGAGACTCTCCTGAAGCACGTCGAAGCCTTCAGACCCAAAATGATCAAAGTGGCGGGGTAGGTTCCCATCGTATAGACTAAAACATATCAATCAGATCTGAAGACTTGATCTAGTGATGCAATTTTCATAAAACAAAGCTGCCTGTTGATGTTGTGATAGACAATAAGGAAACTAATACTTCTAAAACCATCCCCCCCCAGATTACTAGTAAAGCGAGTACAGCATAGATCAGCTTGTTTACCTGACTGTAAGTATGTGACTAAACATTTTTAGGAATCACTGCATCATTCGTAACGTGTGTTTGAGTGAGTGGTTGAACAATGAAAAACATTTACAGTCAACACTTACCTTTTGCAGATGTTGGGTTTGAAATACCCAATCGCTTTGTGGTCGGATACGCCTTGGACTACAATGAGTATTTTAGAGACCTTAATGTAAGTCTGCTTCATTTCAGACAACAATGACTTTGTTTAGAATATGTTTTGACTGAAGCCTTGTTTTTGTTTTGTTTTTTTTGCTTTTCCTTAGCACATATGTGTGATCAGCGACAGTGGAAAGGAGAAATATAAAATTTCACTCAACTAAAAAGGGGACCGTCCTGCATACATGCCCTCTCCCAGCAAGCCCAGACATTTCCCTTGAGATCCCATCCCCACATCTCTGCTACGATAACATCTTATCTCAAACATACTTGTAAAATTTCGTCTTTCATGCATGTTTGTTTCGCAATTGAACATACCACATTTATCTGATAATGTTAGCAAAAAGAGAAGAGGTTTTTGAGATAAGACAACTGACTCACATGTTTACCACCACATTGTTCATTTTGTAAATTTGACTCTGTTACTAAAATCATCTCTATGGTGCTGCTTTTTAGACGGTAATAAGAGCTTGATAATTGTGATTTAGTCACTGAGTTTTTGTATCTGTGAAACAACATCGGAATCTGATTTTTATAGGATAAAATTGTTACATTGTCTTCTCCATTGTCATGTTGACGTTCAACTCTTCTGTCACATCTTAGGCTCAGGGGGAAATAACTGTTCTTAAAATGAAACTACCTCGTTTCTTGGGGGGGGGGGGGGTATGTTTTCTGTCAGTTTATGAAATAATAAAATGTTTTTTTTTTATAATTTTGTGTGGTTTTATATATATAAATGTCCTTTTGTGATTGTGATGATTTACACACAGACAGGCCTTTACGTTTAACATTTGCTAGTCTTATTTTAAAGGGAGCTAAGTATTATTTCTATGCAAGCTTTACATATTTTACATATATTTGATTGCAGGTTTTCTACTGACATTTAGCAACCATTCTGTGTCCACATAAGACTTAATTTCGATCCGGATCTGGGCTGCGGTACCTTTGGATACCCCTACTCTAAATTTCAGGTGGTAGAGGAAATCAGGTTCTTTTATTAAAACAAAAGCAGTGCTAACACACTGTTCAAAGTACCAGTACTCAGTTTCATGTAAAAGACACTCAAAATTGTATTTTTGTGAAGTATAGTTATGGATTGATTTTGATGGCAAAATGTATTGATGAATTTTACAGCTATAGTTATTATCAGTGTATTAATCAGCTGTTTAACCTAAAGACACGTGGATTATAAACAATAATGCACGTATAACATGATCTGTATGTACACAATTAAAAGAAATGCTCAGTTTCCCCCCGCTCAGAGCTTCAATTCAAACTGAAAGTAGAACTGGCTGGACAAGACTGCCTTGTGACAGTCTCCTCCCTTAACCGACCTCTGCAACAAAAGCTACCAAATCCAAGAACAGGTGGCCCCTTATGTTGGAGAGACATAAAAGAGGCATTTGTCTGAGCCCTGAGACTCAGAGCACTGATTAGTCGACAGCAGCAACAGTTTCTTTCTAAATATATGTAGTCAAAATAGAAAGGGCTTTATATGATTAATCGTATGCTCACATAACAGCTCTGCCACGAGAAAATGGTCTAAAATTCAAAATATTCCTCAGCTAGTCATCTACATGTCCAACTCGACCTCATTCTGAACCACAACATGTGACTAATAGTTCACCCTTGTGAGCACAAACCCCAGAGGTTTTGTGGTTTAATGACAAAAGCTACAACGTGAACTTCTCAGAGTGTGTATGTGCGTGATAATTCTTAATCCTTTCGAGGATTATTGCCTTATTTCGCCCACTGTTCTCCGAAAAACAAACTTTCAGAAAAGCGACGTTGAATTTTTTTTGTCAACTTACATCCGATTGGCTCTGTTAAATGCAACGCGCGTTTTGATTGGTCGAGAGTATCCTATTGACCGAAGGTGGACTCGGGAAAGCTGGAAGGAAAAAAAATCCAGTTTGGGGCAAAAAAAAATTGCACCATGCGCCTCAGTTGAGTCGGTTTGGAATAATCACGGGGAAGTCGGTTGTACGTAAATTTAAGGAAATTATGAGTACGCCTCGAGAAACACCAAATGTGACGCAATGTTTTTACTTTGCTTGTTTGCCTTTTTGGACAACCACCGCCGCCGCTTTTGTCCGACTGTAGAGCCGCTCCTGAACTACACAGGTAACTTTGTTAAAACTCCAGCCGTTAGCGTGAATGCTAGCTGCTAGCAGCCCGCTGCCGCTGATACTTTGCTTGTTTTGCCGATTTTACAGGTACTTTTACCACATGATTAGTTTTGAACTACTATATAGTGTTTTCGTGTATACTTTAAGGCATTTTCTTAATAATATCCAGCTAACAGAAACAAAAGCAAAGCTACTCTTAATCGCTGAAGAGAACAACAGGTCGGCTGGCACGCTTCGTAGCCTCTTCATCATCGATCTCGAAATTCAACCTCCTAAGAGGCAATACGTGTTATTTATTTATTAAAACAAGACAGTACAACACAATAAGTCGCCTTTTACATTGTAACCGCTGATTTCTGTCACTTATTGTCATGTGTTTTTAAAAACATCGAAGTTTTTCCCACTCTCATCCTATCCACTTGTTGCTAACCATTCATATCGCGGAGCGGAGTGTCCACATTGTTGTTCTCCTAATCATAACAATTGTTCGTGTTTATGAGTTATAGTTTCTGAAATCGTTCTTTAAAACTCGAAGACCTATATGGAAGAGATGGTTTAAATTACTATAAGATGAGGTCAGTAACTGAATACTCATCACATGGCAATGTTTTGTAATAGAAACGCCATCTACTTGTTTATTAAAATCGGATCAAACTTTAATTTATTTTAGAAACCTCTAAAGGTTTTAACAAAGTCATCCCTACTTTTCTGCGTTGTTTGTACGTAGAATAGTCACAGTATTATGTACATTTATCAAATACTAGTGTAAATAAAGTACTTTTTCAAAAACAGTTTTATTACAATACCACTTTTAATATTGTATTATATTGTAGATTAATTATTGAATAACAATGATTCAGATATAATCTTAAAAATGCAAATAAAACGAATTAATAGCATTTGCAAATCTGTCACTCTTAGAAATAAAAAAAAAAACTTTACAGCAGGCTTTTAAAAGTTTAAAATATAGAATATTTTTAGTTTTTTGAGTCTAAGCTTTATTTAAAACTACAAAACCATTACCATATAATTATAATGTTCTAACATGTTTCTCAGTAAAGCACTGATATATTTATAGTAAGTTTTGTTTGTGTATATGCTGAGTTTCTAATCTTGAGCTGTCTCAGAGTGTCACTTATTTCCCCACTTCACCAACTTGTTCATCCGTTTTTACAAACACTGCCTCATTTGCATAACAACTTTCCCTTTCACCTGAAAGTGGAACTTTGTAAAGAAAATAAAACAAGTACAAAAATACTGATGTCCCCAAACTGTCTGTAAATTGTTTACAACAGGGTTTTTGTTGAAATGGGTTGTTTGTACTTAATTTTCAAATCTGCCTTTACATGAAACTAAAACAAATAACATGACAATGTAACATCTCTCCTACAGATGGACTAAGACATCCTGGAAAAATGGAAGAGTAAATCAAAGCGGGGGATATATTTGTGCGTCTTGCTGGAGCGAGCTTTTCAATGTGGGCGTTCACAGACAAGAGGATTTTTATCAAAGTTGAATGATGGCATCGCGCTGGGTTTATTCCTGTGAAGATGATGAGAGGCAACGGGCAAGATCCTCTTTCTGTGAGGTAAACACACAAATAATAACAGTTCTAATGAGACTGGATTAAAATCGTTTTTGGAAGAAGAGAGGAGACCGCACTTTTTCGTCTCCACTTCTTAGTGTTTGATTTTGTGGGGGAGAATTTTGCTCGGCACCTTGGAACAGGCATTTGAGTTGTATAACATCTTCTGTCAGATGTTATTTTTTGCTGTTAATCTCAACAATGCGTCAGATTTATATGCGCCTCATATCTTGTAAAAGCAGGTGTTTATCGTTGTAAATAAACACATTGGATAACTTTTTGTTTTCAGTGTGAAAGTTATTACAGAGACGATAACACTGATGCACTTTGTTCTTGTCGTGACCTCTGTAATACCAGACTTGAACAGACCAAAGAAGATCTTTATTTTATACTTGATGCCTATAAAACAGACATTGGGCTTACCTGTTTTATCAACTCTGTAGATTTATTTTAAATTGTATTGAAATGAATTAACGCATGTTGAGCTTAGAAATGCTAATCCAGATAACCTTACATAGATTCTAAACTTAAGCATTATAATTAAATACTGAAATGAAAATCTACTATTCCTTGAAGAAATGCACACTGCCTGCTACTTTCCATGCCAGAGTTTTAACCAAAACCATCTTATGTTGAGAAATAATGGCGTTGCTGTTTCGGTCAAGCCTTGAAAACAAACTATTACGAGATGTCACCTCAGATTATGTGTTGGGGATGGCTTTCAGCTGCTATCACATCAGATTTTAGCTCAATGGCTTAAATACTATCTGAATTCTGTCTGTTTTTGTGTTTTTGAGGTCAGTTAGCTGTGGCTGCCATATTGAATGAATGAATGAATGAAAGAAATTTATTTCAGACATTTGACAAATTTTAAATAATATTATATATATATAAATATTGAATTAGCTGTCGATCATCCAGTCATTACTTTCTGCAAGTTTTATAAAATTTGTCAAGTGGTTTATCAGATATTTTGCTAACACAAACACACACACAGACATGGCATTATCACACATTTATTCAGACCTTTCATCCCATAACACAAATAGCATAGTACTTTTAGAATAGTTGATTTATGTCTGGTAGCATGAAGGCGAAACCTCAGTAATGTGGGGAAATCCTCTGTTTAGTTGTCCCTCTAATCAAACTACCACACAAACCAAATCACATGTTCATTTTGAGAAGTTTTGTAACACCCCTGGAGTCTCTGGTATATGGGGTTTTAGTTTTGTTTTTTGTTTTTTCAAAATATGTAATTGTAAATTTAATAACACTAGAGTTTTCCTAAGTGGAACTTCATTTTGAAGTGCAGCTTTAAAAAAGTCTGGGCCTCGTTTTATTGAGATCAGTTATGTTGAGACATGCCTCCCTTTTTTTTCATAGAAAGCATGTTTTTGCCTCTGGTGTAAACAATCAGCGGGGACAAGTTGTTGTCTCAGATAAAGAAAAGCAGAGTTTGCGAACTCTCAGCCTTAATTCTGTTAGGATTAATGTAATAGAGATTCTAAAAAAGACACATACATTACACACTTTAAATCTAAAACTAGATCTAAAACTGCTCATTGTTATTTTTTCTTTTGGTCCACACTTAAAATTTTATCTGAGTTGGCTCATGACCTTTTCACAACCTTTGTGCTTGTTTGAAATTACTCTGTATTTATGTATTGTACTGACAAACTCTTAAAACAAAATAATTAACCAATAATAATGATAAAAACTCCAGGAAACTTGTTTTTGAGCATTGCCATTGGTAGTCTTTATTCTTTCCCCTGTTACACAAGAGGGTCTGTCTGTTTATCAGCTGAATAGTGCATGGTATTTAAACATTGCAGCTGAATCCAAATGGCACAAAGTCTTCCTTCAACTTGGACCCCTCTAGTCAGATATTGAGTAAGAAGCACAGAGGTCTTTAGTTTAGGCTTATGCTGGAGTTTTTCTGTGTTTTAAAGATATCATTATGGAGCATTATAACTGTTTCTCAATCTTCATCTATACAAAAGAGAAGTTTGAAATTGATTAGTTTAAATAAAGTGCACATGCTATATTTAGAACTGTAAGAGGGCTTTGAGACCGCTCTCCTGCTCTCTTCTAGTCCCTACAATCCTGGCTTCATTAAAGCTCGTTGTTTATCTCATTTAGGATGGCTGCCTTTTACAGAACCCTCCGCGCAGGCATCGTATGGCTAACAGATGGCAATCGAAAGGGAAAATTGACTTTCAATTGGATAGAAGTAGTCTGCAGCTTCCTGTTGTATTATGGCTGTGTCTCTGGAGAAACACATGGGTTTTGTGATTCAGTCTTTCTTTAGTGTGACAGTGCTTTGATGTGAAATACATACCTGTAATGTTTTACTTGTCTGGTTTAAATAAGTCATTGAATATAGGAAGGTGACATGTGACACAATTCATTTTTAAGGATTGGAAAACTGAATGTGATCATTTGTGTTAGAAAGTAAAATAGGTCATGTAAAAGTTTGCACATTTTTCATTCTGCTGTAGACTGAATAATAATATTCCATTTTAATTGGTGTAAACAATCAGTTTAGTTAACTCGTTTATTTTTACTTGTTTTTGTATGGAAAGTATATCACTATAATCAATATAATATCACTGATTATCTGCCAGATAATAAAGGTGTGCTACCATTTCAGAGATGTTTCATTTTGAGTCATAATTTTCAAGCTTTTGTCTTTGTTGCATGTGTTCATTTAATTCTAGGTCTGCCTTTTATGAGAGACAGTGATGTAGATTTCAATTTAGTATGAAATAAGTTTTTGTTTTTTGCTGTTGGCACAATACGAAACACCAGCTCTGTCATGTTGCTGCAACAACAGGATAAAACAAGAAGCAAGTTTCTTATGTAAATTGTAAGAAAAAAAAGTACTTTACTGCTGGCAGAACTGTAGTTCTGAATTATCACTTTCATATTTGTAATAATCAAACTGTAGTATTTTTACAGAGGGATGCTGCAGGAATTTGTGGCCTCCAACATTAAGACTGGAGCTGGTTAGATGCTTCCTGCATTTACTTAACATCGTATTAAAAAGATTACTCTAAAAGTCTTCACAGATGTCAAGTATTATAGGTTTGTGGGATTTTGTGAAGTTATGCACCAATTTCCACAGCCCTGCACTGATATTCAAACTCTGTAGAATGTGTTGCATGTCTGCTGCGCGAGTTTCATCATTTTGAAAAAAAAAGGGCAGTCCAAAGACTCTTTCTTTCCAAGATGCTTGTTAAACAGTTAGAAGTATGGCATGCACGACACTCACCAAGTGTCTACATACTGTAGACTGAATAATGATACTCCTAACCCTGTCTGGAGGCACAAAGCTGGAACGCCCAGGCCTCACCACTGACCCTCTGTATCATTATTGTAGGCTTTTCACAGCACTGTGCTTGGTTTAACTTGGATGTGGTGCAGAATTTAGCAGTCCCCAGACAGCTAGGGTTACTTGCATTTTAGGATTGTATACTTCTGTGTTTTGTTTTCTTTTTCTCAGAGCTGATGTCATGTGAAGCTTGTAATGTCTCATTTGATGATATCACCAGAGGTTTTTGGGTTTGTAAGACATGTATTGTGGTTTTAAAAAAAAGTTAAATAATGGACCAGATGGAAATTCCAGTTTGTCAGTAAACCCAAAGTTTAGGTATCCATGTGTGAAGAGTGTAAACAGTTGTGTTTGTTCAGTAATTCGCCTTAACCTTATGAGAAGGTTGGTTGGGTTACCCTCTAATCTTTGTGGTGATGTTGTCACCTTAAATCTTCCATAGATTGCACAGGTTGTGGGTTTACTTTTAATAACCTAATTATTTGGAAGAGTGTTACGTTTTGAAAACCATTATCTACAAATAAACATTAATGTAAAGTGCAGATATTTAAAGAGCTTAACAGACTAGTTGAAATGAACTGGATTAAAATGGGTGTTGTTTTGTGTCTCTTGTTAAACATTTGAGAAAAAGTACCTGCATGGTAGGTATAAAAGGTTATCTTACAAAAGGCACCATCCACATATGGTGCTGTCCTTCTGTGCAAGTTTGTTGCTTTGTTAAACAAGAAAATGGTTACAGCTCAAAAGTTGCCAAAAAAGATTAAATAGTTTTTACACCTTAATATTTTGTCTGTAATATTAATCCATAAATCTTGTTTATTGATACCAAGATTTAGGAAAATTAGATTTATAATTTTGGTTTTGCCTTTTTGTGTGTTGTTTTGTTTTTTATATTTTTATTTTTTAGTAAATTGGACAAGTGGAGAAGCATAATTTTTTCTAATTGTAGCTATTGTTTTTTTTAAAAGTATTCTGTGGACTTTTTCTTTGAAGCATCAGGAATGTGTTTACTGCAAGGTGTGTTTATAGTGAACTGCCGTCCGTTGATCCCGTGCTCCTACCTTGAGACACAGGCCTGGTCACTTTTTTTTTATTTCCAAGAGGCTTCCAACTGAGGAACAAATGCTCTTAGAAAACCTTCTTCCAGCAGCCTCACCCAGTGCAAATATCAGTCTGGCATTCTGGAGATTCATAAATGGGTGAGAGGTGTTCAGTTGTGGGTATAAAAGGAGATGAGCGTGCTTTGATGTGGGCGTTCCTTTTCAGTCCTGTTTTTTGCAAGTCAAGTCATTTTAAGTCTTCCTGTTAATTTGCTTTTGAGCTCTTGTCAGTCTGCTCTATTAGTTGTTCCCCAGAGTCTGTTCTGTTCCTGTCTCTTATTAGATAAAAAAAAAAAAAAAAGAGAGAAAGCCACGAGAGCAATGCCGGGCCTGGAATTTATTGACCTGGAATGTCACAACAGTATTAACTCTGCAAGTGGCAATGCTAACACTGCAAGGCATGTGTCTGCGAGGAGGCCCACACCCCCTTCTGTTGTCCACATCTAAAGATCAGAGGGTTGGAAATTGCCCCGTCTGTCTGCTAAATCAGATTCAGCAGACTAGGACGGACTTGCCTCAGAGACATAAAGGCATCAATGCAGGCCTTTCAAACATTCTGCTGATTTAAAGTCATATATTTTGAAGCTCTGCTTTGTATACAAAGTAAAACATTTTCTGTACTTTGCAGGCACTTGAAAATCCGACAAGCACAAACTGAAAAATGAAAGTATTAAAGAACAACCTACTTTTGCTTAGCTGTGCACAGTAAAACCTGTTTTGCCAGTTTAATCAAAATACATGGGTGTCAGCTGCACCTGTAGCTCTCTTATCCCAGTCACTTGGTACAAATGTATTTATTTTCCTCTCACTTCAGTTTGCACATTTAAACTCTCCAGATACACTTGACAGCTCAAGTTACCACTTTTTTTTAATAAGCTTCAACTCAAAGGATTTGCGTCTTTTGAAACGTTGCGGTTGAAACGCAAAGTCCTCCTAAGTTTTGCTGCAAGGGTGCCATTAAAACGTGCTTTAACACAGCACTGACCTCCAGGCACACAGTATGCTAAGTCATCACAGATGAGATTTTATGTTTGTTGTCTCAAGTTTGTGCACGCAAACTTAAAAAAAAATCTTTTGGCTCATTTTTGAAACAGGAGGCTTGTTTGCCAAAACTTCCACAAACAGATAAATGTCTTGCAAATTATTTGCTTACCTTACACAACAAGTTGTGCTAGCATGCATGACATGACATGTAGGTGTTTTTACTTACTTATTTATTTTTTGACATTTTACTCAACATATCAGCACCGACAGAGATACTGTTAATGCAAGCTCAGCAAATTCTTCACATTGTGGGGAAAGGTCTGCTTCTGCGGGAGGGGGAGGGCCTTGGTGAGACTAGATAAGAGGAGGGGCCAATGGCTTTTACTGTTGCATAAACAGCTGAACATTGGTGTTCATGAAAATCATACCAGGAATACGAAAAAGGGAAATTTGAGTAAAGGTGTTGCTGCGGCACATAAGGTGCAACAAAGCTGTGAGGTCATGAATAATCTAAACAAGTGAAACCCTAAAGCCTTTTGTGCTTTTCTCTAGCTGTAAATTGACTTCACTGTAAATTTTAGACTGTCTTGAGTTTACTAAAACCCTCTTCCGCTTCTTCAAATTTTAAGAAATAATACAAATGTTATCTGTTCATTTTGACAGCCTACTTTGCTGTTTGTCTCTTTCAGCACTAAAGTTCTGCAGCTCTTAAAGCTTTTAAGATTGTCTGTCTGTTCATCAGAGAAATGAAATGTATGATCAGAGCTTCTTCATTTAAACAAGTTTGTATTTCTTTTTGATTGGACAGAATGACTCTATGGAGGGGCGAACTTTAGCTGAATTTTCTTCAGGCCAGTACCCAGCAGAGGAGGAGCCGTTCTCATGGCCGAGGCCGAAAACTGTGCTTTTACGCCGCACCTCACAAGGGTTTGGGTTCACCCTGCGGCACTTCATCGTGTACCCACCAGAGTCAAACATGCACTACTTTCCGGTAAATTTCAGTATTGTATTTGTCTATAACCACAAGTCTGATTTATTAAAATTTGTAAGCAACCCATTCATTGGAGTACCTTTTTGTGTTTTTACAGGAGGAAGAGCATGGCCGCCGAGGTAAGCAAAAAACCCAAAACTTTCTCTCTCATTTTCTGTTCTTCCACAGAACCAAATCAGACTGCTGATTTTGAATGACTCTGAATCCGTCCACACTGTGCCTCTCTCTGACACGATATTTAAATAAATTTTAAGTGTTTTTAAAATACCATATTTAGCATACTCGGCATATATGTGGTGAAGAAACCAATTTAAATGTTTAAAATCCCAACAATTTTGCACCTTTATTTAGTAGCAGCTTTTTAAAAATCGGGCTTGAGGAGTTCGAAGTTCACCCATCCTCTTGTAATCACTGGTAGGTCAGTTTTTAAGTCTGCTGACATTTTTTTAAGTCCCTGTCAAGTTTGTGTTTCTGCAATTTGGTTGAATTCTGTTTCTGTATAGCAAAACAAAAAGTTGTGCAGTATAATTATTATTTATATACAACACGTCTGACTGAAATTAATGAGTGATTGACAGGCTTCTGGTAAACTTGGTGACATTCTGATTCAATTCAAATCATTCAATTTATTTGAATCAGGCGTGTCAAAGCAAGGAAATGGCTAGAACATGGTGGTCATGAAGAACAGGGTTAAAGATCTGCTGTTTCTGTAAAACATAGACTCAAGTGAGGTGTGATACTAGCATTTACTATATTTACATTTTTATCATCTGCTATTTAAAGTAAAGCAGGAGGGGTCACATAGAACTGCTGCTTTGGTTAATTTAGTTTGTTGAGTGTGTTTTAGTGGTGGCATTGTAGTTTTGCTTTCGGAGCAGATGAAATAATCACAATTTCCCATTTTTGACCAAAGTTAAAAGAAAAATGAAAGCATCAGCGTACTTGTAGACCATTGTTGGTAAACCACGTATTTGCTATTATTGGAAATGAGAGAGAGAGAGCGAGAGAGAGAGAGAGAGAGAGAGAGAGAAGCTGGAAGATGCAACTGAAGAGTTGGCTCTATGACTCAGTTTTTCAGCTCACATCAAAACATGTTTATAAATCAGGGTGGGACAGGGATGTTTTTTTTCCCATTAAGTGTTCCTTTAATGGAAAATTTGTTGTGTGTATAATTGTAAATACAACTCCAGTTTTTGCTTTACCAGTGTCAAGATTTACTTAATTCCAAAAGTGTACTTTCAGATTAGATCTTTTTTTATTTTTTATTTTTTTTACAATGAAGCAATTTAATTTTATCAATTTTTTGGCGGAAGTGCTGCATGTCAGACACTGGTAATTTGCTGTTGTGTCCAATAATTTGAAACGTTATGTTTGGACATATGTCTGAAAGCATCTTGGTTTTAAGTTTCCTGTTCAGGGTCTTTCATGCTGTCACACCACAATTCATTTTCTAATGGTATTAGTCTCTCTTACTCACAAGACAGAGCTTTTCTTTCATGACACTAGAATCAAGTTTGAGTACTTTGCATGTAAACATGTTGTATATCACAAATGATGTCGTCCTTAATTAACAGGAACAGACTTCTTAAATGGGGTTAACATGTTTATAAACATTCTGGGGGAATGTGCTATCAGCCATACTTATTGAAAACTGAAGATTTTTATTCTGCTACGTCTATTTAATTATTGCCATTAATAAAAATGAGGGCAGATTTGATTTAGTTGCATGGACATAGCTCTGCGTATAAATATTTTAAATGTCCATTTTAACTATTTATGGTATTTCCTGTAGAATAAAATTGTTTATGATCGCAAATAGAAAACCAGTCTCCTCTCAGTAGTAAAATTTATTAACGGCTTCATTAAGGGACTGAAGATGAAGTCCTGCATTATGCCACTAGAGGGAGCATGGCTTTCTGCTGTTATTGTAGTAAACTATTAAGTTGTTATGTAATCAGACACCTCATAACATGGTGCTGCATGAGTGATCTTGTGTTAAATGAAGTGAAAATTAGTGTTAGCCGCAATAAAAAAACATACTTATGTCCCATTTAATCATTCAAATGTCATAACTGTCACATGCTAAACGTTATTGGTTTAAAGTTTTTGTTTTGTGTACCGTATATTAAATGAAAAAGGGATTGTATATTCTTAAGCAGCATGTACAGTACAATCACAGTGTATCACATGTGGTCTCATGCTTGACTTCCCGTGTTCTCAAGTTTGGGAGGTAATGTGTGCTGACTCACCACCAGAATGTTAACTACTAGGGAAGTATTTTATCTACTCTTTGGCTGTGCCCACAGCTATTTCTCAGTTTATAAGGAAAGAGTGGGAGGCGTGCAGCTGAGCACACTGACACTCTTCCTCTTCAGCCTCTTTTTCTCACTCTGTCTCTCTTTTTTCCGTCTTTTCTTTTTCCTTGTGACCACGCAGCTGCTAGGAGACAGGGACAGAATGAGCAAACAGGTTTCTCTGTCTTTAGTAATTCTTATTCTAGTTCCTACAACCATCTAATTTCCTCATGTAGTAACTTTTTTTTGTAATGATAGTTTGTTTTTAGAACTGAACAACTCTTGTTTCTGAGGCCCTCCAGTTTATTTCCCAACTTTACACACAGTCATTCTTCCTTCTTTTTTATTTTATTTGTCAGAAACTTGGTGTTTATTTCCTCTCCTTATTTGTCCACCAGAGGCTCTAATTAAAAATAGTTTTGCTCATGTGTATTAAGTTTTATTCTTTAGTGGTTTAATTTCATGTCAGATACAGTAAATAGCTATATTTGCTGTTAGATGTTTTCTGTTAGCTGCTTTTTAAACAAAAGTATCTGTTAATAAATAATAAAATGTTTTTGTGTGTTCTCACCAGGGAGGCAGCGGAATAGGTTTGAGCCTATGGACACTATTTTTGTGAAGCAGGTCAAGGAAGGTGGCCCTGCTTACGGAGCGGGGCTTTGCACAGGTAATAACTACTGAACTATAAATCTTTTTTTTATTATTATTTACTAAAATCCACAATTTTCTGGATATTGGATGATAATGTTTGTGAGTAAGAAACCTTAAGGAAACATTGCAAAAGTTTACAGTTATGATTTGATTGTCCTGCTACTTATTATTTAAATGTTCTTATAAATAAATCTTGTAGTTGCTTTTGATATGTTTTTAGTAAATTTGACATACTTGGGGCTATTTGCTGATGGAATTTTTGTTTTGTTGATTAGGAGATCGAATAGTGAAGGTAAACGGAGCAAGCATCATTGGGAAAGCGTATTCTGAGGTGATATCTTTGATCCAAGACAGGTAAGGCTGACAGCATTTGTGTTGATTCTGCTTCATTTGGTGAATTTACACCGTTTCATTTTTTTGTTTTCTTTTTTCCTGTAGTGGTGAGTTTCTTGAACTTTGTGTGATGCCAAAAGATGAGGACATACTGCAATTGGTAAGTTTTAATGTGCTTTAACGGTAGCTTCAAGTCTTTCTGTTCACACATTTTGACAATTGTGGGAAACACTTCTTTTCTTTTGAGATGTACAAAAAGTTATATTTGACCATCAACCTGCTCTAGTTTAAGTTTATGATGGGACAGCAGTCATGAGATCCAGGCAGCCGGCCTATCCCATCAGCACTCTTTATCTGGGCCTCTTAATCAGGCCAAAGCAGTTTTTCTGTTCTCCAGAACTGCTGCTGACGCTTCTGTTGAAATGGCCTAAATTTATTCCTAGAGAAAGCATCACCCATAATATCTAGTTTGTTCAATGCAGAGCAAAATCTACAAATGGTTTTTTCTTTTAATGTTTAGAGTTTGTTTGAAGTTTACATTTTGTTGTTGCATTTACTGTCTTTTCTATGAATTGATTAGTTTCACATTTATGCTGCATTTAAGGAGTTTCTTATCTGAAATCTTAAACATATTGTTATTCACTAAACTCTGAATGAAAAAGAGAAATTGTGTATTACTGTGTTACTGTGGAACATCAAGCTGAGTCCCATTTGCTTTCACATTTGTATGCATTTTTTATGTTAAGCTGTGGATTTAAGTTTTTATGTAATTTAAATATAGTTTGAGCTCATGACTTTACAGTTCTGAGTCAATACCTTTACATCACAAACTAGACAACACTTTTTTCAGATCTTCTGTTGATCATTTTATTCGCGTAGCAGCATGTAAATCGTACACGTAATTAGAATTTAAAGGAATGTAGATCCTATAATAATGCTTTACATATTCAAGTTTGATCAGATACCATAAAACTGCCCTTAGGCTTCAATCATTTTTAGCAGATACAAATCAGAGTAAAGGTTTTTTGTCTGTGTGCTTCAGTTTTGGTTAAGCTGCAAAAATGTCTTTAGAAATTCACTGACTGATACCCTGAGATTTGCAAGACCCTAAACTTTTTCAGTACAGATGTAAATTCTCATACCTATGCAGACTAAATCTTGTCATCAAATCTTTTATGCATGCTGTGGGCAGCTATTATTGATTCTGCATATAAGATGCACTTATCTGTTTTCTATTTTAGGTTTAAGTAATTTAGATGATTTGGCTGGATGTGCAGGAATCCTTTCCTATGAGCTTTTTATTACCTGACAATGTGTTTATGAAATAAACAATGTAATGAAACAGCAGGAATATTTGTTTGCCAACTAATTTATCCCCTGGGATGTTTAAGTCATGTTGAATCACATCCATTAGCTGAATATTTTATTCAGTTGGCATTTTATTTGACATTTGCAGTCACACACTTCCAATTTAGTGTCAGTTGTTTTATGGGACCTATAAAATCTCTTGTATTTTTTTTTCCCAAATTCTGTTTGTTTTTCCCCCCGTTTTTATTTTTCAAACTTTTGCTTTTTCCATGTACTTTTTTGAATTCCACCTTTTCTGCTCAATTTTGTTTCTTCAGTTTTTTTTCTGAATTCCACTTTTTCATTCTAACCATATTTATTTACCGGTACTTAAAAAAAAGATTTATTATAAAGTGACTGAAAAACTATGTAATAAATGAATAGCCACAGAATTCAAAATTTAATAGCTGTTTTTTCACATTCACAAATACAACAAATTGCTGTAGTTAAACAGAACATTAAATGCTTTTGAAAGTTATTTAGAAGAATTTACCGGTACCTGTCTTTACCATTCCTTATGTGTGAAACATTGGATCTCTCATTTTAAAAAGTTGTCTTTTGTAAAGAACAAATGCTTTAGAGTTGAACTTAACAATAAATATGTCTCAAAGAAACATAAAACCTACAAACGGTAACAATTTTGCTTGCTGAGATATGGTTCTGCCCTACATTTTACACTAAGCATCTTATTTTGGAGGATTTTGGAGTTTCAGCGAGTCTCGTCTCCACACGGCTGACGTTGTTTTTTTTTTTTCTGTTTGGAGAGGGAGATCTTACCCCACAGGTGCGTAACTAGGTAACGGCAGGTACAGGGAGCGGCAGTGGCCAAAATACCTCAGAAACTTGGCCAAATGAGTGAATTTTGTGAGATTCCGCGTTTTATACTGAATTCCATTTTGTTTGGTTAATTCTGCATTTCTGTCCGTGTTTCCCACACAGCATATAGGCCCTATATTTGTCCAAAATATTAATTTGTGGCCTAAGTAAGTTTAGTAAGTTATAGTTTTTTAGTTGCATAAACAAAACTTGAAATGTCAAATATGTATTTATGTCCCATCCAGATAACACTCTTTTTTTCTTCCCCCTCTTTTATCATAAGTAAATGTACTCATCTGTGATAACCACTTCTACTCATCTTTTTCACTGTAAGTCTTCCCTCTTGCTTGCTTTGTTTCTTTAGTAAAAATAGTCTTCTCTTGCCACAATGTTGTCATGCAAAGGAAAAAAGCAGCAGCACAAAAATATTTGTGAGGTAGCCACGCTAAGTAAGATCTGTCCGTCAAAATCAGGATTATCAGAGATGCTAGCTGAGCGACATGACTCTGTAGGAGGCAGCATGCACTGAATGCTTGGAGACAGGCAGCAGTTGCTTAGCAAAGAGAAAGAGACATTGAACATTTAAGGAACAGAAAGGGGAGGGAACATTACAGCATAAAAGCAGAGGAAATGGCGAGCAGGGGGAAAATAGACGGAACATCATGAATGATGAGCTTAAACCAGTGGATAAAGTCAGCTGACTGCTCTGTGTTTGGAACAGGTTGACGCTTCGAGAAAAGGAGAGAGGAGAAAGGAGTGGGAGGGGTAGCAGTACCATCACAGCTGAATGTATAATCAGCAGCTGCTGCTTCTGTCATGTGAGCAGTAGCAGGGAGGGAAAGAGAGGGAGAGACTGAAGACACCTTGTTCATTTAGTGTAATATTCTGTTTGGAGATGGATGGAGCCATGAAGACCTAAATACAACATGAAAAGCAAGCTTCTGCTCCTGTCAGCTCACCCAGGACAGAGTGTCACAGGCAGGTTGTAACGTGGCAACCCCTGCTACCTCTTTGCTTTCTCATCCTTGTGTACCGCCACTGCAACTCTAGTGTATTTATAGCATGACAATCCCTAGGATTGCTATGGCTGATTCATCTTTCCTGCTTTTGGGATTGGTTCTGTTTTTTACAAAATGTGCATTTTGTTCTGCTTTCATCCGTTTCTCTTCCATCCTCTCTCCCGTGATTCCTTAATGCACTTGTTTTCACATGCTGTAATGGCAGCCTTTCTCTGGGGAAACAACTAATCTGGTAAGAAAACGGCACACTATGTAACAGCTTCATGTTGACATGTTGTACCAGCTGTGTCCGTTTTTTTTTCATGTCATGCATGTCATCACCATTACAAGATGTTGCCTTTAGGTAGTTTATTACTCGCGTATAGTTGAATGGGATGTGTGTTTTAATGGTCACATAAGAGCTCATTATTTGTATCTTTAGGCTGCAGAAATGGCCGATGCGCTGTCCGTGTTGTACCTGTTAGACTTAAGGCTGAAGTTGGCATCCAGCTAGAATCTTAGTGAGACCTCGCCCCTTCTTCATACTATGTCAGATATCATCAGCGTGATAAAGGTCATTGACCTCTGAACTTTTGCATACAGACATGGTTGTTAGAAAGTGAGTAACTGAGTCTGACACTAATTGCTGAGAGACACATACTTTATGTAAGAGCAGGTTGTTAGAGGGTCAAAGTCCTCATATCTTTTACTTTTTCTCTTGCCTGGTGAATGTACAGCACGTTATGAGTCGAACATTTTTTTTCGTAAGCATAACAAACTCTCATACTAAAAAAATGTAAACTTTGTTAGAGCTTTGTTTTTGTATCAACAAGCGCATCGTTTTAGCTTTGTACCATTGGATAATGGCGTGGGTGGCTAAATATAGCATTTTCACTATGAGGGAAAGGCAGCCTGCTGTCTTTAAGAGGTCACAGTCTGTCAGAGGTGGGTGAATGTTGATATTGTTTACCCTTTGTGTGTTCATTTTACTTCATTATTTTATTGCTTTTGTTTGTATCTGTCTGTGTACTTTGTGTATTTTTACAAAATCTAAGCAGAATTAGTCTTCGTTCAAGCTAAATATTTAAAATACAACAAAAATGAACACCGTTTCACAATTATTTATAATCACTTACAATTCTGCGTGTTCATAAGTGAGGTTTTTTGATACTAAAAATTGGGTTGAAATGTACTTTTTTTCCTGAAAAGATATGCAAGTATATTAGAGGAACAATGCTACAATATAAAGAACATGTCTAAAGCAACCCCTATTTCTGAAAGAAAAAAAAAACACTTTTTGGTTTTTGTGTACACTATCTGCCATAAGTATAAATAAAGAGCAAATAAACAACACTGACACCCTTCAACTGTTTGAAACGCCTCTGCTCACTCATACTGCAACATGCGCTGCCTACACACATGCATGCTGTAACATTTGCAATATCGCACTTGACTTCTCTGTAAGCATCTAGTGCCGCATTGTTGAATATTGCACACTCTTGTGGTTTGTACTATTCTGTTGTAACATTCCCTTTTTGCTCTGTCTCAAGGCCTACTCCCAGGATGCCTACCTCCGTGGCCACAGCAGCTACAGTGGAAATGCCTGTCACATCCCTAATCCACCACCAGTATGCTACCCCAGAGTAGACTGTAAGCCTGCGGGCATGGCCCAGGCAACAGAATCAGTGGGGCAGGTTTGCCGAGGGCCAACAGCACCTCTTGACCATGGGTATCATAAGGAGATTACTATGCCTCCACCTCCTCCTCCTCAACCATATCCTAAAAGCCAAACTGCAGTGTGCATGCGCAATGATAGCTTTAGGACTATGGTGGTTCCCTCTAATACAGCACATAAGGGGCACATGGTTCCAGCACGAAGGATGGATTTGATAGACCCTGTCTTTGTTAGGGGAAGACCTGGGTCACTGGCCCAATATCCTCACTCTCGTAAGGCTGATGTATATTCAGGTGGTCCAGGAATGGTTCCATTTGGGGGTCAGGCACCTAAATATCCAGGCAATCATCAAAACATTGATTGGCGCACTTACCAAACATACAGGGAGTATATTGACAATAAAGGCATTCATTCTCATGGAAGTCGGACCATCCAGGAGAGACTGGACAATTTACGAACTACCAGTCAGGCCTCTTTTGTTAATACTCATCACATTCCTCGGGGGGACTGGGCACCTAAGGGAATACGGCGCAGGAGTACCTCCCATGAACGATCATACTACGGACCTCCACCCCAACTTCAGATTGCCCCACGCAGTGCCTCACAGGATCGTATGGGAAATGCAGAAAAAATGAGCCATGCAAGGGACTGGCCTCCTCGAAGCGTGTCCCAAGATGGTCTTGTTCTGAAAGCTCGGGCTCGTTCAGTGGACTATGCTGATGCTGTAGAAACTCGGCCTAGTGAAAGGAGAGGAGTGTATCCAAGGGCAGACCCAGGTACAAGACCAAGCAGACAGTCCATTCCTAGAAATGCTATACCAGTTAGGACTTCTGCTGGATACAGTGCTGGCATGAGAGGGGCATCAAACCCTTCCTTCTACACTAAACCAGGCTCAATTCAGAACCATTCCTCACCCAAGTTCTCTCACAGGCCTTTGGTTTTTGCAAAAAGCACAAGTGCTGATCATTCTTTTGTTGACCAAAGAATCTCAGTCAGAGGACACCAACCAGACATCACTAACCAACAAGGCCAGGGCAGGATGCGAGCAGAAACCATGCAGTCCACTGAAGCAAGCAGAGACTCAGCATTGGTAGGACTCCGGTCTATGTCATGCTCAACTTCAAAAGAATTGCCTCAGAAGCCTGGCATCCTTAAAATACAGCAGCAAGTCTATCAAAGTCAGGTTAATGGTCAAAGTCCAACAGAAAGTGCTGTGGTTCTGAGGGAGAAATCTCATGCTGGAAAAAACCCTAGCCCCCTACGGCAACATTCGTACATCCTGGCCGTAAATGATGATGGACCAGACTCTACGGCAGATGTGGCAGCATGCTGGCTTCCAAATGATGCACGCAGAGAGATGCACATGCGACAAATTGAGGAGCAACGACACACCTCCTGCTCCAGCAACTTGGATGAATCTCTGGACTCCATTCCATTCATCGGTAAAAGAATAAACAGTTGTAATCCTTGCTGGTTTTTGTTGTCATGACAACAGTAGCAGGTTGCAATAACATGGTTCAAACATGCCATTAATGTATTTTATTTTAACATCAAAAATAAGCATCAACACTTTAGAATTTTAACAAACACTGGTTTAAAGTAGATTAATAGATATTAAAATTGACTGTGGAGTAACAGTTGCCGTTTATGCATTA
>JAVKLF010000064.1:8749355-8765044 GCA_034783495.1 Millerichthys robustus | reverse complement strand
ATGTCCATGCTTCCAGTCGTCTACAGACTAGGACATACAATTATTTAAACATAATGCTGTCAAATATTGGATAAATGTCAACTACTGTCTTGGAATGGACCAGGTAAAGCTCAGACCAAGATAAACTCAGAATATTCCCTATCCCTTCATGCTGGTCTTTTACTCTGGTTATAAATAAGTTGCTGTTTAATGTCATAATTATTCAGAAACACTTTCATTTTTTCAGAGAAACTTTCAGTTTTAGTTCTATGTCCAAATTGTTGTTTGAGATGATTTTCCAAGTTAATCGATAATCCATGTGTTAAATGCTTTTACACCTTGACAGAGCTTTTTATGGATGCTTCTTTGTTTAAATTTGACAACGGAGAAGGCGCTGGAGGCAGTTTTCCTGCTGCGACCGAGTGAGGATGGCATGCAGATCAAGCTGGGGTCTGAAACTGATAGGCTGGCAGAGAGAAAGGAGACGGCGGCTAACTCATTCAACCTTAACGGGAGCTCACCCATCCAACCCGGCGACTGGCTGAATTAGCTGGTTAGGCTGAACGTGCTAATTACCGTCTGAGATAGCAGCTGATCTATATTTAGTTTCAGGTGTTCTGGGTGAGTCTCTTCAGGCTTTGCACCACTGAATTTACATTCCGGTCACTCAGGAGATTTTGCACTAAAGCAAGTTTTTCCTCATTCTTTCTGGCACATTTTCTTATCCCTGTCAAAAAGGTGAACCATCTGAGCACTTTTTATCAGACCTCTACAAAGATGTTTGGGTTTTTGCTTGAGCACACAAAAAGGCTTATCCAAAATCCAAGACAGTTTTTCCCCCTTTTCTTTAGGAAAAATTGAGTTTAAAGGCAATTCATGCCTTCTGCATTTTATTGTAAGTTTTCTTCCAAGACCCCTCTTTACATATGGTCACATTCCTCTTATGTTTCTCTGACCCTCCAAAGACCTTACATCTGTCCTTGTGTTTCTATCTAGTTAGAAAAATTTGAAACTGTATTCAATAAAAGAAAGGTTGGAGAAGGTGGGGGAAATGACAATACGATTGAAAACAGAAAAAACTAGAATATGCAAATTATTTCATCCTATTATCTCCAGTTGCCAAAAGTGAAAGGGCAAAAATGAAATCCAATTAGCAAACACAAAAAGTTTGCAATAAGTCAGTCAGTTTTGTCTTTATTTGTAGTCAGCAAAGTCTCTCTGTTAGCAAAATATCCCTTGACCATAATTTCATGTCTACAATCAATTAGCTTTTGGAGTCAATCCAATTCAAGATGGTCACCAAAGCCAATTAATCATTAACACAAAACCTGGCCTAAACTACATTTCAAAACACAGGAAAAGTGGGTGACATGCATTCCTTTAATAAATTTAATTGTTAGACACAAGAAGCCTTTTCCCAACTTTGTAAAGTCCTAGTCTAAGTGCTGTTGACCTGAATATTTTCTGTGTTACACTTGGATAAAATATTCTCTCACGATTGGTTTCCACATCATTACTGTACCCTTCAGGGAATGCACAAGCTCGGTGGGAAATGATTGCATGTTTACGATTTAATGAATGGCCTCCAGATGGTTGAAGGGTTGAGGGTAAAAACAACAGAGTGGCCGTTGAGGAGCCGTACGACAAAGGGTCACAATTCATTTGTGTGCCCAAACAACAACTTTGCACACCACCCCCCCTCACAGTTATTCAGGAGCTCCAGCCACCCGTATCAGTCCAGCTGTTCACAGCCGTGTTACCAATTAGACCGGGTCTCCATCTGCCTGTAGAGGAGAAAGTGGAGAGGAGAGCAGCGCAGTGAACCATCCGCAAGTTAATGAGGGGTAGACGTGAAAAAGAGACAGCTCAACAATACGGAGAGGAGAAGGTGCTGCGTTTATCATCAAAGCCTCTAAAATGCAAGCTACGTTCAATTAAATCTCTAAAATAATCCCGGTGCACAAACTGCATGTGTTTATTTTATTTTTTTTGCACCCACCTACTTCTGCACTGGTTGTCTAACAGCAAAACTGAATCAATACTGAAGGCAGTGAGTACACAGCATTCACATCAATAGGCTGATTTATTGCAGCAGAGGAAGCTATTTTCAAAATAAGGTGAACAATGTTGCATCCTGGTTTCAGATGATTTTATCAGACTAAATTTAGTCACACTGATACCAGCAAGCTGTTCAGACCTGCGCCCGAGTCAGATATAAAACTTTCAGACACGCTGACAGGCAGATATCCTTTCCCTGCATTTATCCTTACTGTATATATATCTACACTAAAAAGAAAAAAGGTGAAGGAGGGTAATGGATATTGTTGCACCTCAAAGCAGCGTGCAGCATGCAGTGCAGCATGCATCTTAAAAACCAATATGTACTGATCAATAATTGTGACATATCAGAAGAAATACATCTCTCTGTTAAATCAGCCTGAGAGATATACGGTTATTTTTCTTCCTATTCCACACATTATGCCTTCCAAAAGTAAATTATCTTCAAAAAGTATCATTTTTACAACATTCACACTAAGTAATACAAACTATGTGGGTGAAATCCATTAGTGGTAAAATTACTTAAAGAACCTAATAAGAATTTTCTCCTGTGATTAACATTTCTGGAAACAAAAATTTGACTTTTGAGCTAGTAGTTTAAAGATTTTCTGTAATTTTATTCAAAAAACAATCCAATATTGCTAGAAATTGTTCATTTCCTGCTGAAATCGTAAAAAATCAATTTCAGTAGAAATACATTCATTATCTTTACAGGATTTTACTATTTTGAGAGACACCAAACATATCAGAATTGACTTCTAACTTCTTAAAATATTATTAGGTTTATTTTTTAGGATCAACGTTTGTGCACATTTTGGCGTGTGTTGCTGTTTGTGTGTGTGGATGTTTTGTAAAAGTACATGACTAAGATGTTATATGTGTATTTGTTTTTAAATTTTTATGTATTTGGTATCTTTTTTAGCTGCCGCGTAGACTGCAGATTGAAACGAGCTGATAGCAATAATCTGGTACAGTACATTTTTAATTAGGTTGAATTTAATGTTTTTCTGTACATGGTCCCTTGATAAATTAAACTAAACCAAACCAAGAAGTTCTCTCACAACTATGATCTACAAAATTCATTTAGACTTTTGGTTCTTGTTAAAAAAGATTGGGTTCAAATGCTGACGATTAAAGGTAAGAAAAGATACAGATCGTTTGAAGCGACACTCTTCTCGCAAAGCGTTATTAAGCGTATGAGCTCTGATTTATCCACGCAGAGAATTCTCCCTGTGTGAAATATAAAGCGTTTCACCCACCTACTCATTGCAAAACCCCAAACTCCAGCTGGATTCAAAATGTTATGAAACAAGACAAATTATTTCCAGAAAGCCTTACAAAGGCGTACTGTCATGATCCGTGTTTTATTCTGTGTTTAGTTTTCTGTTTTAAGGTTTATTTTTGTTGGTGTTTTGTTACTGCATTTCCTTTGTGTTCAGTTTGTTCCTTTGCCTCCCTGTGTTTTCAGCCATCCTCAGTATTTTCCACATTTAGTCTCTGCTCCTCGGTCCTGCCACACCTGCTCACCATCCTGATTAGTTACCTGCAGCCACCTCCCTCATTAGCCCCAGTCTTTATTCCTACTGTTCTCACCACTCATCAGTTGAGCATTGTTGTTCTTTCACGCCTCATCCAGTTCTTCTCGTGCTCCTTATGCCTTATCCCTATTTCCTGTAAGTGTTTTTGCAGCCACATCTGTCTTTTAATACATGTTACGTTTTATTTCTTGCTCTCTGCATCAGTCTGAATTCTTGGGTCCAACCTCCTACATCAGAGGGAACTGTTGCCTATCTCCAGGGGCCATTAGGCAAAAGACAGGCACACCAGACAGGTCGCCTTTTCCTCACAGGAACACAATGAGACAAAAGAGACATACAACCATTTGCGCTCACTATTCTACACAGAAAGGCTCCAGCTGAGAGTCCTACAACAGGATTATTTTAGAGGTTTAATTGAAACCTCCTTGCTGTAAGCCAATAGTGCTCCCCATCTAGGCCAGCTTCCAGATACTGAGACCATCAGTGTCCTTCATCTGTGAAGAGCTTTTAATAAGTCTGTTCATAAAAAAGGGAAATCTTGACTTGTGGCAGGGCCCCAGACACTCAGACATTATGGTTGTTTACATTAGACTGTCTCCTCCTGATAGTCTGAGTGAGAAGCATCAGAGAATAAAAGCTGCACCAATAAACAAAGACTGCAACCATTTTCACCTCCTCTCTACAGACACATCTAAATAAATCTCCAGCATTTCAGGTACCGACAACTCTGAAGGACAGAAACTCCCACGAGGGGAAAACAACAGCATTCCTTTCACTCTGTTGCTCTTTTCATTCTGTCTTGAGACAAAGGGTGAAGGGGGTAAAAAGAATGAATCAACGTTTAAGGTCAAGCTTCTTTTACCCCAACCTCTCCATTTAATCCTCTCTCCCTCCTACTTCTCTTTTGTCTAACCGTCTCTTTGTCTCTACTGGCTGCTGAAGTGTGAAATGGATCTTTCCTGATCTCTGAGCACCTGGTTTCCAGGGGAACCGAGAGAGCTGTTTGAGTCAGATTTTCAGGGAAGATGAAGTCGCCTGGTGTGCAGAACCGCGGGGACTAATGATGCTGTTAAAAGTGTGCGTGGGGGTTCATGAGGTCTTTAGAAATTAACTCCCCACAAAGACATCTGAAACAAAAGCAAACTACTGCTGTGTAAAGATACTGGACACTTGACACATTATATCTCACTCCGCTGTAATGTAGTAAGTGTCTGAGGGCAGCCGAACATGAGAGGAAAGCAACAGCCTGTAGACTCAGGGATAAACTTTTCCTCTGAAACGGCATCAATAAATTATGTGCATTCATGAGTGAGATTAAGAATTCATGCCAACTGCCTTTTGGCTCATGAATAGCCGAGCATAAGCCTATTTGTCTATCCGACCGACCGTCCGTTGGCTTTTTGTTTTGTTTGTTTGTTTTTTATTAGGTGTGGGCTTTGGAAAGTTCAGATTTCCAGGGCTACACTCAACTGAATCCTAACAGCTAGGTGTTGTTTAGATGGTGGAGATGCTCTGGACACAAAAACTAAAAATGCATTCATGAATCAAGTCGCCTGTTTATGACAACACAAACTAAGTCGACATGTCTAAAACAAATACGTAATAATACGGCATAAAATATGACATTGAGTTTCACTAAAGCTAATCTTATGTCAACAGGATGAAGTGAACAGAATAATGAATGTATTAAACTCTTCACAGGTTCGGATCTTGTGATGTTTTCTTTTTTCCTTGCGGCAATTTTTCTCTTCGTTATCTGACAAATCTAAATATCTTTCAGAGTTGATAAGTTCAGTAGTGGAATGATGTAAATTCATAAAATGTAATTAATACTTATTGATGAAATATCTTAGCGTTATTGGTGGGGAAAACACACATTTCTATTGATTAGCTGCTTACATGTGAAAGTGTCATTTTTGAGGATGACAGTCTCATTTTTTAATTTGAAGACTTGCAGTCATTACGCTGAATATCCATCTTCATCAGGATATTAGATGTTTTTGTCTTTAATTACATCATTTATCAAAGCTAAAGTGACAAAAAGAAAAGAAACTTGCTGTGTTGTGCTCTTGCTGTTTCTTCACTAGTTGCCTATTTATTATCACTCGCCACAGAAAGGCGGAAGTTGACGATAATGCTGCAAAAACTATTATATGCTTTATTTTAAACTTTTGGATTTAATTGGATTTGGAATGGCACCCACAGACAACTGGAGAAAGAAAAAAACAAATCACAAAAATGACTATAACTCAGTCAGTTTTATCAAATTAATTTCTGCAGTTAAGTCAGGTTGTGTGTATTTGGTCCAGTCTGAGCCGAGCAGCTTCTTATTTAGTCACATTTATACAACAAGTGGTGACAAAAGATGGGTGAGTGAAAAACTCTGATCTGGGTCAACATACTTGGGCCAGTTCTGGGGCATCTCGCACGTATGCAGCATTTTTATTTCACAGCATGACAAAATATTAAATCATTTTGGCCTCTGGCTCTTATGCCATTATCTGAGCTCCAAGTGGAAATAAACAATTCAGTAAGTGGTGAGAGGTTTTTTTCTGCTCCATGGTTCAGACACTTCCAGTCAAATAGAGTATTCTTTAAATTGACTGTCCTGAATTAAATTATGTATCCAGTGAGTCTCAGATAAAAGAAGAACCATGTACTTATTGTAGGAGGTCTACAAAGATGTCATGAAACTTTGCTTGATGTGTGTTTGTAGTAAAACTCATAGTTACTACATATAAGACTTTAACGAAAACTATGGGGAATATTAGAGTTAAAAAGCAGCATAATTTCTGTTTGAGATTAAAAAAAACGGAGCACAAATTCCTCAAAAACGGCTCGTTATACGATCAGAAAAATCTCAAGGAAAACAATTTGAAGAAACACTCCATTCTTCTCTGTTTTTCCTAAGTACAAAATGTTTTCTGAAGTGTGGTGCTCGTTTATGCGGCTGTACTTTTCTCCAGCGATCAGCAGCAGGTGGTGGAGACAGAGGAGTTTGAGAAGCTTGCATCCATCTGAGTGAAGTGGCGGTGAAGCGGAGTGAGACGCAGGAATCCAAATAATAATCCCAAAGGACTGGAGGGACTGTAAATCTCCAAATGTCTCATGCAGATGAGAAAGATGACAAATTGTTTTCTTGAATGTTGCCTTTGCTGCCTGAGCGGTTGGGCAAACAAACACAGCCAGTCATGTGAGGCTTCAATGAATTTCAATGATTTAAACCGCGACTAAGTTGCCTAATATATATGGTAAAGTCACCATAGAGGCTTATATCGTGATCTGTTGACCTCTGCTGATTGTTGGAATAAAAATATTCAAAACAGATGGGGAGGAAATCCACCTCAGTCTGCATGGAATAAATGAATATTTAAGCGAATAAGCAAGCTGAAAGAAAATACCTAAGGTCTTTCAAACAAACACAAACTTGCCTCAGACTGATTTAAATTGCAAGACAATATATTTGCCTTTTCATGGCTGCTGGCCAACAAAGTGCAGTCGAAAAGTCCAACTAACTCAGTTCAGATGAGCAACAGCAACCCACAACTTGAAACCTATAAATATCAGTTCAGGCAGTTGAAGGTTGTGGGAAAAAAAGGAAGCAGAAACACTAACATGTTCTAGAAGAAGGCCTGAAGAGATGTTGTTGCATAAATGCTGAGTCAGGACTACTGAATAGAAATCTAGAAATGTAATTGTATCTGGTAAAAGTGTGATTTGCATTTTTTAAAATGTTTTTTGAGAAAACCCAAAACTAATCTTGTACACCAAAGCCTTGTTCACGTTAATGGATGGACGACCATTTCGCCCCTGCAGAGGAAAGAACTTTTTGCCGTGACATCCAAGCCCATTACGAGTGAGTGAAAACTTCAGACTGCCACTGACATTTTTTTTACTCCTTTGTGTGACTTTTCAACAATTTACGAACGAGACAAAAGGAAGATGAAGGGGGGGAAGAAAGTGTTTCTCAGAGGATATGAGTTACCGCCTGCCCCTGGACAAAGCTGCCAGAGTATCTTTTAATCATCAGAGGAAGCGCGGCGCACAACAACACGACTGGAGTCGAATCGCTGAAGAATAGATGAGTTGAAAGTGTATCTGTACCTTTTTTTTTCTTTTTCTGACTGAATACATTCCCTAGAATGGTGCTGCAAATAAAATCCACTCTGACAAATGGGACCGATAAGAGCTCTGTTGTGCTTTCTGGATAATTACGTGCAGACCGAGCGTGATAACACTTAGGACAAAAAATATTAAAATTAAATTTAATGCGAGTTGTTCCAATATGATCCGACAGCTCTGCCTTTTTTCCTGGTTCCATCTCCTTTGATCCACTCAGTCTGAATGAGAGATTGTGCAAAATACAGTAAAAAAAAAACAAACAAAAAAAACTACCTTGAACAAGACAATGAGCTGACTTTGAAAGCATCATGGACAGCAGTTGAAGAGGTGTGATAATAATAACTGAACATCAGAGCAGCGGCTCGTTGTAAAGAGGCTTCAGAGCTCCATAATCCTCAACAACGGTGGAGTTAAAGGAATAAAAACAGCAGTTTTCCGAATGGGCGACTAACTTGACTCACATATTCTTCAGATTCAGACCAGATAATGTGTTACTTCGGTGCACCAAAACCTGCAGTCTTCCCACCGTCAGCAGTCATGTTGATACAGAAAGCTTAGATGTCTTTTCTTTTTTCACATATATATATTATATTCGGTTTCTGTCCCTGTGTACTGAACAACTGAAACTGATACGACCAACGTGCAAATCGGACCTCAGAGCTTAAAAGATTTTGTTGATGGGGTGTATTTTCTAATCACCTTACCTAAAAGGAAAGAAAACACAACTGAGGTCAGTCACAAATGAAAATCTACTTGGAACAGATAAAGATGCGTCACTCCTTTTCAGCAGAGGTAAAATGATTTGCGAGGTAATAAGCGTGCAGCTCTGACAGCCTGCGTGCATCTCACTTTCTGCGAGACGTTCGATTTTCTTTCAACCTTCAAAAGAGCTTGCGCGCTCTTATTCTGATCTGAACACGGCTAAAGATCTGTCGTGCTGCTGTTGAGGCTGCAGTTCTGCTTTCAGAAATGTGCACAAAAGCAAACACTTTGAAACATTCGAAGGTTCTGAACAAAAAAAAGGAAGAAAAAAAGGTGATGTGTGTGTGTGTGGTGGTGGGGGACTCCATCCAGTCAACTAAAGCTGTTGATGAGGCCTCCTGATATTCTGCTGATTTTATTTCACTTATTCACTAAAACATCCTCACCTCTCTTGGCTCAACTGTTCAGTTTTATGAATGCATTTTACAGCTAAATACTCAAAACTCAACAAGTTGTTATGCAACTGGATTTGTTGTCAAGAGGTTCTCATTCTAAATGAGAAACCATGCGTTCACTTTGATGCAGCTCTTTTTAACCCGAATGATATCAGTTCGGAACAAACATACTCAGAAGTGGACCGGATGTCTGTGCATCATTTATCAATTCAGAGCTTTTGGATAAATAAGTACTAAAAGCACTTGTTTAAAAAAAAAATAAACGATATCACTTTAAAATTTGTCAATGAGATCCATGAACTGAAAATCAAAGCTGCATAAAAATCAGTACAATCAGAAGTTTTTATAATAGTTAAGAGTGTGTCCTGTTTCCAATTTGTCATCTGTAATGGACATTTGTTAACTTAAATATATTACACTTTCTGCATATTTCTAAGCTTGCGTCTTTGTTTTCTAGAAGAAAAAAAATAACATTTAGGATATTTAAATGGTCAGGTTTGTACCAGTGGGCTTTTTCCTCATGAACTTGAACATGTACATTTCAGAAAAAGAAGAAAGATAAGTGTAAAAAAAAAAAATAGCTATGTTTGCTTTGAAATGTTGTTTTACTTTGTATGAATCACTTACAAATGTAAAAACTAACGTGTTTTTATTGCAAAAGCTAAATCAGTGCAGAATTTATTCTATAAGAAATATGGTGGAAATGCGTTAAACTACCTAATAATTTAATAATTGCATTAAATGTCATCATAGTTCAGCTTCACATGAATGACATGTTGACGTCCACTGCAAAACCTTTAAAATAATAAAATTAGTAGTCGAGTTTCTAAAAACTTCAATAAAATTCATCCACTGGTTCATGAGATGTTTTGCTAACAGAGAGGCATTCATAGACAAATGCAGGCAATTGAGCTACATACTCGTCTGCCATGCATTCGTGTTGCCTTCCAAATAAAACTGCAGAAGTTGGAAACAGACACAGGCTGGTGGTTCTAGAAGCTCCACCTGTCAGTTCAAGTTATAACAGGAGTTAACAATTATTGATACAGAAGTTAGGATTCAACGCATTCATGCAAGCCTAGGTCTGAAAATGAAACCAGGAAGTAACTTTTTTTTTTTTAAAGCGATGAAACAGAAAGCAGTTATTTCTTGTGTTTACAACTGATCAGCTGTTTGCGCCTGCGCTCCAGTCTGCTGTTAATGGGAGATGAAGAGAGCTAAACAGGCTTTAAAAAAAAAAAAAAAAAACTAATTACAGGAGCTAATTACCTACCTGATCGTGCTGCTGAGGCACTTTCCCCGGCCCGCTCGCATCTTTTGTAGAAGTCATGATGGTAAATAAAAAGAAGAACAGGAAAAAAAAAAAAGAAAAAGGAATATATGTGTGGGAGAGGACGTCCGCTGCCTGCAGGTGCAGAATAATGAAGCGAGGGAGAGCGACAGGGATGAGGGGGGGAGAGAGAGAGAGAGAGAGAGACGTGCGAAGTGTTGAAGGAGATCCAGCGATTTGCTCCAATAATGAAGAGACCGTGGGTGCAGATGATGATGATGATGATGGTGATGGTGATGATGGGCTGAGAGCTGTGGAGCGCAGGGATGTGGGAGGTTTAGTTCTCCTCTTTCAGAGTGTCATAACTGAAACCTGAACGGGCTAAAAACGAGTTTGTTTTTCTTTCTCTCTCCAACCATTTAATGAGATATGCCCTCCTTTTCTTGTTTCTGTCAATTCAAGCACCTTTCATGTATCCTTTCAGCAGTAAAAGCTAATTTCAGATCACAAAGACGCACAGTTTGGAGTCTTTGAAAATGCTTTTCAATTTATTTATTTTTTGCTCTAACACTGAGCCGGTAAGCAGCAGTAAAGCTTCCACAACTTGACTGACTTTCTCTCTCCCGCCCTCCTCTCTATATAAAGGTTTTGTCCTTCCACAGTAACAGCAGACTCCTCTCCTCACGGCTCAGCTCAGAGCTCAGAAACTGATCATATGGAGACCTGTCAGCCTGTATCAGATCATTGTAGGCACTCATTACTGGCATGTCCATTACACCAGGAAATGGAAGCTGGAGTCAATTAAAGGAAAACAAACACTGGGGTGCTTCTTTTCATTTGGGATTTCAAGTGTTATCTTAAATTTAGAGTGCATTCATGACTGACAATCTTCTCCACGCCATACTTTTAGAAAGCTAGGGAAGAAAAAAAAAGATTTTTGCATAGTATGAAAAAAACCAGACGGTACACTGCCAAAGCTGCTATATTGTCTGCCAGTGAAACAAAGCAGAGTTACCTTTTCCTCCCACAGTGAGCAGAAATAGTTCCAGTTTAAAAACCACTGTTTGTACGGTAAAAATGTGTCACACTGGTGCGCACAGTCCACACTCTTGTTAGCGCAGCTATTTGGGTCGAACACACAAACACACACAAAAGTATTTTCTTTCGAAGTCATGCACAGCCTCTGCAGCGCTCCGAGCCTTTTGAACCACTCATCTACAGGAGGGAAGAGAACTGAACCATCTCAGATGAAGAGAAAAAAGAAAGAAAAAGTCCACAATGTGAGTCACTGACACAAAGGTAGGAAACATTTTGGTTCAAAATTGAGCAAACTTTCCCTCGGGGTATAAAAAGAAACCTTTAAGGAGGGATTCATTTTACACAGAAGACAGTAGTGTCTTCTCTTTTTCACTGTTCTTAAATCACCTGAAACACACAACTCCAGCTTTTTATCTTAATAAAAGTTTAGTTTTCTAGTAAAGTAAAGCTTGCACCTTTCCTGAGCTGTGAGTTTGTTTTTATGCTTTATGCTTTCTTTTTTTAAAATCACTAATAGGATTCTTAGATGTCAGCTACCTCTTCCATCTGCTGGCGGTGCAACCTACAAGGTGTCTACAGTAATTCTTCCTCCTCATCTGCATCACTTCCTGCTGCCTGAAGTACCCACTCAGTAGTCTATCCAATGAAGTCATCTTATCCACAAACAGTCGGTCATCCTGAGTATGTGCAAAAACAACCTGTTAAATCAGGGGTTTCCAAATCCTGGTCCTCGAGGCCCCCTTTCCTGCGTGTTTTACTTGTTTCTCTGCTCCAACTCACCTGATTCAGTGACTGAATTACCTCTTCAAGTTCTGCAGAACACCCATTCGATGAAATCAGGTGTGTTGGAGCAGAGAAAACACTGGAACATGCAGGATGGTGGCCTTTGAGGTCTAGGATTGGACACTCCTGTGTTAAATAAAGCATATATCTGTGGCAGCCATCTTGAATTGGATTATCTCCAAAATAATCAACGTAATTACTGAGAGTTGTGTTTTCAAGTGAATTATAACCAGCAAGGATCAATCATTTAGCAGACCTTTATCTTTATATCTGAATTTCAGTCATTAAACACGCATCTTGGGATGTTTATTGTCTGTATGAAACTTATGTATCCAAAGATTATCTTTAAACTTCACATTACGTAACAGTCACAGCATTCGCACTTTGTGTCTCCTCGAGGAGCTCCGCAACAGATCCTAACTTCTGAGCTGAAAGTCAGTTTAATCCCAGACGTCCTCTCTGTGTCGTCCCGTTTCCATCCATCCTAACAGACTTTCAGCGAGAGATTAAATCTCACCTCAGTCAGAGCAGCACTCTCCAGAAAATTAACTGCAGAAGGTGTCAATAAGGTGAGAGCCAAAACGGTACAATTTACAAGACGGGTTTGGCTTTAAACAAAAAGCAAGAGACTGGAGTGCTTTTTTTTTCTAAACTTCAATAAACAGGAGTAGATGAGGGGAACAAAAAGTGAATGTCACACCAGATTAGATGTAGATGCCCAGCAGCAATTATCTCTCCCCCAAAAAACCACACGTTGATGTCAAATGAATAGGAGAAGGTTTCTTTAAAAAGACATTTGTATAGTTTACGTGATCATTTCTGTTCAGCTTCATTATTCGTCTGCGCCGCGAAGCAGCATCTCCAGGCTGAGCTCGTTAAATAAAACCTGCCTGCCAAAGTTAAAAAAGCATTAAGCTTTGAATGCATTCTTGCCGAAGTTATTGGTGATGTGTTTGTTTCCAGGGGACCTGCAGTCAGCTTTTTATGGATCTGGCAATAAACCTGAAACTCTTCTTCTGCCTGCTAGCTCCCCCCAGTGATCAGCTGTTTATCTGACATCTTCATGACACTCTAAATTCAACTCAAACGAGCACATTCGTCAAAGAAAGCGTCTTTTGGGACTAATCTTGTTTTTGGTTTGTTTTAGATATATCAGAAATAAACAATTTTTTAAAGCTGGAAATGCTCTGCACCCCTGGCCTTGTTTATCTGAAATCACAGCCATCAGTCTAAGAACAAATAATAATAAAAACCAATGGAAAAACTCCACGTACCTGACTTGATGACAGCTGCCACAGTTTTGTTGGAAAACTGATCATTATCAGCCACCCTCTCTGAACTGCAGAGCAGAAAACTGAAGCAGCCACTTAGAACAACGCCAGGTGGAAAAACATTATCTTCAGCACATATTTACAAAAACACAACTTTTTTTTATCTGCAGCATCCAGACAACAAATAACTGCTCTCCTGATAAAAAGCAGACTAAAAAAGGTTACCAACTTGATGTAGAACAGATCTTGCAATGAATGCTAATTTTGTCAATGTTCTCGGAGAAAAAGACAACTTTGTGGTAATTTGACAAAAATTTTGCAAAAAAATAATATCTAACAACAGAAACTGGATTTTTTTTTCCCCTTCTGAATCAGTGTTGTGGACCTAAAATAGTTCTGTCTGAGCCTAGAACCTACCAGGTACATACATGGTAGCTCTCTCCAGATTTTACTGGCATTTTATTGGTTGACTTTATTGGCATCTTGACCGAACAACCACAGGAACCACCATGCAGCCCTAAAGTACAAAAAATGGGCTAAAATAATTAAATTAAAATGCACATTTTAGGGGTATAACACTGACATTTAGGATAAAGGTATGAAGAAAATACAAAAACAGCACTGGATGGCAAAATATCAGAAAATTGTTTTTGGCAAAACACATCAAACCTAAGATAAAAAATTTGATATCAACTAGGGGAATAAAACAAAAACAGGTCATCTCAGGTAACAGAAACGTATCGAGACCAGCAGGAGCTTCAGGATCCGGCTCCTCTGTGGCTCCCCATGCTGATGCTGCACATCAGCAAATTAACTACAGCAGAGCAATAATGCAAGGCTGCACGTGCCCAATCAATATTAAAACTTTACAGGAGCTACTCTGAAAGAGAAACAAATGGGAGTGGTGTGCTTTGATTTTCCAGACTTTGCTAACAGCTTTACAAAAAAACAGATGGCAGACAGACTTCTGTTGGAAAACGCTGGAGTCGAAGAAAATGAGAGAAGAAACGAAGGAATCATCTTCATCTGTTAAAAATAACGTAACAGCCAGATTTAGCTGTCGCCTGAGGAGAAGACAACCACAACAAGGTGACAAGTTTCAAATCAAACAGTGAAAAGAAAAATTATGGATCTTGGCAAAATCACAATCCATGTTTGATTCTGCAGAAACAGGATGATGCCACAAGATGGATTTTTAGAATAAGTTAAAGAAATAAAACCGCATCAGCATGAATGACATTTTAACTGTTCATAACGCATCCTGTCAGCGGAAGCACATCAATCAGCAATAGCTGCTGATTAAAAAGCAGAAGCAAAATATAAAAACAAAAAAAATGCCAAGCTGTTCCTTCTCAGCCTCACTCAGCCATCAGTCACGTCACCTTCGCCCTCCGGCGACTCCTTCAGCAGTCCGAACATCTGCCAGCCTCTCTCTCTCTCTCTCCCTGCTCTGTCCGTTCAATCATAGAGACGCCTCAGAGTTCATCACAGATCGTTACTGTACTCTCAGGTCATCAGTTTGAACCCATGAATTCAAGGCTCCGTCTGCTGGCGGAGCAATGAAACAAGGAAGGTTTTTCAAACTGAAGGCAGAAGCAGTTTTTCACCGTTTGGACACAACAGAGGAGTAATTAACAAGTCCTCCAGTCTTTAATCAGACTCATTATTGGTGTTTTACCAAGAGAGGTCGTTTCACAGGAAACAATTAATCTACTCTACACACACATTCACATGCAAACACACACTAGAATATTTACTGACTTAAAGGAGAGGAAGTTCAGTGCATCAAAGATAGTTAAGTCTTTAACACAAACTTAACTTACATGTCGTTGTTTTGGTTGCTTATAAAAGCCTATTATTAGCAAATTCGCCAAAAATTCAGTTTTAAGTTGAGGCCATAGAAATGTTTTTATATATAAAAAGCTCATCTAAAAAAACCTAACCTTGAGTTCTTCAATAATCCAAACAAACAAACTGTTTAGTTTTATCACTTTTCCTGAAAATGTCTGCAATATTTTTTTTAATTTTTTGAGTCAGTATGTCCTGACAGTTGGGTTTTTTTAGAACAATTCTTTAATTTCAAAACATCTATGCTGCTTTCATACTGAGTTTTTTTTTGCAACTGAATAATGGGCAGATCGATCTTTTGAGATCACATATAGAAACAAAAAGTACTACAGAGCACCTATAATCTTCTCATTAAATGCTTCAACATTCAAACCGATGTAAAAAGTCCATGAAGATTATTGTCTGACAAAACTTCACTGCCTGAGGGTAAAAAACGAACACTTGGACAAATAAGTCATGAAGAAAACCTTTTTAGGTTCCACATTTTTTGAACAGTCACATTCAGTCTCTGTGGTTCATTTAGGGGACATGAAAACCTTTACTTTATATACATACACACACACACACACACACACACACACACACACACACACACACACACACACACACACACACACACACACAC
>JAVKLF010000064.1:8650944-8665948 GCA_034783495.1 Millerichthys robustus | reverse complement strand
TTACTAAAAGAAGTGTCTACAGAGAATCTGTTCTTCATACACAAACCCAACAATACATTTGTGAGGCTTTTTTTTTTTACAGTTCATGCAGTGGATTTTACAAAAAATTAACCTGCTTGCAAACAGGTTTATTGGCACAAATACATATTAGGCAAATGCATCAAGAAATAATCCCAAAATAGCATAGGTACCCAGCTGCTCTACCATCTAGTTAAACTGGGCACGCGTGTGTGTAAATCTGTAGGTTTGAATCATGTTCACATCCATACCACACACATTTTGGTTTTCTAATACAAGTCTCTTTAGCTCAATAACCCCATTTACAAAACCTGCATATTTGTTTAGCCAAACCTGGGTTACATATCAAAGTTGCTACATTATCTTCCACAGATCACCAAAGTGGTGCTGAGTAAAGGCTGGCGCTGTCTGGAGTGTACAGTGTGTGAAGCTTGTGGCCAAGCTACAGATCCTGGTCGATTGCTGCTGTGTGATGACTGTGACATCAGTTATCACACTTACTGCCTGGACCCTCCACTGCAGAATGTCCCCAAGGACAGTTGGAAGTGCAAGTGGTTAGTAACTCCTCGGTCGGTCAAATGAACTTTTAGCAGACAATAAATTACTGTGCTTGTTACAAAATCAGACTGTTGAGCTGGTTCACTGTACAGACACACAAGTCAAGATATACAAAAATAATAAGTGCAGTGAAGTAACCAGGAAGGATTTTTGCAGTACAGTGAACCCTCGCTATAACGCGCTTCACCTTTTACGGCCTCGCTGTTTCGCAGCTTTTTTTCAGTGCAGTGTTTTTAAGTTGTTGATTTTTTTTACAGTGTATGAACGCACATTGTGTTCAGCGTCCTGAACTAAAACCACATTACAATACAGTTCTCTAATATAATCGAAGGTGGCATGTCTGTTCATAAGAATATTCTTGCCCAGAATAAAAAAGAGCGCCAACAACTACCCATAACTATGTTCTTCTCCCGGAAAAATAAACCTGGACCACAGCCTTAGTCAGAAAAAGACGCTACAGCCGAGCGGCATCATCACGAAGGCGCACAGTCAGAGGAACTGTGAAATACGCATAAGTCACAATGTGTCCAACCTTGTAGTTTGATTATTAAAATTATTATTTGACAGTATTTCTAAGAACTATCATACTTATTTGTAAGAGAACGTTTCAATTTAATTTCTTAAATAAATGCTTGGAACTGAAAACAGGTTTTGATCTTTGGTTTTGTTCTATAGTACTGTACAAAAATTGTAAAAAAATAAAAATACAGCTAACTACTTCGCAGATTTTGCCTAATGCGGGTTCTTTTTGGAACTGAACCCCCCGCGATAAACGAGGGTTCACTGTACATTTATTGCTTCATCCTTTTTGAACCATTCGGAGGTGAATGACACCTGTCCTTTGTCCTGCAGGTGTGTGTCCTGTACTCAGTGTGGCGCCACCACTCCAGGACTAAGGTGTGACTGGCAGAATAATTATACTCAGTGTGCTCCCTGTGCTAGCCTGACGACATGCCCAGTCTGTCTGTTGGACTACAGTGAAGGGACCATCATTGTGCAGTGTCGCCAGTGTGACAGGTGTGTAGTGTTTCAGCGAAACTGTCATCTCAGGAGAACAAGACTCAACTAATTTGCTGTAATAATTGGCACCAATCTAAGCTTTTTTTTCTCCTGTCCCCAGATGGTTTCACGCCTCTTGTCAGAATCTTCACTCAGAGGAAGATGTAGAAAAAGCTGCAGAGAACAGTTTTGACTGCACAATGTGTCGAACTTTCAAGACCACTAAAGGTGGGAAGACAGTAATTGATTTAAATGTTTTAATTTTTTGTGTGTCTGCCTTAAAGTTTATAAATGTCAGAAAGACCGTTATCCTGTTTCTTGTGTTTTGGTAAATTTATTTTATTTGCATCTGTTATAGTTGTGTCCAAGATTAGAGATACCACTGAGCCACTATTTATGTCACAGACCATCTCAAGAGCTAAAGAAATAGGTAAGTGTAAAATGCCACCTTGGACAGGCACTAAATGCGACAAAAATAAATTTCTTTATTTTCACTTTTATTTCCATTACAATCCTATACTGCACGCTCAGTTCGGCAGCACATAATTTTATCTAAATTTCTTGTCAGATTTGTCAAGAACCTACACCCAGGATGGTGTTTGTTTGACAGAGTCAGGCCTTTGCCAGCTTCAGAGCTTGTCTGCTGCAGCGTCACGACGACGGAAACCCAAACCAAAACTGAAGCTGAAGATCATTAACCAGAACAGTGTGGCAGTGCTTCAGGCCCCCGTGGACCCACTTTCTGAACTCTCTCGAGATGAAGACATGGAAGACAACAGAGGTGCTTGTCATTTCACACAAGCTTGGTTTTTCATTTTATTGTGTATTTGTTGTTTTAGAATGTATCAGTAATGTTTGTTAAATTCATACATCCAATTCTGAACATGTGCATCAGGCTTTCTTTTTTTGATGTGACAAGTATTTTTTATGTTGTCATAATTGATATATTCTCAGAGAATAAAGGTTGGTATTGAAGCTACTGTATTGAAAAACAGGATTTTAACTCATTGCTTTCCACCTGGTTTCTTTTTTGATCTGTGTAGCTTTTATTGCAAGACTGTAAAATGGACAAGTCCCTCTATAAATAAAAGTTCTTAGTCATGGGACTGGTAAACTTATTTCAATCAGGTTAATGTCTTTTCATTGAGTAGAGCTCAGAAAGAATTGACCCTGTTGCTGTGACGAGAGGCCCAGTTGGGGTGTTCTCAGCTGCTGGGCTGTCACTCATCATCAGTTCTCTCTACCTCTCGCAGAGGCGGAGCTCCTTGATTGCGAGACAAAGTCTGACTCAAGCCTGGAGCGAGAGCCAGTAGAGGATGACTCCAAGGGGGCCGACGGCATCAAGAAGAGGAAGAGGAAACCGTACCGGCCGGGTAGGGCACCTGATCGAAGGAGACAGCTCCTCTGAAGCGTAAAATGGTGCAGTACGTGCCCAACGTTGAAGCTGTAGCAAAGCGCTGCCATCTCACGGACTCAAATGCACAGAGGGCTCTGTCTGGTGTTTCTAAGCCTTAATGGATTGTATAGTTAACAGAAACATTTAATAAATACTCAATATACCATAAACCACTAATAATGTTATTACTATTTGAGTGTACTTTATGGAATGATTACTAAAAATACTTTGTCTTTTTTTATTTTTTTATTTCTCCTAAAGGCATTGGTGGGTTCATGGTTCGCCAAAGAAGTCGTCCAGGCCAGGGTCCTGGTAAAGCTAAAAGAACCCTCTGCAGAAAAGACTCCTCTGGCTCTGTGTCTGAAAATCCCCTTGGAAAAGACGAAGGTCAGGAACAGCTAAATTACGTGCAGGGAGTTATTTATACTTAACCTAAGAGTAATTACTCAAATGTGGTTTTTTTTTGTTTTTTTTGCTTCTTTTGGTTGCAGGATGGACAGAAGCACTGCCAGATACTCCTGTGGATGAGACACCATCCGGTCCGGAGGTTCCAGAGAAGATAAAGAAACGTTATCGAAAGAAGAAGACCAAACTGGAAGAGGCTTTTCCCGCCTACCTCCAGGTAAGTTATCTGTCATTAGCAAACACACAGTGTAATTCACAACTGGTAATTTGGTAGTTACTTCCACACAGATAGATATTTAATGCGTGACCTAAGTGAATAAAAGGGAGCAAAAGTAAATTATACTAAAATAACTAGTTTACATAACTGTCCCACATATTTTAAGCATTGCATTGAATAAGAAAAAAACTTTGTTTCGATATGGAAAAAGCACATTTCCTCAACTGTTAGTAAGTGTTTTATGCAAGTGTTCGACTTGCATGAAATGATTGTTCAGAGTAGATTATGTCTTTAAAAATGAGGGTTTCTTTCTCACTTTTGGGAAGGTAGGATAACCAAAGTACATTACCTTGCAGCACTTTAGTACATGGAGCCCCTTCTGTGAGTTTTTATTTTTTTTACAAGAGGAAAAGTCTGAAGAAACTCTCAGTGGAGGATACTTGTCTGTGATAATAACTTTTTAAACGGCCCCTGTCTCAGTCATGCATTGACAAACACATGCATAACTTGTGATGACTTCAAGGCTTCCTGTCCCTAGCTAGCATCTCAGTGTCGTCTTGTATTGGCTAAAACAGAGATGGTTGATGTGCATTAAGTCACTGCTGGCTGTCAGTGCAGTTTTGTATCCCACCACATTACAGGAGAGATGGGGGTTTGAAGTCAAACCTAAAGGTCTGACACAGTGAAGCTGATTTCATTAATTATTGAAATAACACGTCTGGTTTTTAATGTGCAGCAGTGAGCGGTGTAGTCCTGTCTTATTGTAGAAACTTGAGCACATTTTAGGTGCTGTTGGAGGTACGTGTTAGAAAAAAAGTGCTTTTTTTTGTCTGTTTCATGTCAGTTGCCTTGGGCCAACAGACGTTACTGCACAGCTTTTTGTTTTTATTTCAATATTCAATAATTCTTTGTGTTTTTCAAGTAATATTGTTTTTTCTGAAAGGTTTTCAAGATTTTTATTTTTACTTTGGCTATTCTTTATTCTTTATCATTCTAGACTTAATGTGCATCATTTTCAGAATAACTTTTATACTGGTTATTTGCTTTATAAATATTATTTCAAAGCACCAGGTAAAAGTTTTCTAGTATGTTACCAAAACATGCCAACACAAAGGTGACTGGTACTGTGTCATATTCAGGAGGCTTTTTTTGGAAAGGACCTGCTGGACAAAAGCAAGCACAATAGACACCAAGGAGTTGAATCAGGCTTCCTGGAGGATGGCCAGAGCCAGGTAGAGCGGAAGCACCCAACCATGAGCTTCCTGGGCACGACATCAGACCCTCTGCTCAGCACATCAGCATCTATTCCTACAAGACCTGCTGCAGCACGTATGTATACATATAACATCCGTTTTACAGGATCAAAGATGCTGTAATTCACTAAACCATAGAAATAAGACTATTAAGTTGATGTTTTATGTTGGGATAAACAAATGCAAACTTCTGTACACAAGTCTGTACAAGTGTATCAAACAACTGGTACAATAAAAATGAGTGTGTTCACTGTATAACAATCTATTCAACTGGACCAGAAAAATGTTGAAGAGTTAATATGTTTTAACTTTTATTAACCTCTGTCATGATTTTATTAGCAACTTACAAGACAACCTGGTGCATTTTGTTTGCAAGCAGGCTTTGTCTCACTCCCCCACTTTGTGTTTCCTGCTTTTTAAATTATTTTGTTTGATTATATGACAAAGGTTCCCTTGCAGTTGTTTAACAGAATGTGCAGCCAGTCAGCAAAAGGCAAGTGTTAAGTCGCAGTTTGGAAGTTTTAGTTCTGGAAATTTTGAGTTCATTCAGAGTTCAATCAGGAACAATTCTACTTGTGGCATTCACACATAGGGCACCAAATCACTCGTGTTCATTCATCATCATTTATTATTTGTGACAATTTGGTTTTCTTCTTTTCTTTTTTTGTGTTCCTTCCTTTTCTTCCATTCACAGAGCCAACTGAGGAACCATTAGTTGATCTGTCTGATGTTTTGAACTCTGGTGCAGACATCTTGGGAGTGCTCGGAAAGCCAAGCAGTGACTCTGGTGCGTCATGTATCTCACAGGCAGTCACAGTGGCAGAATTTATTAATAGCCACCTACCTGTTGGTTTAAAACACCTTCTCCTCCTATTGTAGAAATATACCCTAAGAGCAGGTTTATTTTGCTTTCACTGCCTTCAGTGGTTTCACGTTATTGCCACATGCCACATAACAAAGCATTATTTTTCCATTTTTGGTTTTATCTTTTGTTTGTCAGACCTGTGTTTTGCTTGTTCTGTCTTCACCATTTTATTTCACTTGGTTTTGGGTTCTTGTAGGTCTTGATTTTTGCCCCTTCAAGGTTGACACCTCACCACCTCCTTTTGGTAAGGGCGCTATGGCCTATTACTCACATGCTTTAGTGCATTCTTCTACAGCTTGTGTCTCTGTTTGCGTGTGCATGTGTAAACAGAAAGGCTGCTTTTATACTTACTGTAGCTTATTTTTAACCATTTTAAATAGTTTTACCCTCATAAACTGCCCAGTGCTTACCTAACGGCCCTCAGTTTTGACCTAACTGTATTTGGTGTGTCAGTCTTTGTGTCTGTGAGCCTCTGAATACCCTTGATAAACGTCTAACTGCTTAGTTGAAGATGATTTCAGGGTGCCAATGAAACAGACGAGAACTAGCTAACATTCAAAAAGAAGCACTTTAGAAGCAATTCAAAGAGACACAGACTTTGGCAAATGTCAGTTACTGTAGACATTGAAGGATATTTGTCCTAATGCCATTGGCTTTCTGATTTTAAAGCCCTCTGTTATGTTCTTTAAAGAAACACGCACACACAACATACTACCTTAACAACATTAAATGCTTCTAATATAAATTGCTAAATGGTAGTATTTCATTAGTATATATATACCTTTTTAATAAAAACAAATTGCAAGGTACTGGAATCATTATTTTGATTGCATTTGCATTCCAAAAGTTGTCAAGGCAAACACGTTCTTTTGTTCATGTACTCACGATTAGCCTCTCAGCAGGGTATTTTGTTAGTTTTATTTGTGTTATAGCTTTGTTTTTGTATATCTGTGTGTGTTTTTACAGCTGGTCTGGACATCGGACCCCTGGCAGAAAGCTCCCCAATAGCACCTCAGTCTCAGCCCGGCCGAAGGACACCTCGAACTATTCCAGATGAACCCCTGGACGGCATTCTCAGCCCAGAGTTAGACAAGATGGTTACTGATGGTCAGTGGGGGAGGCCTAACATCAATATACAATATATGTATTTCATGGTATTCAAACCAGAAAATTCTAAATAAATAACTAAAATGGTTCATAACTTTCAATATTTATTAAAGTGATATATTGTAAGATTCAAGAGGCAATTTTCTGTGTTACACACACTACTTATTGTTTTATTTAATTGTTTAGTCAGGTGTCCGTTAACTATTTTGGCAAGTGTTTCTGAAGTACTACACTACAATGACAACGAAGACTTAACAGAACCTATAAGAATGTAGAAAGGTGACTTAAAACATACACTTATATCACAATGTTACATTTATTTCTTTTTTCTTTTATTTTTCTTCCAGAATCAATGCTCAGCAAACTTTACAAAATTCCAGGTTGGTAATTTTGATAAGTTTTGTATAACTTAGTTAAAGGCTTGAAGTCTTACATTGTAGTTCACCATTTACGTTATCTTACTGTTACAGAACTAGAGAGCAAGGATGTGGAAGATCTCTTCACAGCAGTCCTTAGCCCAAGCACGAGCCAACCACCTCCACCACAGGTTCATGCCCTACCTGGTTCTTGTATGCCTCATCCTAGTTCAGGTACATTTTTAATCTCTGTCATACTTCTACTTTCAATATTTTGTAGCATCAGTGCATCAAATTTACCTTTTTAAGTTATCCTTGTAGGACACCCAGTGTTTCCGAGGATGTCAGTGATAAATGGTATAAGGGGACCAAACCAGCGCTTTCCTGCAAATTCGGGAACAGGGCCCTGCATCCCTGAAACTTTTCCCCCACTTAATCGTATGCCTTTTTCCAACAACCCAAGGTAAAATAATACCTAATTATTATTGAACTAATGAATAGTTTAAATGCTTTTTTTTCCTCGGGAAAATCATTCTAGCCCCTGAGCTGTAATTCTTGATGTTACAGGGATATAAAATTTAATCAAATGCCTAGAGAAGCACTTGGTCCATGGCCTTCCCCTGGCCCTGCACCCCCTGGATCTTTACCTGAGGGGGAGACTGAAGCCATGTCAAATGCCCAAAGAAGTACACTCAAGTGGGAGAAGGAGGAGACACTTGGAGAGCTTGCAACCGTTGCACCTGTCCTGTATACTAATATCAATTTCCCCAACCTCAAAGAAGAGTACCCAGGTTTGTGTATGGCTCTAAAGCAAACATCTATTTTCTGTTTCTACATTTTGCATGTATGTGTTTTGCATTTCCACCCTCTGATGTCCCGTCATTATTTTTTTCCATTGCACCATTTAGGTTGCAACAAAAATGTTATCACTGTTATGACATGTCTTTCTATTTTCCCCAACAGACTGGTCCACAAGAGTAAAACAAATTGCTAAACTTTGGAGGAAAGCTAGCTCACAAGACAGGGCTCCATATGTGGTAAGATCACTCAGACCACTGTATCTCCAGCCTCTTGTCTGTGTCCAATACAATGTGAAATTCAGCCATTTATGACTCTTAATATCTAACAATTTTCTCAGTTGCCAATGTTATTATAGTTAAATATACCTAATACAGTCTGCTTTCAATGACTTATGTATATGCTCCAACTATGTTATCTGAATAATACTCACATAGTTCTATTTTTATTAATTTCTTAACATTCTGTACAAAAGAGACACATACACAAAGGTATTAGACAAATTTTAATTTACAGTAACCGCTTTATGTTATAGTAACTAAATGACCCATACTGTAAAATAATTATTGGAAGATTTTTGCTTTGTATGTATAAAAATAGTTGCATTTTGAGGCACAAATAACATTTTAGTTGCTTGAAATTTTTATCCAGTAAAATGTTAATGGAGTATTTCAATAAATTACTATTTATATCTAATGATAGTTCTTATTTGGTTGCTGTTGTCTGTTTACAAAATACATATGTTTCTTCTGCTTTTTGATTTGTTGTTTAGCAAAAGGCAAGAGATAACCGAGCAGCCTTGCGCATCAACAAAGTCCAGATGTCAAATGAGACGGTGAAGAGGCATCATCCACAGCAACAGCCCCCTGAGGTGTTTGATCCCAACTTACCACTAGACACAGAACTCCTGTTTAAAGACCCTTTGAAACCAAAAGAGTCAGAGCATGAACAAGAGTGGAAGTTTAGACAGGTAAGAGTGTATGCAATGTAGTCAGCGTATGCAGCGCCAGGTCAGCTTTATATTAAGACAGCTAAGAAGTGGTGCTTTAGTAAAGCTCCCTAATCAACTGCTCTATCCTTCGCATTAACCGTGATGACAGTGGTGGTTAGTAGGTCCAGTTCATTTTTGGCATGAGAATTATATCTACGTTTTAGTTGATTTCTAATTCCTCTTTTCACATTATGTCTCCAACAGCAAATGAGGCAGAAAAGCAAACAGCAGGCCAAAATTGAAGCTACTCAGAAACTGGAGCAAGTCAAGAATGAGCAACTTCAGCAACAGCAGCAACAACAGCAGCAACAGCAGACAATTGGTCAGTCAGATGGAGATGGCAACAACAGTGGTAACCAGAGCCCAGCCTCCCAACCAAGTAATGACAGCTTGTCCCCGATGCAGCAGTTCAACTCTAAAGAAAATTTTGCTAGGCCACAGCTACAAGGGACTCCCACTTCGTGTCCTCCAGAGGATGTGTTCTTAAGACCACCTCCTCCCCCGCCATCTGGACCTTCTTCCCAGCCTCAGTCTCCACAGGTGTTCTCACCAACTTCTTCTGGGTCCAGACCATCTTCTCCATGGGATCCATATGCCAAAATGGTTGGGACCCCAAGACCACCAACTCTTGGACCAAATGCTTGTCGCAGAATGTCTGTTGAATCTGGAAAATCTCCCACCTCTTTGATGGAGCAGCAGGACAGAGGGAGGCCCTCTCCAGCACATGAATCTTTTGGTTCTCCTACATCGGTATGCAGTGATCCTTATGCCAAACCTCCTGACACACCAAGGCCAACTGGGGACATTGAACCTTTTTTGAAGCCCATGGATCCCCCCAGGGTGAGTCAGGCAGCTCAAGGAAGATCACCAATGGGCTCCCCTGTTAGAGACCCATACTCAAGGCCTATGATAAGAAATGATACCTATCAGCGGATGGCCCAGAACAGAATGATCTTATCTGACCCCTACTCAAGGCCTTTAATAGCACCCATCCCTGGAAGTAATGAGTCTGGTTCTGTCCCTCTGTTCAAAACACCAATGCCTCCTCAGGATCCCTTCAGTCGACCAGGTTCTCATCCGTCAGACAGGTTTTCCCAAAATCAGCTGAATGACCCCTATGCACAACCCCCACATACCCCAAGACCATCAGGGAATGACAGTTTCACCAGTCCTCCTAGAATGAGTCAGCATCACCCTCAAGGGCACTCATTTGCTCACCCGGGACCAGTAACTCAAATGTCTAAAAATCCTTATGCACATGCACCTTCTACTCCAAGGCCAGATCGTTTCACATACGACCCTTTTGCCCAGCCTCCTGGTCCCAACAAGCCAGGTGCTGACCCTTTCTCTCACCCTACAGGTAATCAGCGCTTGATTAACGAACATGAAGCTCAACCTCAACCATTTTTTGAACCCTATGCTCGACCACCGGGTACTCCACGACCACATGACAACTATGGTCAGCCATCGAACTCACCTGGTTTATCCTCAGACCCTTACTCACAGGCTATTCCTCGCCTTGGTGGAATGAATCAGTTTTCTCATAAGTCTCATCCTGGACAGCGGATGTCTCCTTCCCATTCAATGGACCCATATGGTCAGCCACCATGTACTCCTCGGCCCTCTATTGGAGATAGGTACTCCAAGTCACCTGGGAGCCAGAGAGGACCAGTGGAGCCATATACTAATGCACCGGGAGCTTCAAGGCCAGGGAGTAATGACATGTTTTCCCAGCCAGGGCCTTCTAGATCAATGCTTAGTGACCCTTACGCTCAACCTCCAGGGACCCCAAGACCTGGTCCTGATGGGCTTAACAGACCTATGCCAAGGCCAGTGTTAAGTCAGGATCCTTTCTCGCCACTGCAAGGCAGGCTTCAAGACCAATTCCCTCATCCAGACTCTCATACACCAAAGCACCCTGGTGTTTCAGAAGATGGATTTAGTCAGTCACCAACAAGAAGACCCAATCAGACATCTAGCCATGACCCATTTGAACAAGCCCCTATGACCCCTTGTCCTCAAGCAACAGAGAAAATGGAAATAAAAGATCAGACAGCTGTAGGTAACAATGGGGCCAGCCCTCAAGACCCTACCCAAATGACTGTCAATCCACAAATACCTTCTGAAGCACAGGGTGCTGCTCTTGCTGAGACGGAGGAAAAACTGAGACAGGTACCAGAAAACAGATCTATTAGTTATTTTGTTACTGATGCATCACATTTGATGTGTAGATCATGGGTTCTCTACAACTGGTTTGTTAACTATTTGCCCATTCTTGTGTTGTGCACTGTGGTACTTCTTTTGAACCATTTTGCTGAAATAACCTGACTAAAATAAAAATAAATTGATTAATTTAGCTTGAACAACATTTTTCTTCTTTTCAGCTTTTACTTAACTAGCTGTTGCACTATTGATAAATGTTACAATAATAATAAATGTATGGTTAAATGTAAGTTTGTCTTGTTTTAAAATGACAACAAATTAGAAGAGTTTTGTCATTAGGTACTTTAGCATTTTTTTTGCTAAGCTAGACAATTAGTACATTAGTCATGGGCCAAGCAAACTGTGACATCAGTAATCACACAGGTAGATGTTAAACAGACATGTGCTGCATTTGCTCCAGTCCCCACCTAAATGATAAGCTCTGCAAAAAACAAAATAATACATCTGAATAGCATGAATGGTACTAGGAGAATTCCAGTAAAACTCAAACTTGTCAATCAGCAGTTTGGGATTGGGATTGGATGATCCTTTTTGTTGTTTGCACAGTCAAGAAAGACAGACAAACTAAACTTTACTACAATTAAAAAAGCTCAAATATTTGTGATTATGTCTGTTTTAGCGACAAAAAATAAGGGAACTGCTTCAACAAAGGACTGCAATTCGCCAGGAGAGGATTCCTCAGGAACCTGCTGGTAACACAAACCCAGGAACACCACAACCCTGGCCCCAAGAGAGCCCTGGTCAACAAGGGGAAATGTTCAACAGACCTCCACCACCTTATCCTGGACAAGGACCCATACGAGGGGCTGTAAGATTTCCTGGACCTTTTCCAGGTGATCAGCGTGTCCGTTTTCCTAATGAAGGACAAATGCATCGGACCCCACATCCTGGAGATCCTCTTATAAGACAGCAGGGACCAAGGTTTGTTTGATAATTTTTTGTGAATACTTGTATTTTGAATGTTCCTTAATACAAAGTTTATCATTGACTTTGTGTATTTTTTTATTTGCTATTTTGTTTTAGGTTTCCATATACAACTGGTGTTTCAGGACCTCATGGGGCTCAAGAGTTCTTTCACAGGGGAGAGCACACAATGCAAAATGTACCTCCTCAAATGAGATTGCCTGTGACTGCTGAAATTACAAAAAGCATGGGAGGAAACTCTATGGGGCTTCTCCATCACTTCCCACCACGTGGTATGCCAATGCAGCAACACAACATAATGGGCCAGCATTTTATTGAGCTACGACACAGAGCAGCTGAAAACAGGCCACGCATACCATTTCCATCTGGCGGCATTCAAGGAAACAGCATTGACCCCAATCTGCATGGTCAAAGACCTCCAGGCTTTTTACGAGCACCTGATTCCAGGTTCTCTTTAAATCCGGGGCCCAGAATGGGAGACCCCTTAGCCAGTCAGACTGGCCACTTACACTTCTCTGCCAGTATGGACAATCTTCATCAGCATACCCAGTTGCCCGGAATCAGTCCTGTCAAACAATCTCCATTGATGAGATCCATGAGCCAACCTGCTTCAAATGAGATCCAGAATATGGCAGCATCCATGATCCTCTCTGCACCCTCTGCTGCACAGACTGAGGCTGCATCTGTGTCAAACAGTGAAACTGTAGAAGAGAAACTAGATGGAGAAGACTCAGCAGTGAAAGATCTTGAGGATGTGGAAGTGAAAGACCTAGTAGATGCTGACTTAGAAAACCTAAATTTGGATCCTGAAGACAGTAAAGACCTTGATCTAGAAAACAATGACCTGCACCTTGATGACTTTCTAAAGTCTGGGAAGTTTGACATAATTGCTTACACAGACCCTGACTTGGATGACATCAAGAAAGACATGTTTAATGAGGAACTTGATCTCAGTGATCCAATTGATGACAATGCTGAAGCTGTGGAAATTAGCAAAAATGCCAGGACTGTAACTGATGCATCATTCAGTTCATCATCTACACTGGCAAAGTCAGAAGCTACAGGTGAACGTTCCTCAGCTGAACTGAAGCCAGACGCCCATCAGAATCAAGCTTGTAATTCTTTAGTATCTAACAAGGAAATTAAAACAGAGGTCAAAGACTGTCAAGGGCCTGCTGAGGTGGTAAACCAGCAACCTTCTGGAAACGCCCCAAACCAGCAGGGAATTCTCTCTGACTCTACCCCAGTCTTGTCTAGTTTACTCATTAAGCAGCAGCCTGGGGAGCAGTCATTAAATCCAATCATCGGAACTGTCAACCAAGAAGGTAACCTTATGGTCCACCAGAACCAGGCCACTGATACTCAGCATACCTCAGCACTTACAGTGAGTAAAACAATATCTGACACCACCACTGCAGGAGAAGCTTCTATGACTGCCTTTGGAGCAGACCATCCGGTGGGACTGACCCCTGGAGTAGACGAGAGTGGTCTAAGCCAAGTCCAGCAGACAGGGTTGAACCCAGCTGTGGGTCAGCATGGGCAGCAACAGCGTCCTCTTCTGCTGGATGAGCAGCCACTTCTGTTGCAGGACCTCCTGGACCAGGAACGACAGGAGCAACAGCAGCAGAGGCAGATGCAAGCCATGATACGCCAGCGTTCCAGTGACACTTTTTTCCCCAACATTGGTAGAGTTTTTAGACAACTTTCTCTAGATTACGGATAGGACACTTGGCAGATTGGTTGTCTTACTTTACTTTGTTTGTCATTTGCAGATTTTGATTCTATCACTGACCCAATTATGAAAGCCAAAATGGTTGCCCTGAAAGGTATCAATAAAGTCATGGTTCAGAACAACATAGGAATGACTTCAATGGCGATGAACAGGTAATAGTTTCAGTTTTTACAATATAAATACACATTTTTACAAAAATCAAGACAACTACTACCTCTAAAAAAATGTAATGTACCTAAAACTTGGTAAATGATTAATTAGTAATTACTTCTTAATAGCACAACATTTTCTAATTATATAAATGTAAAATGGTTTTGGATGTCTAAACTCACTGTTAATTTGTTCCAGGTTACCTTCTGGTCCTGTACCTCCTTGTCCTGAAAGCACACCTGTCCCTCCACAAGTTGTTGGACCGGTAATTAACAATCTGCTTAGTTTGTTCAAATAAATACGCCAAATGTTTTGGTCACAAATGTGATAAACCTGTTGCTATTTTGTGGTTTTAGGATGGCAAATTGACCCAAGTACCAAGACCAAATCCTCCAAGCTTCGGACCAGGATTCGTCAGTAAGTCATCTAAAGTTTTTGGGTATTTTTAGTTCAATTTTTTATGTTTATTTTTTGTAGATTATAATGATTGCATATATGAAGTTGTTTGCATTTCACTGTTGAGATTGCTATGAAAGGAGACTCTTTCTTTCTTTAGATAATCCTCAGAGGGCTCAGTATGAGGAGTGGCTCCAGGAGACTCAGCACCTTCTTCAAATGCAGCAGAAGTTTCTAGAAGAGAAGATTGGAGCTCACAGAAAGTCTAAGAAAGCCCTGTCTGCCAAGCAAAGAACTGCTAAAAAGGCAGGCAGAGAATTTCCTGAGGAGGATGCTGAGCAGCTCAAACATGTCACAGAGCAGCAGGGTGTAGTGCAAAAACAACTAGAGCAGGTAAATGTGCAGCCTGTCAAGTTCCACTGCTGAATACTATCTCACCTGTACATATTGGCTAACCTAAGCATTTTTTCCATTTGTAGTTTTTAGCAGAGTTTTAATTGTTAAACAGAGGGGTCAAAGACAAGAAAAATACTTCTATTTTTTTTTACAATTTCACAAAAGAAACTCTGACATTGATATGGTAATATGAAATATTTATTTCTTTTTGCATTTTATA
>JAVKLF010000064.1:8614524-8628132 GCA_034783495.1 Millerichthys robustus | reverse complement strand
AGAAACTAAATCTGTCATGCTTTTTGGCTGAAACATCTTTTCTGACAGTGAAATTCTTTTAAAACCTTTTTTTCTAATTTGCCTGATAGTATAGCAGCTATATACATGGTTGTGTAACATAACTTCTTATTGTGATTACTCCGGTCGCTACATAAAGTTAAGATTCTACACGCAGCTGAGCTCTGGTTTCACAAGTGCCTGTTGTGCATCTGCAGAGAGTTAGGACGCATGCCAGAGGAGTTAGAGCTGTGGGCTGGCATGGGGCAAGCAGACTGCAGTTTTTATTGGTTGCAGTTTCAATAATCAAGTTGCATAGTATTTATTGAAATACTTAAAATGCAACTGCAGAGTTAAAATCAGCACAGTCCTTTTCTAGTACCTTTGCTTTTACAGCAACGTAATTTAGAGGCACTCTACCTTGTGTCACTTCAATGTTATTTATTCTGTCCCACATCCACAGGAAGTTCAGAATAACTCCTCCATTTTAAACGCATCATTATAAAGTGCAGCTGAAGGTGTCGGATCATGTTGAATTAGATTTTTGCAGACTTTTTAGTTCTCTGCACAGGGGCAGCATCTCCAGGTGTAATAATCCTCCAGGTTTTCATGACAGGATGCCACAAACAGTCCAGCAAGACATAATGGACAGGCTGTGATATTCGTGGTTACTGTCACAGACTTCACAGCTCCCGATTTAGAGCCAGACTGGACTTTGTTAAACAGATGAAATGAGCTGAGACCTGCCAACATGATTTATATCTACTGTATGTGTGGCTGAATAAGATGTAGAGTTCCTATGACCTGATGACACTTGAGCCTGAAGTCCTTTGATCCAGAGCCACTGCACTGCACACAATGAAACTGTTTTAAACTCATTTATTGCAGCTTTTAGCAATTTGACTTCTACATGTCATTAATAATCTCTGTCTCTTAGCTATTCTTTTAAAGTTTGAAGAGGATTTTTTTTTTCATCTTTGGTATTCTGATACAGATAATAGATGTGCAGTTTTTTTCTTTTTGATGGCTCAAATGAGGTGTTATCATAACCATTTTAACCCTTATGTTGTTAATCTAGCTTTGAGTTCTAACCAGTGTACATTTTGGCATTAGTAAACAGCAGATATTCATAGTGTTAAAAGGTTGTTGCAGTGTGTTCATCGGTGCTGTAGGACCCTTGGTGTTGCACTGAACTTTGCAAATAAGGCTTGTGTTGCTTTAAGAGACAGTGTGGCTCCACGTGACTAAAAACACCCTATCGACTCCTCAGGGAGCAACTAAACAGAGAAGATTCACTTTCATTGGTGTTACAGTAACATGTTGTTGCAGTAAAATCTGTTATTAACACCAGTGCCGACTAGTTTGGCTAGGGACTAGTAAATAACTGCACCCATTCTTGGAAACAGAATTGTCAAAGGTATTTGTGTTTGGCCTTAAATAGCTATTTGTAAGTATTTTGTAATTATAATTTTTGTGCAGTTATTTTGTCGGAAGATAAAATAGTTTGTTTGACTAAGAGTCTAAAACAAGGCTATCTAATCCTGGTCCTCAAGGTCCACCATCCTGGATGTTTTAGACGTTTCCCTGCTCCACCACACCTGATTTGAATGAAAGGTGATTAATAGGCTTCTGCAGGACCAGGATTGGACATTCTTGGTCAAACACTATCAGATACAATAAATAAAGTAGGAATCTTTAAATTTGAGATGTTGTAAGAGTTAACTCTAAATTGTCCCTAGGTGTGAGTGAGAGAGTGAATGGTTGATTGTCTTGTTTGTCTCTATGTGTCCCTGTTCTGGACTTGCGACCTGTCCAGGGCGTACCCCGCCGCTCACACTGTGACAGCTGGATATGGGCACCAGTGACCCTGGTGACCCTGAAAGGAAGAAGCGGGTAACAGATAATGGATGGATGAATGTAATAGTGTTTGAAATATCAGCTTGAAAAACATTAGTCTAATAGTTTACGAAAAATAAAACTGAGTGAAGTGAGACTTTACTGTTTAGTGGGAAAATCTTTTAAAAAATCTTTTAAAATCTTCTGTAACATAAGAATGCATTCTTGAAGGATTTCTGTTTTTTCACAGCGATGCATCCATGTCCAGGTTTCCTGGTGGTGCCTAAATGTCCTCCATTAGCCAGATAGATGAGGGGGTTCGCAGCCCCGCTGTTATCTGCTCCTGGAATGTGCCACAACAGCGTGGCTAAAAAAAGAAGGCCTCACAGCGGAAGCTGGGCACACCAAAGAGGGCCAGTCAGCGCCAACTAAATGTCAAGAGACTCTGTGTGGAGAAAAAGAAATGTGAAGAAAAGTGTCAAATACCTTTTCAATGACAATAATAATAATAATAATCTATTTTTAATGGCAGCGTTTTTTGAGTTAGTCACAGCTGTGAATAAAATTGCCTATATATTGAAGACTATATCTCAGTTAAGTATTTATTTTGACTAATATGGTATTGACGAGGTAAACCGGGATTAACCAAACCTTAAAATTAATGCCAGCATTAGTCCTAACAAAAGTCACCTGGATCTCGTGCTGTAATCTGAACTATTTGGCCCTCGTAGTTCCACGTCACGTTTTGTCCAGCCTCAGAAAAATGTCCCTGGGTATGTACCGTAGCAGCATGAGTGTCGCATGTCGACCCACGTAAGATGGTGATGCCTGACGTAAACAAGCACACTGGCTGTTGTTCCAAATGCTGTCGATGGGATGCTTCAGCAGGAGCAGCTGCATCACAGGCAGCTGACCGCAACACTGGAGGTTAATGTGGATCTGTTAGATTATAATGAAGCAACTCCAGCAACAGAAGAATGATAAGGAGGAAGCAATGCTACATAAGGAAACTGGTGTAGAAAATGCTGTGTAGATGGATTATTGATCTCTTTTTACAGCATTAATTTGCTGCTTCTTTTTTTTTTTTTTTACGAGCAGAGCTTTTGACTGCCCTCTGTGAATTTTTATGAGCACAATCAGAATGCAGATGTCAGCAGCTGTTAGTTTGCTGCAGTGTTGTAGAATTTTCCACAGGAACAAGTAAAGCAGGGATTTGTTTATTTAATCAATAACTTGATTCACTTTAAAAATTTCTGACTAATGGATTGATCACATTTATATTAAAATTTTATTTGGGGGTATCCAAATTTGCATCCTGTTTGCTCTCTGAAGAACAAGCTAAAGCTTTGTTTTCTGCAAAGTTTGTAAGATGGGTAACTATTTTTTTTTACCAACCTAAAAACAAAGTATTTTGTCTAAAAACCTGAAAGTGTTTTAAATCAACAGACTATTCACTTTGATTACTTTCATTGGGTTTTACAAAAGCGATTTGGTTTATTTTCACCAGCCCAAGTCTAATTGTAAAGCAATTTTTGTAATGCTCATTCTACCCTTTTATCTTCACTGAACTCAGATTGTTTAATCTCATTATTATCATTTAAAATGATCCTACTCATAATGTGTTTTAACCAGTGAGGAGGATGAAGAACAGGTGAAACATGTAAATTATTTAACAAAAGGATGAACGCCTACACAGGTGTTTTCACTTTAGCGTAATTAGATCAGTTCATGCTGACTGTATCGCTGTCACGTGATTCTTAGAAGAGTTTTAAAGCACCACATAGTGAGACTTTTGTCTTCTGTAAATCTAAAATGCATTTTAGAAAGAGAGTTGACTGAGGAAAGTTTGTCTTTCCAACTTTATTGACAAAAAACCCACATTAAAATCTACATGTTGGAAAGTGAAGAGTTGATAAAAACTTTAGGAAAGAGAAGTTTTTTTCCTCTTAACATTAGAAAATTATAATAATCATTGTTAAAATTATAAATTGCTTTAAAATTTTAGAACATAGTAAATCAAAAAAATCTCATAAACGCGGTTTCATTTTCATGTGAAATTTCCTCTTAATTCAATCTAGTAGTTATTTTTAACAGCAACAAAGTAGAATCATTACAATTGAGCCACTGAAGGTGAAGCAGAGATAATGTTTTTACTTAATGACCTTTTTTTCCTTTTTTAAGTTTTCATAACAAAGGTTTTTGGTGGTTTTCAAGCCTAACTATGCTGTTAATGTGAACAATTATTAACCCTTGATTGTCGTTTATAGATCTGGTGCTTCCTTGCATTGTTATGGTTTTTCACAGCATCTGTGTTGTTTCCATCTGCTCATCCTGTCGAGAATCAATTCAGTCATCAGAATCCATTCTATCTGTAATATAACAGTTGGGAGTATTGATTGCATTTGAATCAGCAGCACCATAGTTTCACCCTATTTGTAAAGTCGATCACGTTCTCTGAAAGCTGGAAGGATAACAATCACAAGAAGCAAGAGTTAAGCTGAGCTATCCCCTCTGGACCCTTTTATTTTTCTGTAGCTTCTGGACTCTCGACACCACCCTCCACCCCGACCCAGGCATCCAGCCAGCCTGTTCTCAGCCAGGAGACCCAGCCGAGCAACCCCAGCCCCGACCGCCTGGAGCCCAGCTCTCGAGTCCGGTCCCTCCCCACCCCGCCGGACACAGGACAGCGTCTCAGCTTCCCCTATGCTAAACCCCCCATCCCTTCAACAAGCCCTGTGCCTCCCTTCTCTACCTCACAAGTGAGTCACACTAATTAAGAATTTTTTATATATTTTGAGACTTTTTTGTTGCCTTAACAACTGTTCAGTTATTGTTGCTGAGCTTCGAACAAATTAGCAGAATTCAACTTTGTTTACTTTACATACCTAAACTTTGAGAAAAAAGATAAACATACTGCGTTACTTGCATGGCTCTTCTTATGATAGATAATGGCAAAGCAATGTCAAAAAGACGTTTTAACATCCCATTTCTGAGGTACATTGAAAAAAGCACGAGTTGAAGCTTGAAAGAGTTAAAGATGAATAGTGGCACCTTATTTTTCTGTTTGTTTGGTTTGCTTCTTTTTTTGTGCAGCAAAATGACTCAAACGACACCACAGGGACAAGTAATGTGCTGTATTTTAACACTTTTTAGGATCGCCAACACTTAAAGCTTCACAGATCATGGGATCTTGTTAACAAAAACTTTATTTTTCCTTTTGAATACACAGCACCCTTAGAGACATTCTATGACTCATGTCTATTTACTCAGAGTCATAAGATTGTATTTAGACAGCGACTAAACTAAGCCACCGATGCAAACACGGGAGAGCTGTTACTTGAGCCTTCTTCAGTAAAACTGTTTGCTCTGTTCACTCTGAGCACCTTGTAGCAGAACAGAGCATTCAAATTTTGCTTTGACAGTTGGACCTTACCTCAGACAGAGGTGGATATCAGCTATAATGAGATACTGGCAGTGTGAGCCAGGATTTGATAGCAGATTACCTTCAGCCAGAGTGGAATTGCTACATGACTCTGTGCCGTTAGAAGAAATAATTATCTGAAGACATGTCTCAATCTGTCTGCCTGGAGTGATAGTAGATTTGACACAGAGATAGTGAATCAATATTTCATCACCAGTGCTGATATTAACACCTGGGGACTTGGGTTTGTTCTGTGCCACTCCATCACACACAGGGGCCTCAGAAAATAATCTAAACAGCTTAAAAGCAATTAACTGAATGGATTTGTGTGCCTCCTGGAGGTTTGTTGGAAAACAGAAGCAGGCCAGATGCCTGCTGTAAGTGCAGTGGGGCCAGATTTATGAAGGTGCAAAGATTCTGCACTATAGTAGGTGGATTCTGGTTAGAGAAGTGCTGTGTCATCGTTGCAGGGTGACACTGGGGGACTGTATAGCATCCTGAAGTAGGCATGCAGTCTCTCATACTGTTTTAAAAGGCCAGTTGTAAATGTGCTTGAAGGTCAAGGACCCAAAAACGGCATGTTTTATTAAAATTATTTTGTTCAAATCAGTGTAATACAGCATACTTACAGCTGACAAATAGGAAATGATGTTAACACGGTTTTGGTGACACACGTTCTGTTAAGGTTGGCAACTTTCAGAAAGCTTTTTGCTACATTTAGCTCTTAGCTAGACTTTTATTGCTTTTAACTAGACCTTTGCTACTGTTTTGTTTTAGCTCATATTGTGCAGTTTTTATGTTTTATCCGCTAACTAGTGTGCTTTGCTCCTTTTAGCTTCTAGCTGGTGTTCTGCTCCTTTTATCTTTAACAACTTAGCTTCAGCTTTTTCAGCAAATTTCAGCAGTTGTGCTGAATTCATGCACTCAACATTCACGCTGCATTTTCATAGAAAAATAATATTTTCTTTGTGTTTGAAATTTTCTGTCACTTTAGATAAAACTTAAATTACAAAAAGAAGCCTAATCAACAAATTAGTTTGTAGCTTTAATTAACCAAAGTAAAATATGGTTCAACATCTTTCCTTGCAGAGGAAACATGATTAAACAGCTCTGACTAGAAAAAAAATCTGCTGTTTTTTATAATCTGCAAACAGATTTGCAGGAAAAAATTGTGTTGTGTAGGGAACGCTTCCTTTTAGTTTCCATTCCAGGACGATTCCTTATTTTAAGCGACAGTTGTCAACCCTACTTTTACCCTGCTGCCACACTTGAGGTATCAAGTTTGTTTTATACCTGTGGCGCGTTTTAAGTAATGAACGCCAAAGACGTTAAAAGGCTTCCCCAGCTTCTTGCTGCTAGGCAACGAAAAGGATTTCCTAATATGGCGAGGCAGCCAGGTTGTCCTGCATGAGGGGGCGTGTCCTCAAAGCACCGTGCTTCCTGCTTTCCCCTCCATCCTCCTTCGTGCGTCACTCTGTCCTTACGGTGAGTCTGCGTCGTTTCCTCGTTTTAAATGATGTCTTTGGTTGATTTCTTGTAGTATGTTTAATGTCCGCGCGCCGGTGTTGCGCAGCATCTGTCCCCCCCTTCTGCACCAAACGGACCCGGACTGTTCCACCTCGCCTTTTAGAAAAGGGGGGGCGTGTTCTGAAGTGAAACCACTCCGCCGAAGTTGTGATTCCGCTGCTCTCCTGGGTTTTCTGTCACACTGTGTATAATTAGCAGAGGTGGAGTAGTGTAGTGTTAATCGATTCTGTTTGGTTGGTTCAGTGGGTGTTCTTTTTTTAATTTTTTTTGGACGCTCCAGACTCGGTCGGTGTGATCTCCTATGACCTGCAGGGGGGGAAAGTCGGCGTCACTGACGATTTACTGCAAAGTTTTTGTTGTTGTGCTGCTGCTGCGAGCTTCTACTTCAAACCTTTACCTGTTTTTTCGCAGGTCTACGGCTTTTTCGAAGGTATGCTGGAGAAACTTGAACTAGATGATGATGGTAAGTGTCTCGTTCAGCCTTCTGTAAATCTTGGGTTAATAGAGTGAAGGTGGTGGGACATAACTGATACATTTGTTTCCAGTGTCATACTTTTCTGGGCTGTGAGCAGCCAGTTCATTCTTAAAGCAAAAGCATCATCTGAACTGCTCTAGCATTCCCTCAACATGATGTGTTTTATTTATAGATCAGTTGATTCAAATATCGTGATTTTTATTAATCAAAGAAAGGTTAAACAAACATGGCAGACAGGTGTTCAGGGCTGAAGAGATTAGTTCTTGGGCTTCTTAAACGTACTCAAGATTCATGTTTTTTGGTTTGTTCTTTTTAGACTTCAGTCATCATGCATGATAGAAAAACTGCAGGATATAAGCGTTATTAGCTTATTTATATTTTATGATAGATGTTTTTTTGCTCCCCACTTATTATTTCACCTGTAAATCTCATAACGTCATCTACAAATGTTGTGCCAGCACATTATAAAGTTTAACAAAAACAAATCCAGCTCAGTCAGATCTTGGATCTCAGAGTGCTTTGCTTTAAATGTCAACAAGCACACAAACAGTGGAAAAACTTGGGCAGCACAGTGTAATTATCTGTAAGATGGGGCTAGAAAGTGACTAAGTGGTCCATAGCTGTAATGGGTGTTTAGGCTATGTGCTTGTCTTCTTGCCAGCCTGTCATTACCTATTCCCAGGGAGATTTTCTCCTTCCTAAAGATATGTTCTTCCTGTTTTCTGTTCTCACAGCTGCTGAGCCCGAGAGTGATATTTACATGCGCTTTATGAAATCCCACAAGTGCTATGACATCGTCCCCACAAGCTCCAAGTTGGTTGTGTTTGATACAGCTCTCCAGGTTAGTATGGTCTTTACCTGTGATGTGAGCTCGTTCAGTTTATCAGTTTTACAAAAGCAACGAGAAAATGACGTTTTTGAACAGACCATCAGTGTTAATTTGGTGTGGAATGGAGCAGGTTGGAGGTATTTACCCCTGAGCAGTTTCTACTAGCACATTACCATGGAACTGTTAACCAATAATCCAGGAAAGTTCAGAGCTCTTTGATGTGTAAATCTTCAACCACTGAAACTGAAAGTTAAGATTACTTATCTACAAATGAAGAAAAACCATCTCAAATGCCACAAAATGTTTTTTTCCCTTGATAACATGGAGATGAGGGGTTTGGCTCCAAAATGTTTTTTCCCCACTATTTTCCCCCTCCTTAGTTGTATGGTTTATAAAATGTTTAGAGAAGCTGAGCTGATGCACAGACAACCAAATGGAATGGCAGCAAGGCTTGACAGATGTTGGAGATGCAGCTGTCAGGGAAAAGACAAAGAGGTGATAAACTGATGCGGTTAGAGACGACATGGAGGTAGTTGGAGTGACATTGAGAAAGATGGCTCACTATGGCAAAGCCCAGAAGGGAGAACAACTGAAAGAAGGATTTAATTACAATGTCGCTTGTTTTAATGTTATTTCAGACAACACCTCTTATTTCAACCATTTGTCAACAGGTTAAAAAAGCATTCTTTGCCTTGGTGGCCAACGGGGTGCGAGCAGCTCCGTTATGGGACACAGAGAAGCAAAGCTTTGTGGGTAAGAATATTTGAATAAATATAAGAAGTCGATGCCTATTTTGTAATTTATTTGGGGAGTTGTTTAGGTGTTTTTTTTATTGCTATATATTATTGAAAGCAGCTTATCTAAGACCCATTCTTGTGATCGCTGACAAGCTATCTGACATCTTGGATTAAAACATTTACACATAAGAAATAGATGTAAAGTTAAACTTATTACACTTGTTTTGACTCGGCCACACACACACATAAATACAATACATATATAAATACAGCTTTTTATTTATTTCTCCTAATGAGGATGAGAATGCCAGTGCTGTGCTGATTTGCCATAAATAAAAGCTGTTTTAATGGTAACGACTGGTGGAGCACACTGTTTTATTGAAGAAGAAGAAGACATTAGATATGTCACAGGCCATAAAGCACAGAAATGATCTGAACTGACTTGAGCGAAGATGAGTTGAAGGGAGAAACGCGTCTCGTTCTCTTGTCAGTTATGTGTAGTCAAAAGGCAAACCGCTGGTGAGTTGGATTTGTTGAGCTGTGCTTTGACTCAGCCTGTGATGAATAATGAATGTCAATTCAATGTGAGTCTAAAGCTGAGGGGGTGGGGAGTGTGGGGGGAGGAGTGTGTGTGGGGGTGTTGTTGTTTGAACCACACCCTCGTGTGCGCCGTCTCTACCCCACTGCACGACGCCTGCAAGCTATTTCTGTATGTTTATAGATTTGATCTGTTCTAATGCCCGTTTTCACTGCAGGAATGCTGACAATCACAGATTTCATCATCATACTGCACAGATACTATAAGTCACCAATGGTAGGGCTCCCCGACAGATGACATTTCCATATTCTGCTTGGGATGAAATTAATTGAATTTGTTGTTTTAGGTGCAAATTTATGAATTAGAGGAACATAAGCTGGAGACCTGGAGAGGCAAGTATTTATCGTGTTCTTTTGGCACACTTTCAGTGAGCTTGTTCGTTTCATCTCACTGTTTTCAATCTTTGCCCACAGAGGTTTATCTTCAAGCAACATTCAAACCTCTGGTTAACATATCACCGGAAGCAAGGTGGATTTTCTAAAATTGTTCTAGATGTTAGTGTAATGAGGCTTTTCCTGTGATTTAGTTTGACTGAGACGTTTGTAACAAAATTTTTCTTCTGTTGTTTTTTTAAAACAGCCTTTTTGATGCAGTTTATACCCTCATCAAAAATAAAATTCACCGCCTGCCTGTCATCGACCCCATCTCAGGGAATGCACTTTATATTCTCACACACAAGAGGATCCTCAAGTTTCTCCAGCTGTTTGTGAGTCCTACAGATATCCCCCCGCCACACACACACAACTATTGGTCTGTAGCTGGAAAGATTTGTAATCAAGCTGGAAAGGAGGATTTTCCTCATGGCTTGTCCCTTTTTGGAAATTTTTTTTTTGGTTTGGCTCCCTCTTGTGGCCAATGAGGAAAAAGTTGTAGTTTCTCTCTCATTTGGTGTGTCGATGCTTCCCAGATGTGTGAAATGCCAAAGCCAGCGTTCATGAAGCAGACCTTGGGGGAGCTGGGCATCGGGACATACCACGACATTGCTTTCATCCACCCAGACACGCCCATTATCAAAGCACTCAACATCTTTGTGGAGAGACGAGTATCTGCTCTGCCTGTCGTGGATGATTCAGGTGAAATCACAACCAACTATTTCTTACTGTATAGAATATTATATATTCTGTATAAGATACACAGAATTATATATTCTGTATAATATATACAGACTGTATAGAATTAATAGAGTTTTCACCTTCATATTTCTCTCTTTCTCTTGCAGGCAAAGTTGTGGATATTTACTCCAAGTTTGATGTGATTGTAAGTTTACATTATCCATTTGTGAAGAGATGGAGCATCTCTTTTTAAAACGTAATTGTTTTACCTCATGTATGTGCCTACAGAACTTGGCTGCAGAGAAGACGTACAATAACCTGGACATTACAGTGACGCAGGCTCTGAAACATCGCTCTCAGTACTTTGAAGGAGTTATGAAGTGCCACAAAATGGAAACTATGGAGACAATTGTGGACAGAATAGTCAAAGCAGAAGTGAGACCTAAAGTCTTACAGGTTTTGTTATTTAAAGGTGACCTAACGACGGATTTTAGCTTCAGTTCAAACAATTGTTTTTCTTTCTTTTTCTTTGATCCCAGGTGCATCGGTTGGTGGTGGTGGATGAGTGCTCCAGTATCGAGGGCATAGTTTCTCTTTCTGACATCCTCCAGGCCCTGGTGCTCAGCCCTGCAGGTATAGATGCTCAGCATTGGTAGCCCCAATTCCCCCACTGTCCTGGACCCTGAGCTTTCCCCTCCCACCAATCCTCTTAACCCTGTCCCAGGTAGGAACAGCAGGTGTTTGACTCGTGGCCGCTCGTCACCTGGTTCAGAAAAGGCATGATGACGTCCGCCGGCATTCTGCTCGTCCTGTAGGATGATGCTTTGTGCTGCAGTGTTGTGTCCTTTATTATATACTCACTCTTCATCTTCCATACTCTAACGTGTATATGTAGAAACATTATTGTTTGGTATTCTGCTCAGTAGAAGTTTGGCCTGTCCTTGTTGTTTCTGCATTGCAGGAGCACACTTTGATGTGAAGCATGTTTTTTTATTGATGGGTTTAGAAAGAAGCTTGCCTAACTTTGACCAATTCTAGTGAGGGGATATCAGCTGCGGGTTTGGTTGTAGCTCCTTAAGATCAAAGTTGGGGCGATGCGTTGCAAAGAAAACATGGCACACAGGCATTGATCCACTCCAAAATGTAACCCAGGATTCATTGACGTGTTTCTGTCGGCTCCGTCTGTGTATTGACACAACCTCAGTCTGAGAGAAGCTGCTTCAGCTTGTTAGAGTCTAAAACGAGGTTCAGCTGGGCAAACGTGGACCACTTGAAAATGATTTTGAAAACAGAAAGTTCAGTTTAAGTAGACAAGTTTCGCCGAATGGATCGATCACAAGCAGGCAGCACGATAAGCGCGTCTTGCTAACAGCACTCTTGTTGGTGTTATTTTGCTTTAACGTTAGCCCCTTTCGTGCGGGTAGGAATATAGTAAAATCATGAAGTGGAAAAAGTTTCTGCTTGTTCACTCATTAATTGCAGCTGCCTCCTTCAGCAGGATAGTTTATCCCCACGCAATGCAGAAAGCACGTCTGAAAAAATAAATCCTGCCTCCAAACATCTCCAAACGTAGTCTGTCTCACACCAGAACCACACGTTTTTGTTCTGGTATCAGAGTCCACAGGACTCTTTAAGAGGGACACAGCATGTTTATCTCTGTGTCTAACATATGTGTGTCTGACATTAGGAGGCTGTGTTGATATTTCCCTGGCTCTTATTGATGACCACTGTTGCACTCTCTGTGCATAAATACATTTATTTCTCAACTTATGTTGGCAACTCATGTTGTTTTTTCTCCTGTTTTCTATCCAGATGCCTGTAAGGAGGAGAGCCTGACTGAATGAGAAGGCGGTGCGTCCATTTATGTGATTTTAAAAATGGATAAAGGAAAAATAATTGAAACGTTCAGGTAGCGAGTGTGAATCTAAGTAAAGGTCCTGGAGACGCCTGCTGTCGGTGTGTAGTAAAAAAAAATGTAAAGTGGACTTTCTGCACAGAGAAATTATTTTTCTCTCTTTGTTTTGAACACTGATCAGATGTGTCACATTGCAGATATAGTAAAGTATACGCACACATCTATAGGTGAGTCCTTTACGTTAACCCTTAAGGGGAAGTGGGGAAAATGAGTGTTGGATGGATCTGGGCATCAGTGTGGTCACATTCATGCTGCTGTAATCAGTTACATTTTACAGCTGATGTGTTCACCTCCAGTTGAGCATTTACAGATGCAGCTTAGTTTATTTAGTAGCACAACTACATTTTACCCACAGCGAGTTAATGACTGTTATTAAAGAAAAAGGTTTGTTGGTGCCAACACAGACCACTCAGTTCTTCTTTGTGCCTTTTGGTTTTCCCCCTTCCTGCTTCAGTTTGTGACTAAAAATGGTTATTTTAGAGTATAATGTGGCTGACATATAGACATAGATGGATATATATATATACATTTTTACCTTTTTATTTGGTTGCATTGGTTTGGTTTTTGCGGAGCTCAGAGGAAAGGGGAACACTTCTTGGTCAGTCGGGTTTTCCATTCTAACTTCAGAAATCTGTAACTGAGAACAGGTTTAAGAATGTTTTTAGAGGTTTAAATCCTTTTACTTTTTTCCTCCTAAATGGTTTAAATGCTTCATACAAGTATGCAAAGCAGCTTGTTCATCTCGGCTGGAACTCGACAGGACTCATCTCCGTCTTCACCTGTAAATGGGTTTGTTCTCAGAAAAGAAAAGGGGGGTGTTTAAAAAAAAGTGTGACAAAGCTTTATTTTTATGAATGGGTTTAGAGATTCTGCAGTTTTATTGTTATTTTTGTAAATATATTGTGGCAATATGTCTAGTTCAGAGAAACTTTGTATCAGATCAACATGTACTGTAAATGTGCAAGCATGACAAACTACACTTCAGCAGGATGAATGTTTTTTTTTTGTTTGTTTCGTTTTATTTTCTTTTTTTCCTATTTTTCTGGCTGCAGAAAAATAAAGACACTGAATGTAATCTAAAGGGGAGTGATTTTTTTTCTTCTTACACACTTCTTCATTTATTTTTCATGTTTTTTTCTTTTTTCAACAGCAAACAGGCTTAAATCGGAGGCAACCGGACTTAGATCAATTCTTGTTTAGAAGACGTTTCGACACCCATCC
>JAVKLF010000064.1:8576757-8592714 GCA_034783495.1 Millerichthys robustus | reverse complement strand
AGCTCGGCACCCCGGGGCCATCTGCTCCCTGCCACGGCTCACATGTCACCCTGTGACAACACAGCATTATTGATTCATTAACCTTGCCCTATATTGATATGCTGTGCAGCACAAGGGCGTGCCTTGTGGCAAAGTCAACTAGCGTCTCAGTAGGATGCTCATTATCTGGCTCCAACCATGACAGCAAAGGTGGAAAACTCTTTTATCTATCATCTCGAATTGCTCGATGGGACATTCTGTTTTTATCCACGCATCAGAGTTGGGTTCGTGTTGCCGAGTGAGACAGACAGCACCGAAGCAAACAGGGCAGGGATTTACAAGCAACATTACAATTACGGGACCACACAGGCTGAACTGATGGTAATACGTCTAAATTTAGAGGCCTCTCACATGTCGCTGCATCTTTTAAAAGGTTCTGGAGCGTCACCTAAGCCTGAAAGTCACAGCTCCAGGTGTTAGTGTGTCGTTTGTAAAGGGAGGGGGCGCGTTTCTGTAATTATATACGTTTAAAGTTGTTACAGATAGAGGTAAAAGAAGCTTAAAAACCTAGAAAATAATCTCCAATGGAGCCTTTATGGGTCTACTTGGGAACGTGTCTAGTTTCTGTTTTTCTATAATTTCTCATCAGCATGCGCGTTGAGTGGGTGCAGGGCTTTTAAAGAGTTTAGGTTAAATTCTTTCACAGTTACGTGCACTAACTCACTTGTTGCAGTGATTTCCATGAGTGCTATAATTGTGAAGGGACACAAACAATCCAAAACTCCTCACATCAGCACATGCCCCCAAAGGAAGTGTGGCTCAGCTGACAGGAATATCTGACAAAAGAACAAAAAAAAAATAATAATTTGCCAACACTTTCCACTGGCCACTCAGGAAAGGCAAAACCCAGGTTGCCTCCATTATTTATTTGCAGTAACTGTTTCCCAAATGACCATTCCTTCCAGCCCCTCCCCGCCACCCCACCCGAGAAGGCCCAGAAATAAGTGCACAGGATGGGGTGGAGGGTCTCCGGAGAAAGGCGAGGTCATGGAACAAGGCAAGGCACCACTTTATCACTGTGACTGTGACCAACCTAGCTGGATTTTTGTGCTGATTGTGTGTTTTCCACGCACAGCAGAGGTGATGCATTTTGTTTTGGGGTGTGTTCATGAAACACTAGGCATGTGTGGAATGATAAAGAAGGAGCAAAAGGAGACAGAAAAGCAGAAATTTGATGATGCTGATTTGATGAGGAGCTGTGTTTGACGTTCTAACAGTCAGCTGCAGCACCAAAAAAATATGTTTTTTTTAATGTTCACGTGTTTCTGCTCGTCTGTTATTTGCCACTATAATGAAGAGTATTGCTGCCATGTTTTACTGTCCGTAGATAGAAAGAAATGCTGTTCAAATCTTTGACTGACAACTAAATTATTTATTTTACCGGAACCAGTTGTAACAAGGCCTCTGGTGCAATGAAAATTACAACAGTATGTTAATTGCGATTCAGTTAATATTGAAACTATTGAAATTGTTTTCAACGAAAGATTATTTCGGTTTTTAGTAGCTTTTATGGGGGTGACAAGTTCAAATCATCACTGACAGCAATAGGTGTAACAAAATTAAAATTCTGTGGATTTAAGTGTGAATAAAAATTACTTTTATTGTGATGAATAGTTAAATGAGATGAAATACAAGATCTGAATGAACAAGGAACATTATTTTCAAAGCCTTAGAAATCCATTCACTACAAGAAATAAAGTTCTCAGATCCTGTCAGACCTGTTAGGACTTGTTCAGTCACTGTTACAAAAACACAAGGGATGAATGAAAATTCAGTGTCACAAAATTGCAAATAGAAAATCTAAGTCTTTCTTTTTTAAACATATTTCTTGGCTGTGATGCATAAATGCAATATTTTCAATCAACAGGCAAATATTGTAAATCTACAAATTTATGTGAGGAGATACAGGTGATGACTTTCAGAGTCTAAGCTTAAGATCATAGTAAATTATGAATAGTTTGAAATCCATCAAGCATAAAGTTAAGACATGTAGATACTAGAAAAGCATCTAAAAGCTACAATCTTGAAAAAAATGGCCTCTTTGTAATGACTATGAAGGAGCTTGTGTTTTTATTGTGTGATTTCTTTTCCCTAAAGCTTTAAAAGATTTAAGTCAAAAGGTTAAAAGTGTGAATTGGCCTCCCTCTCGGACCTACACTAATGGGTTAAATCTGCTTTTGTAGGTTTGTTCACACACAGAGTTGAGTGCTTGGGGGTGGAAATAAATGGTCTTTGTATTTTTTTGAATTATTTTTTTTTTACCAATCTGCCAAAAGAGGAAAGTATTCTGACTGATTCAGGGAGTTAGAAGCTCAGGGCAGCCTGCCTCTGTAGAAAATGTTTCTGAGGTTACAGTTGCCGAGCTGATGGGTGTAAACACGATGGCAGATGGTGAACGACAAAGTCCTGCGCAGCGAGAGGGGTACCATGCGGTGGGGGGTGGGTATGTGTGTGTGTGAGGGGGGTATCTTGGTGCCTTCTTGTCACATTGTGGCGTACAGTCTGTCACACAAGCTGAAAGGTCCAAATCAAGAAATAAAACTGTAGTCAAAGTCTCCAGGCTCAGCTCTGGGAACAAACACTTCTTGCTTCTCCAGCTGTTTAATGAGGGGGAAAAACAAAGTTCTAAATGCTATTTGCATGAGTAATCATTTACTTCTCTGCCCAAATGGGAAAAACAAAATTAGTATGTAGCCTACTAAAAAAAACACCCCAAAAAACAAGAAACTAGACCAAACTGATAAAGTGATTGTGACAGCACGCAGGGTGAGAGACGATTTGTGGCTTAGAACGGATGGATCAGTCATGACTTACAGAGCTCATTACACTGTAAAACACAAGCCTTCAGATGTGGTGTTCTTTTCATTGTCAATACACACTGCTTTTTGTTAAGAACAGAGTTCAAAGCCAAGCCAGGTTTTCTTTGGAACAGTTCACAAATGCAGCCTTTATTAGTATTGACTTGTGTTAAATAGATTGTGTTTGCAGTTTAGAGATGAAAATTGGATAAAAATTAGATCTCAGCAAGGATTTTATTTATTTCTTTTTTTAAAACTCTCCTGTCTCTGAGTGCCTTCTTTGCGTGTCATTCTGTTTGGGATTTTTGGATCCACTCCGGCAGCCCATCACCTATATGGAGATTAATGACTGTCCCACATAGCCTCAAACAAGTCGTGCAGACAAATGCCCACAATATCATAGCAACACGCCGGTCCCTCCCACCAGAGAGCGGGATTGTGCTCAGGGAATCCCCCACAGGATGGACCCAACCCCAACTCACATTGTCTAACTCACACAAATACCTGCAACACAGAGACAAAAAATGAGGGAGAGAAATAGGCCACCTGGTAATCAGCATTCCACAGACACCTGATCCTGATGTTTGGGACAAAAAATACAAAGAATTCTCAGTAAAGGTAAGAAATGTTGCTTCACTTGTACTGGAAAACAGAAAACACCATTGATCACACAAAACATGACAAATTTCCAATTACAGTAGATATAAAGGAAATGAATTGAACCGAATAAAAATTTAAACCTCAAATAACACTTTTATGATGAATTATTTAGAACAGGGGCCCCTAAATTTTTCCATGCCATTTTATTTTCTATTTTTATTTTTTATTATTTCCTTTATTTAACCAGGTAAAAACCCCATTGAGATCTGGATCTCATTTTCAAGAGGGACCTGGGCAAAAGAATATGCCATGCCCCCAAACAGCATTAGCTTCTGATTGGGAACCCCCTTGCAAACCCACAAGCAATGATGCAATACATCAACTTTTAGAATGTTTTTTTCTCACCTTTATTTACTTTTTAATAGCTATTAGTTTTGTTTACCACAAGAGTTTATTATGTTTTAAATACTGTATTATATTCCTACTGGACAAGCAAAGGGGATATAAGACCTTGACTGACATGGTGCTGGTCTGTGCCTTGTCTTTGACTCCCTACTCACTCCAAACTGTTTTAGTCCTTGAACTGATTCAGGGTGGAACCATCAAGGCAGGAAAACACACCTAATCCTGGTTGAAAGGTGTGGTTTAGGATGTAATGCTTCCATGCATTTGTTGCAGAAAACAACATACATACACTGACGTCTTGTCCTTTCCTGTGCCTTGCCAAAAATAAAAATAAATCCAAAATTTGGTTGAAACACTCACATTTCTTGCTCTTTCTTCTTTTTAGCTTTACATCCCAGTTCAACTTATGATAGCTTATTGCTCAACTTGTAAATAGTTGATACCAGGGTTTTTTTCTGAGCACCATTGAGGGATCCTGAGAATCACAGCTGCTACTTCTACTAAAGTTTAAGAACCCTGTATCTAGAAATTATTACACACAACTTAGACAACTTTAACCTGCTGAGATGCAAAAATAATTTGAATTCATCCTTGGGGAGCGATAAAAGTCGAACATCTATGGTGGCCTGACAAAGACAGTTGGGTCAACTTTGCCATCATAGTGCCTGGCAAAAAAAATAAAAATGTAACAGAAGAATTTTTTTTTTCCTTGTTAAACTGAGACTGCAGTTTTTCTTTTCCAACCCATTTTGATATTTTTCATTCTGTGCCCCCCCGCAGCCAGTCAAATGTTGCAGGTCAAGCGTGTAATTTCAGGAGTCCAACGTCGTCTGCTGCTTTGCTCAATCACTTGGCATTTACTGCCTCGTGCCTGTAAATAAACAAAGGTGTTCCACGTGTGAACGAATCAACAGTCCTTAGTAGATGCAATTTGTCTCAGCGTTAAAAGGTTACATTTCGAACTGACTATTTGGGGATGAAAATAGCCGTTCACATCCTCAGGGTGTGAGAGGTAATCAGTGCAAAATGGGAGCAATTTTACCCTTAGCTGGGGTTTTACAAACACAGTTAATGTTTGGTCACGTCTAAGGGACAGATTTTGTTTAACTAAAAGGTATATTTGACTCAGCAGCCACACGTAGACTAAACAACGACTAGTGAACGCTCCTTTTTTAGACTCAAATTGTCTCAGAAAACAGGAAACAGACTGAGAAATGATGGAAAGTCATTTCCAGGCCATCCACACCTGTCAAAATGTCACTTGATTGGCCCCCTGTCCTTTTTGTTTTTAAAACGTTGGAGAACACAACATTTACCTCTGCCACACAATAACACAAACCGTATTAGTCACCATAAGTACAACCTTTCAAAATGCACATTGATAGACACAAAACATTCAAAAACTAAAACATAACAACCTGCAGATGACAGATAAATGACCTTGAAAACAAATGGATAACCAACCCGATGTGGATCAACCGCTCCCACCCCCCAACCAGCAAAGCCCAACATCAGATTAGATTTAAGAACATTTGCTTCAACCCAAACAACTCGCAGCTTTCACACTGAAACCAATTATAGACCCGATTATTTCCAAACAATAGAAGCCATTGTTCTGAGGTCATATTGTTTTCATTCTGCAGGTTCTCACATAAAATCTACAACTAAAGAAGTGTGGTTTAGCATTTGATTGAATGACTCTTTCTATCAAAGATGAAAAAAAAACAAGTTTCAACCTTTCTGTTCCAATAAACTGAAGGATTTAAAAAATGTTTTGTTGAATTTGATGATCACAGAGGTCCTAGGATTAACCATGAGAATGACCAATTTCTGCAACCTTATGAATTCAAAAAGCAATAAAAGTCTGACCAGGAGCCACAAAACCCTTGGATAAAACATGCCTGGAACAAATAACCTGTTCCTTTCATCCTGAATAAAACAGTGACTTATTGTGTTTAAAATCCAACCAACGAGTTAACAGAAATAGAGATGTTGGATTTCCAAAACCTTATCCAGTGCACACAGAGTGCATGTGTCTCTGTTATTAAAGGTCATGTAATAACTGAAACAAACACCTGAGGGAATTCCCTACCTGTCAAGTATTCAAATAAATACAAATCATTATCAGTGTCGACGTGGACGCCAGGGTGAATGGGGAATATTTTTGATCGAGTCCGATGAGCAAAAACCCATCAAAATTAATTGCAAACATAAGCCGTCACATTATCGCTAAATATTCCCCTGGATTAAAGGATGCTACTCTCTGTCTGACTGCAGAGGATGCAGAGACTCAGTCATCTCCACCCAGCTGTAAAACACAGACTATGATGACCTACATTACTGTACAGTGGGGCACTGGCTCCGGGGACTGTATACAAGCATCTCTGCAGCCCGGTCTGCTCTGTGCAACAAGAAACAAGCGTGGAAAACTAAAACAAAAGGGGGTTTGACCTTGATGCACAACAGAAAACTGCATGTTAAACGCAGTGGATGTAGATTAGCGCTGCATGTTCCCTCTGCTGCCTGCTTTTGATATAAGGCACAACCTGCCACCTCGAGATAAACTCAGTGGGAATGCTAATCGGTCCCATCTTTGGAGATGAAACAGTCGATATGAATCATTGATGCCTCTCCTATTCTAATACATCATCTCTTCCAGATGCACCATAAATGTTATAATGAAAACCTCCTGTAATTAAAGGGGAGATGAGGATGTGTTGCAAAAACGAATATGAGATCTGACAAAACGAGAAGACATTGACGTAATGACTAAATCAGGGGGTGTCCAATCCTGGTCCTTAACAAGAAAAAGAAAAAGTGCTGGATAGAGGCCCTCGAGGACCAAGATTGGACAAGTATACGTTAGATGGTGCATATGTCTTTAAGAAGTGCATGAAGGAGCTCTGTTCAATTATGCCCAAAGGTTTTAACGCATGGAGGAAACAGATTTCTGTCTGGGGCCCTCCCATCCAGCTGGAAATCCAGGATGAAGCATTTATGTGTAGGCTGCAGTGAGGATTTTTTTTCAGTTCAGATGAAGATAAAATCTGAAATAAATTTTGTTTACGTCATTTCTTTCTTTACCTTCCTCCTAGACATCTCCACAGTGCACCACAGTCCGTCCTCTAACAGCTGTCAGTCCGCTGTCAGAGGCGGGGCTTCTGTCCGAGCGTCGGGAGGTGTGACAGGGAGCTTTCCGCCGATTGGCTGGAGAGACATTATGCCAACTTGACCAGCCAACCAGAGCCACCCAGGCAGAAGGCTGCCTTCTTGATTTAGGCACGTGACCGTGCGTCACAGCCACAGTTTGAATAATTTAATTAATGCTAACCTCACGTGTACTTTCGACATGAAGCAGTAAATGAGCTCCACCATAATGCTCACTGTGGTATCAGACTGATGTTTTAGTTTAAATATGTTCAAACATCCACACACTCTCCCTGTGGCACACACAACCGCAAAGACGTAATCATGACCTACCCATCCCCCGTTGTCTTCTATCCAGCTGTTCAGAGGTCCATTTAAATATTCCGTCATCCACTCCACGATGTGGTCCACCTGGGGCGTCATCTCCTCGCGGGACGCGCACTCCACGCACACCGTGCCCCCGAACTCGAAGAAGGCGATGACCCGGCCCCAGTTCACCCCGTCCCGGAACAGTTCGTCTATCACCTCGGCGAAGCGCGTCTTCGCCGCGGCGCTGGCGAGACCCAGCTGCCGCGACATCTCCACGAAGTCCCGCTGGTACAGGCGCTCCAGCTCGTCGCCGGCTTCGCGCAGGACTCTGTGGATGTGCGCGAGCGGCTCGGACTGGGGGTCCCGTCCGCAGTGGTCCAGGTCGCCCTCGGCGTCCGAGGCCCCCGTCCCTCCTCGTGCGTTGGGGAACCGCTGGACCAGGGCCGGGGACTGCTCCCCCGCCGAGCCGTTCTGGGCAGCATCTTCTCGGACCCGGCCGTGATGGTCGGAGCCCCACACGTATCCACGCTTGGAGAGTTTATGGGTAATGTAGTTTTCCACAATAAAGCGATTACACTCCATTACGACTCTTCACAGAAACCAAACGACGCTTTAAACACGGTGCATTTTTAAGCCAAATTGGACCACAAGACTCGTCCAAAAATTGTTTTATTTGAAGATTAAAGCAATCATTTATTCCACGCAGGAGGGCGAATACTTCTGTTTATTTAAAACCCCTTAGAAGAAACAGCGCGAGAGGAAACCGTTCAAGTCAAAAAGAACGAAAAAGAAATGTCCTGGTTGGGTTCATTTCCCGAATCCTTGCAAGAACCCCGTCGACCTTCTCTCTCTCTCTGGATAGAGATCCAGTATGCGGAAGAGGTCGGAGCCGTGCAGCTCATCACCCAGGCGTGGATGTGCTGCCGAAAAATAAATGGAAGAGAAAAAGTTGTACACCCCTTTAAAAAGAGAAGAAGGGGGCGTGGGGGGCTTTGAAGGCGGCAAACTGCTCTGTCGGACCCGTGACTGGGAGCCGAACTAGGTCGGACTGGAACTCTCCTCATCAGTCGCTCCTCATCTTTCTCTCCGCAGCTCTCTACCCAGGGTTGCCAGATCTGACTGTAAGTTTCCCGCCCAAACGCAACGTAAAACCCGCCCAATTACGAAAAGAAAAATGCCCAAATCTCAACCTGTTGAAACTCATGTTAAAAGCGTAGAACGATTACACACATAAAAAACACGCCTTTGGCAAACAACTGCACTGAAGCAAACAAAAAAGGTTGTACATACAAGCTCCCCACAAAATATGCAATCATTCAACCAAATAACACAAAGATCACTTTCCCAATCATTTCATAGTCTTCCAACATGGTATGTAATTATAACTTAAAATAAAATTTTTTCTCTGTACAGACATGCCTGAAGGAAATGGTCTCAAGATACATGAACAAAAAATCGGCAGCAATGTTTATTTAAAATAATATTCACCAAAAAATTACAAAAGCAATACACACATTGGACGTTTTTGTTTTACAAACTCAAAATAGTATATATGTTATACAAAAAACTGTACTAGACATGTAATGTTTGACTCAGATACTGTATTTACAATTTTTATTGTAGCTCTGAAAAACAGTGTTAGAGACACTTATGTTCTTTGTAAATCTGCACACCACATCTGTAGAGTGAAAACTAAATAAAGACAGATCGAGTGTGTCTGGGTTAGCTGCAAGTTTAAGCGTAACAAATCAGAAGGAGGGGGTACGTCTCTTCCCCATTTGAAGCGTATACACTCGACAGTGACCAATACCATTTCATAGTGACACTTTGATATAATTTTCCTATGAATACTTTCTAAAACCCACCAAATATGTTGAAAAGCACCTCAAATTTTCCCAACCCATTCAAAGCTGTTGTTCTTTCCAGTCCAGTGTTAAAAAAAAAAGCCCAACAGGGCGGAAAGCAGCCCAACCTGGCAACACAGCTCCCTGCCCACCCCACAAGTGGGCTGTGCTCTGACGTCACAGCATCGTTAATATGTAGCGCTTTTTATTTATTTATTTATTTCACATGTAAAGCATGTTGCTTGAGTTAACTTTTCTTAGTAACCGATTGCGTTCTTTAACCATGTGTGGAAGAAAAAAAAAAACGGAATCCAATAAAGACTGTCCACCCCCTTGTGGTTAGATTTCTAACATGACAATAAAACCTTCTGATAAACCACAGGCAGGTCCCCAATAAACACAACAGCAACAACAACAACAACAACAAAAAAGACCTGGATTATAACTATTTTTCTTCGTACAGGTGTTTATTTTATTATGTAAGAAAATAAAACAATGTTCCACTTCTCACATTTTTCTTTCAATGGCACACAAGGTGGTGGTGTATGATTTGACAGGAGGAAAAAAAATAATAAAAAATCTGAAAACTCAAAGTCAATGAGCCCAGCATGACTGCTCTTGTCAAAAATCTTAAAATGGTACTCATTGCAAAGCATGAAATCAAACTTACAAAATGTTTTTTTTTTTTAAATCAAAGAGTGCAGTTTGAGTTTACTCCAGTATTTTCCCATATTTATCTGCAGGTTTAAAATGCGGGTATGCCCTCAACCTAAACAAAGCACTCGGCTGAATTGGCCGAAAACTATGTTGAAACCGAAATCACGGGATTGACCTACATTAGGTTAGTCTGTAGGTAAATAAATATGATGAAATTGGACAAGCAGAGTCGAGGAGAGGTTAAGGTAGGGAGAGAAAAAATAATCTGCTGCTCAACGTGAAAGAAGTAAAGAATTAATCACATTTTAGTATAGATATGGAAAAAAATACCTGCTTATTTGTCAACTCTTTAAGATTTTGCAATGAGTACATTTCAAACTCACTGAGAACCTAACACTATTAACCAAGGGCAAACTAGCTTCAGCTTTTCCTGAATGTTAAACTCTGCATAGCTTGATAGTGTTCAAACAAAACTGGTTATCAGCTACATATTCTTTTAGCTATATGTCGCTACTTCAAGGTTTAAGAAAAAGAAAACATTAAATGTACAATAACAAAACGCACTCCTGTACCTTTAACTAAAATCAAATGAGAACGTCATCAAACATGAATCAAACATTCTCACCATCATATCTTAGATTCAATAAAGCTTTTTTTGGTCAAAGACTAAACACACAAAATAAACTTGGGGAAGCCATTAACACGGTTGAAGTTGTGCCGTTTTATCAACAGCTTCATTCTCAAAGCATTAAATTAAATTTATCAGCTTTCACCTGTTAAGGCTTTAAATGAGTCCCAACATGGCTCTGTTTTTTTTTTAACAAACTAAGATCAACAGAGCAGCAACATAAAAAAGCTAAATAAATTCATTGCATCTACAGACAGTTTTAACACATTTTGGCATTCAGATAGTGATGTATATGATGATAATCTTGTCCTGATCTGTGTGTTTGGCATTTAAGTACATTCTTGCAAAATAGATTGAAGGAAGACTTGTAAAGACCAATTATGGACTTCTGTCTCATAAAAAAAAAAAGTCATCTGATAAAGATAAGTCTTTTCGAGGCTGGACAGATGTTGTTGTGTGAATATTGGATAATATTTTCACCTTTATGTAAAACTAATCTCTAGTGCTGCTGTCAGTAGACCTAAAGACACACGACTCGAACCAGCAAGCCTTGCCTTGTGCCGACAGAACACAGACCCGACAGAAAGTAAATCCTGACAGAACCTTATCCGAATACGAGCCCGACTCACTTTAATGGGGAGTAAAGAATGGTTAAATGGAGTTATGGGGTGCAGGTGAAAAGTGAGTTTTCTGTCATACGACTTCATGGCTTTGACTCAAAGTACCTGCCTTTTGACTGGAATGACCGGAAGAAAATAATAATTTGGTGCCTTTGTAATCAAGACAATTAAATCAAATGGCTTTTCTGTCCCTTGCAGGTTGGCTCAGTCACAGTAGAAACAAAACTCACACAGTTTACCCACAATTATTTTCCCCCAACACTTGCATGTAAAATCTATGAATATTGTTATTACTGGGCAGAAATCATATTTGGACGTATAAGACAACCTCTCACTCTGACATCAAAGAATGTGGTTATATCACGTCACAGCTTAGTTCAGACACAATTCAAACATTCTACATCAAAAGTAAATACCAAGGGTCACAACCAGTTTCAAACAGAAGTTATTCAGTCAAAATGAGAAGGTGCTTTGCCTGCAAAGACTCGTGGTACAAAAATGTTGCCAGATCATTTAGTGAAAACTGTAAAATCTTTCGTAAAAAGTGAAGATTGTTTTTAAACACATGCAAGAAAAAAGGACTAAAAGTGAGTTACCCCCGTTTTCCACTATAGTCCCTGGTGGTAATGAATTTTGAGTTATATCTGATACAAGTTTGGCATATGTAGTCCAATAAGACACCTATTTTCAAACTGGGGATTGTTTAGTCTGCCCTTATTCCCTTCAAACAAGGCAGCTCTCATATTAAACCAAAAATTATTTAAATGCTCTCAGAAGACAGACAATTTTAAATGAGTGTTTGTGTTGTTAGAAAAACTCTAAGTAAGCATATGCTACTTTTCTCCATCTAATCTCTGTAGTGGGTTTCAAGCACAAGGCTTGACCTTTTGCTCCCCGCCTATGGTATGACTGGATAAAGGGGCTGTGGAGGAGGAACCTTTAGGACTTCGAGGCTGCTGCTACTCTTTCATCAGCTGCTTTGGATTGTTCCCTCTGAATCATGCAGCGGCGCACAATGCCGTCAAAACTGCCCAGGTAGAAGAGGGCAATGGTCCGGAACAATCCCATGGTGACAATCTGCAGGAATTTACAAGTGAAGGTCAGCATTCAAAGTGTTCATTTCAGCACTGCCACACCCAGAGCAATAATCCTTTGTGTGCACGGCTGTACCTGCTGGAGACCTTCGGTGATGGAGGTGACAGGTGACATTCCACAGGTGAGGGCTGACAGCATGTAACCGTCAGGACCAACCGAACTGTTGAAGTTTCCCTGCTGCAAAGGCGAAAAAAATCCAAGCATATAAGGGAACTTATCAAAGCAAACAAACAACACATAGGTTCAAGAATAGCTGGACCGATCCTCTCACCACTGCATCCCTGACAAGAATTTTAGCCACTTGGTCTGGTTGCCAAACTCCAGAAGTTTCAGAGATTAATTTGGTCTCTAAAGGCTGAGTAAAAAAAACAAAGAGTAAAATGAAAACTGGGGTAACGGTATACTTTTCACTGACAAAATAAATGGAAATTTAACAAAAAATAAGGGGAGTTTTTTGGGTGTACAAACTTTAACACTCACTTTTGTCTTGTTCTCTTCAGCCAGGAGTGGAGTATCGGTGTCCGGAGGAAATGCCATCGTTACATAGATATTGTATGGCTTTATCTGGAAATACAACACAAACAAAAATACATTTAACCATTTGATCTGGATCTAAAACTACCCAACAGAACAGACTATTTTTTTCTTATTTGTTAAAATACTCAAGCTACATATGTGTAAGTTGAAAAATTGAGCTGCTGTCTGTTAGCTTAGTATGAAGAGCTAATTTGAGCAAAAATGAATTTGACAAAAAGAAGGAGAAGCAAACCTCCATTTGCAGCGCCTCCGCTAAGCCACGCAGGGCAAACTTGGATGGGGAGTAGGCAGTGTATCCGAACAGGCCAATCTGGCCCGCCTGGGAGGAAATAAACATAATGCGGCCCATTCTCCGCTCCTTCATGGTAGGTATGACAGCACGTGTTGTATAAACACTGCCCAAGTAGTTCACTTCGATCAATTCCTGTAGTACATAAGCCCAAAGTTTGCACTTTTTGTAAAAGTTTAAACGGCAGAAAAGGACACCAGCCTCCACTCAAAGACAGCTCAACTTAGACATGTACTCATATACGACATTAAATCTTACTTTCCTTCACGGTTACCTCCCTGCATACTAATAATAATTTAGGTCAAAAACTTCAATCTTGGATTTGTCAGATTTTCCAACGCCTTTTGTTCTTATTTGGCTTCTTTAACAGACCATTTCTGATAAGGCCTCAACAAACAGCACATGTTTTCAGATAAGATGGAATTTTTTTTAAAGAAAACAGCCTTCAAATAAAAGGTTTTTTGTCAACCACTTTTAAGTTTTCAACTAATAGTTCTTTGGCAATCACACGGTTAATAAAAAAAGCTATTTTATGCTTTTCATTTTTCCACTAAAGAACAGAAGGACTTACTTTAAAACGCTCCACTTCCGTTTCCTCAAACTTTCCAGAAATGGCCGTTCCAGCGCAGTTCACAAGCATATCAACAGGCCCAAGCTTCTCTTGAGCCTTCATGGAAAACAAAACACAGCTTTCGTACCACAACAAAGAATTATTAAAGTAACCAGATATGTCTCGTAGCATCTTAGAAGGTACCTGTTTGATCACATTTTCCACTTTAGTGTAGTCACTGGAAACATCCACAGATACACAGAGCACCACCTTCATAAATAGATTCAGGTTCAATCAATTATGTCCTAGATTTGCAAATGACCAAAATCTAAATATAGGAATTTTATTAGAAAAAGAAAGAGATATACCTGTTTGTCATTGATGGCATATTTCTCCACATCCTTCTTTGCTTTGAGTAATTTTTTCTGAGGAAAAGAATACATCTTTAATAAAAATTAAGGCTATAAAAACTTGTGTACACACATTAAATGCCGCTGATGTTTAGTAACTACCAAAATATGAGTAAAAAGATGACTATTAATGGTCAAAAAGGGGCCAAGTGTTTCATGTAAAATAAGGAAAATTTTGTGCAGGAGCTTAAGGTTGATATTCACCTGACGTGGAACAGATTTACTTTTATTTGCACATCAGAAAAAAAGCTGACTATAACAACAACACCCCATGACGGAATGGAACGACGGGGTTAAATGTTTGAACTGACCTCATCTCGTGCCACCAGAGAGAGGAATGCTCCTTGCCTGTAGCACTCAATGGCGATGCATTTCCCAATCCCGCTGGAGCCCCCAGTTATCTGAAATGTGTATGAATAAATAAAAAGTTTTAAGAGTCAAAAAATAGGCATAGCGCAAGCAAAATGTAACTCACACCTTCTGAAGCATTAGCATCACACAGAGTGATGAACTAAATACTAAAGAATAACTAAGAGAGCCTGTGATCAGAACAACTCCCCAGACAGACAAAAAGAATGTAGGTGGAAAACCATTATTTGCCCCACTCTGAGCCAAGCTGTCAAACCCCAGCTGCTCCACATGTGGGGAAAAATGCATAGAAATAATTTCCCCATAGGGGATTAATAAAGTACATAAATCAGCTTCAGATTTAGAGGTCAGAAATTAACTGCATTTTACTGACAATCGGTGAGTAATATGTCCAAGAGTATGACATATTTTGACAGCTTACATAACAATAACTTTCAAGTAATTTGCATTTACATCTAAACATGCCTGTGTCAGTGAATCCATTTGCCACTAGCAAATATCAACAATGACGTGACATAAATAACATGATTATGTATAATAATCTGAAACCTGATTAACATATAATGAACGCTGCAGACACTCAGACGTCAACAGCGAAATGCTTCCCTTCACAGGCAAGTAACTAAAATATTAACTCACGTGGGCGTGACGCTCCATAATTACAATAAATACTTTGGCTATGGTTTAAAAAAAGTTAACTTAAATGAAGAAGCGTGGCTCAGAGCTCAATATGCCGACAAAACATCTGTGTATAAAGTGTTGAACGGTCTTGACACTTTAACGAACGTAAGCTGTTATTAAACATTAGAGCTGCGGCGCACTTACTACGACGTGGGCCCCGTTTAGTTTCAGCGGCTTCGGACTAATGAGGGGCGATATCATGTAAAGCAACAAAACGAACGCCACAATGAAGGCGGCCACCACAAGGAGCATGATGAACGGCAGAAGGAGCCACCAGGAGTTGACGAAAAGCCAATCTGTTATCGTTGAACTGATCCCTTCTTCAGATGACATGGGGAAATCCTTTAGCTCGCTTGCTAACTAGCAGGCCAGTGTCTGAGTCCGATATCAAAAGGTGGGAGGCAGGCGACGGCCCTGGAAGTGGGTGTGGAGAACCGTAGGCCTCGCGGGAGGAGTTGCTCCGGGTTTTGGCAGTTGGTCAACGGCGTGCAACGGTCAAGTTATCGTGCCAAGGTGGACTTTGGTGCGCCTCGGGACAAAGCGGTGTCTGTATAAACTAAAACAAACTGAACTGATTACGTCTGTAAGCAGACCTGAAACGCTCGTGTCTGGTACTTGTAGTTCTCAAGACGACATTAGTTTCGGGATTTAGAACGCTCCTACAGGGTTTCTTAAATACAAATCCCACAATGCAAAGCGCTTGAGGAACTTTGAACTTCAATTTAAGACCAGAGGGTACGGAAGAGCATTGCATTCACCACATAAAAAAAATTAGACTCTTATCTCATAATTATGAGATCCTGATCTCATAATTATGAGATATTTTCACAACTGGTAAGGTGCTGTTGAAGAATCAAAGCACAGCAACAGGAAGGTATCAGCGCCCTAATTTCAAAGTAAATGCTATAAGTTAATGGACATTTGTTGCTAGAAGACCTTAAAGAAGGTTTTTAGATATTGATTTCACTAATGTGCTTTT
>JAVKLF010000064.1:8504003-8516094 GCA_034783495.1 Millerichthys robustus | reverse complement strand
TATATATATATATATAACACTGAACAAAATTTCTAAAGTACTTAATCCAACTGCAAGTGTTTACCAACTTGTTTTGTACATTTATATCAGAATTTAAAAAAAATTTGGGTGTACATTTCAGTATGATTGGATACATTTAGACATGCATTCCTGCCTTACGTAGACTTCTTTCTAAATACTGTTCCATCAGTGCTCAAACATTTACTTTTTTGTGCCATAAAAATTATAATTTTGACGTTTGTTCAAGGAAGGTAACATCTTGCATCTTTTGAGGCTTTACATTTACATTGTGGTCAAAAACAGTTATAATTTTTGTGTTGAAATATACAGAATAGTCTGTATGCTTAAAAAATGAACATTTAATTTTACATTGTGGGAAAACATTTAGATATGGGAGGTTTATAAATGTATTGAAACATACCCCTGAAATAATTCTAACATAGAAATAGTAGAGGGTGTGATTAATCAATAAAGTCAGTTTTGTTTGTGTGGTGAGATTTACATGCAATAATAATGGCATAGTACAACTTACCATTTCCCTATTAAAACGAGATGTTGAGTACAGAACAACAACCACACTCCACTTTTTTTCTGGACAGTTGACCCTAAGTACTTGAAGTCCTCTACCTTTTGATCTCTGCTCCTTAGCCTCACTGTACCACTTGCATCCATCATTCACACATAGTCTCACTACAGCTGACTTTCATTTCTCTTCCTTCAAGTGCATATCTCCAACTCTCCTAATATCACAAATATTAATATGTAAACAAATTACTTATCAGACCAGGCTCACTGTGAAGTTGCTGAGAATAAACCCCAAACCAGAAATAGGAAGAGCCCTTCAGGTCTAATATGACGTCGTAACTAAGAAACGGCACATTTTATTTTCGACTGAATTATTGCAGTGCCAGAGAGTCAACAGTGGATAGATTGACAAATGACTTTGACAAACGTTCAAATCGTTAAATGGTGGGTTTCCAACATTTATAACGGCATCGCATTGGTTTATTTGTAATTTTATTAGTTTTAGATTGAATGTCATGGCATTTCTCAACGTACCAATCGAAGTTATAATTCCGAGCAGCATTTGAAGGCAGCACATTTCCTGTCTGCGCAGGAACACAAACCACTGGTCAGACAGGCGGCAGAATACGGAACACTACTTCTGACAGCGGTCAGCACACGGGTCATGTAGTTTGTAGTTGCTTATGTGCTCCCATTCAGTCATTAGTCTCCTAATTAAATTAAAATACCGACATGACAGCGTTCGTTCAGAACTGCGCTACGGGCGGAGACTATTTTGGCTGTAAGTAAACTGTCCAGAAATACTGCGCGCGGCCGCCCTCTGCTTTCCCCCGGCGCGTTTGGCTCCTCGCCTCCGGCCGCATCGGATGTCCTAATGGCGGAGCCGGCAGAACCAGCGGCGGAGAGCGACAAGACGGACGGGATAAACGACGCAGAGATGGCTCTGAAAGGAATCAATATGCTTCTCAACAATGGGTTCAAGGAGAGTGACGAGCTCTTCAGAACATACAGGTTGGTGTGTGGGGTGTGTGTCCACTTTAGACACAAGACGAGCACCTTTATATATATATAGGCCTAATGTTTACACACTTGTGATGAACGAGCATACGCAATGCAGACAGTAAATACATGTTTGTTGGATTTGACTGGTGTGTGAACATCTTATCATTTTGACCACAAGCAGGATTTGTCTTGTTTAAATACCCAAATTAAACCACCTCACTAAGAGTGACTTGTGTGCACCAATACTGCGTGACTGGTTATTAAAGAGGTCGGCTTATGATTCGTGCCAGCCTGCTGTGCTCGCTTTAATAGTGTTGACTCGGTGTCCATAAGACAAATGCTTGTTCGACAGGTTATCCTTCCTCAAATGCCTGTCCCTGGCTCGTCATCTTGTGAAAAGGTTTCTGTGAATGTGTTTACATGAGTTGTCAGTTGCACGATGTGAGGAAGTTCTTATTGGATCTACATGTAAATATGAAACTTCAGTTCCCATTCTGCTCAGTTATGTGATTATGACAAACTAAACAGAAGAATAAGGGTAAAATGAACAAAACATATTATTGGCTATAAAACAATAGAAACTCCTGCTCTAGCAACCCTATTTGATTGATTACAGACATTGTATTCATTTTCCTGCCCTGTTTAGTTGTCATAATAAGGTCATGTTAAGCAAAGGGTTTTGCCTTTAACAAACATGTTGATGACTTAGAAGAGCAGTCCCTATGTGTCCTGACCCCTGGTGTAAAGCAAAATGTCACCACTCCTGCAAATTAATCTAAGCACCGGGTGTCATTCTGCGTTGGCTGCATAAGCAAGAAAACATGGAGGAAAGAGAGTTTGTGTCTGGAAGCGTCCATAACACAGTTTAAATAATATAATTGAGCATTTATTTATCTTCATCTATGTCCATCATCTCAAAAAGCTTGATGTACATATAAAACTTGCATAACATATTTTTAGAGACTTTTTTCAACACTGTGCAACTTTTGGTTCTTCTTTTCTCAGGAACTACAGCCCTTTGATGAGTTTTGGGGCCAGCTTTGTGAGTTTTCTGGTAAGGATAAAGTTTTAGTTTCTGGTTCAGATGCTGACGAGGTTCTTTTGTTTCATCTGGGGCTGTGCAAAATGAGAAAAACCTGCAAGGTTTAGATTAAGGTTTAATAATGTGATTTTCCTCCCTTTCTCTTTTGTTATCACTATTATCTAAACCAGGTGTGGGCAGCAAGGCCAGCGACCATCTGGATTGACCAAAAATTTTATTTGAACACAAAACATGAATACATGGAATATAATGGCCTTTGAATTATTGAACTACAAGCAGTCATTTTGTGCTGGTAGTGATTCTACAATCATCATATGATAATAGTAATGGTGACAGTACGGTTGCAATATATTATGCAACCCTAGTTTCATCTGTTATTATTTTTGAAAACACATCGATTCCTTACAAGTTACCACAAAACAGTAATTCATCATTTGCACCCATATCACCATTTTGTAACTAAACCAGACTTGTGAATTATTAACTTTTGTATCCTCTTAAAAAGCTTTTGGAAATATTATATATTATATAATGTTGCAAATTAATTTATTAGATTGCTTTAAAGTTCCTTCAGCTGTAACTTTTTCCCAACGCACTTGTCTTTTATGCAGTTAAATGCAAAACCAACAAGAAAATAAGAAGCTAAAGTGTTTATTCAGATGTGCATTACAACCTATACAAGACTAGTGAATTTGAGAGCTCTTTTTAAAGGGGATAGTTTGGTTTCTTTGAAAACTTTTTTCTCTAAAAAGTAGTTACTAGTTGTGGTATTAGAATAACACCCAGGCAGTCAGAACTTCAGAAAGTACAATGTGGGGGTTTTAAAGTCAACTTTATTTTGGATCAGAAAAAAATATATTTTCAGATGTCAGTTCCCAAAAGATTTTCAAATAAAACAACATTTTAAAAATAACCTTTATTCTGGTTTTAAGTACTCCACTGTTGAGCCAAAGATGTCCTCCTTGATTGGGCTTTTTTGCATCCCTTTTAAAACATTTAGATTTTTATTGCTCAGTTTGTAAAAGTTTATTTCTTATTGTTTGGTAGAACGCAGTGATGACATTTGAAGAGGAGAAAATGCAGATGGCCTTCGAGGACCTCAAAGCTACAGAGAGGCTGTGTGAAAGTGAAAACACTGGTGTTATTGAAACCATTAAGAACAAGATCAAACGGAGTGTGAGTGATCTGTCATTTTTGATTTAATAAGTTGTAAAGTATGTGATGAACGTACATTTGACAACTTTATCTGGCCAGAAATTCACACTGTAGTAGCGCTGTTTGCTTCTTGATTGTCTTGCATGTCTCCATCTGCAGCTCATTTGTCTTTGTTTACATATATTTGTTTCAGCACATGGACGCTCAGAGGTCAGGGGCGGCTGCAGTGGACCGACTCCAGAGGCAGATCATCATTGCAGACTGCCAAGTTTACCTTGCAGTTCTGTCGTTTATCAAGCAAGAACTGTCAGGTATGTGGGCCTGTACAAAGACTGTCTTTATATTGTTGGATTAGGTTTGTCCTGTTTATGCCTGTCAAAGGCAGACGTGTAATGGCATAGTCTCTGGCCCTCCATATGTACTATATTATCTTAGCTCTGTGGTCAAGGTCAGAGGTTATACTAGATCTTTGCTTGTCTGGGCCATTGCTATAGATTGCTGTATAATAGTTTGTCAACAGACACATAATGTGCCATGTGTAGTACTCTTGTTTTAATAGTGGTGGCAAAGAATGGCATGGTTCTCTTTCTGTCTACAGCATATATTAAGGGAGGCTGGATCCTCCGCAAAGCCTGGAAGATGTACAACAAATGTTACAATGACATAACACATTTACAAGAAGGTGGCAGAAAGAGGGCCCCTGAACAGCCTTCTGTGTCTTCCACCTCTGACCCCTTCAGCTCCTCACATGGGCCGAGTTCATCTCAGAGACTGGATGGCATCAGCCCTGAGGCTCTAGATCGGTTGAAGGGGTCAGTCAGCTTCGGTTACGGTTTGTTCCACCTGTGTATCTCTATGGTACCTCCTCACCTTCTGAAGATCGTCAACCTACTGGGTTTCCCTGGAGACCAACATCAAGGCCTGTCAGCGCTCACGTATGCCAGCGAAAGTAAAGACATGAAGGCCCCATTAGCTACGTGAGTATGTGAGTGAATCTGGAGACTGGTTGTAACAAAATGTGAAATGTTTACGTTAGTTCTAAACTTTCTTGAAGCAGTCAGGGACTGCAACTGGTTTTTATTGATTTATTTTTGAAATGTATCACTTCATGTTATTAAATCATTTTTAGTTAGATATATTTCCCACAAGACTTCATTTATCTTAGTTGGGTTTTATTTTCACATAGTCAAATGTATGAAAAATAAATTTCTGCTTGCCTTGCAGTCTGGCTCTGTTGTGGTACCACACAGTGGTGCAACCTTTCTTTGCTCTGGATGGCTCAGACACACTCGCAGGCCTAACAGAAGCCAAATCTATCCTTAAACAAAGAGAGGCCATCTATCCAAATTCCTCCCTCTTCATGTTCTTCAAAGGAAGAATTCAACGCCTCGAGGTAAAAACAGAACAAACCGTATTTTCAATTACTGTCGTTTATTCCCAAATTGCGAAAGCTGTTTGCAGCTCATGCCACAAACTTCCTTTTTTTGCAGTGCCAGATCAGTAGTGCCTTGATGTCCTTCCGTGATGCCTTAGAGCTGGCCTCTGACCAGAGGGAGATTCAACATGTGTGTTTATATGAAATAGGTACTGTTTTCCCACCAGAATACAAACCACTTTGCTCAAAATTCGTCTGCGTCATAATTTCTGATTGGTGGACATTTTTAGGTTGGTGCAGCATGATCGAGCTGAACTACGGAGAAGCCTACAGAGCGTTTGAGCGACTGAAGGCTGAATCACGTTGGTCCCAATGCTACTACGCCTATTTAACAGGAGGTACCGGATTACAGAAGAATTAGGCTTTCAATGCAGTTGGAGAGTTCTGTATTGGCTTGTAACTTGTGGTATTTGTCAAAGCTTGCCAAGGGGCCACTGGCGATCTGGAGGGAGCGGTTTTAGCTTTCAGAGATGTTCAAAAGCTTTTCAAGCGAAAGAATAATCAGATAGAGGTGTTTGCCATGAAGAGGGTGAGCAACAAATCCGACGGTTTTTGTCTGTTATGATTCGAACTGCAAGATAATGATGTGAACCTACACACTTTTCTTCAGTCTGAGAAACTCAGGAGCCCAAGTTTAACCAAAGAGCTCTGCATTTTGGCTGTGATTGAGATTCTGTATCTGTGGAAAGCCCTGCCAAACTGTTCCACTGCCAAGCTGCAAACAATGACACATGGTAAAATATATCACCTTTAGATAAAATAAGATAAATGAATCTGTAGTTATTTTTCTTGTTAGACCTATTGGTTTTATGTTAGTTTTGCAGGGGATTGATGATGCCTCGTGTGCTGGCCTGAAAAATCTGCTCCTTGGTGCCATAAACAAATGTCTCCATAATACCAAAGATGCCATGCAGGTACAAGAGTAGAATAATAATGATATGTTGGTAATAATGTAGTGTTCACCTGTTGCACAGGATGCTATGGCACGCTTAATAGCTGCACTGACGGGGATTAATTATGGGTGAATGGATTAGCTGCAGCTAAGTGAATGTTATAGTGATCAGCCAAACAGATTTGCTTTCCTTTTTAGATTGCAGTGACTGAATCGGATCCTCGTTTTGTTTTGTTTTTGTGTTAAACAGTATTTCCATCTAGCTGCAAGGGATGAGGTGGGTCGTCAGAGCAATTCCTATGTGCAACCCTACTCCTGTTATGAACTGGCCAGTGTCCTGCTAAATGCCCCTGAGGTAGGTTTCCTGTGTGTGTGTGTGTGTGTGTGTAGCAGTGGCAATCTTATGTCTAAGTTAATAGAGGAGTCATATGATCTAAATAATGCCTTTTTCTTTCCAGACTGCAGAAAAAGGCAGAATGCTAATGCTTCAGGCTAAGGTACAGTAAGCCTTCAGAATGTTTTTTTACCCCTTGAATTATATTTTAAAACTTGTGAAATCCAAGTGCTTTTGCAGCTAAATTTAGTGTTAATCCCTGCCACTTGAAGTTTTTCTCCTCTCTGTAATCAAAATCTTGTCTTTTCAAATTAACTGTATTCAGCTTGAATTTTCTTTTATTGGGGACATTTTAGACTGAGCTCATTATCATTCTAAATGAGGTAAGACATAAACAGATTCTCTCTCTGATCAAGTAACCTGCTAGAGGAGGAAGACTGTTGCTCAACTCCAGTGGTTAATGAACAGGCTTTACTGGGTCAGCTTCACCTTAAACTGTGGTTACAAGAAGTTTGACTGCGTCATTATAGTCACAGCCCTACAATTAATGTTTAACAAACAAAACAATTATCAGAAAGTAAATTGTTTAGAAGTGCTCAGATGTCTAGCTTCATTGGGGCAGCACTGAAATGCAACAACGGTCACGATACATGCTCCTCTCTGAAACAGTGACTGTGACGCTACTTTTTTGTCTCTGCACCGATGACCAAATATGGGACTTATAGTGTGTCAGGCTGAAAAAAAAGCCAGGATGAGCTTAACCTTTTAAAGAGAACTAGACCAATTAGTGCTGTATTAGCCTAGGTGAAATGCATTTCTGTTCTCAGAATGATGTCAAGTATAGCAAAGCAGACTGCATTCCAGTACATGTAGAATCTAGGTACGTTTCATCTGCCTGAACGGTACCAGGGAGCTGATCTTTACTGAAGACAGATCTCTGCAGCTGGAGTAGTCATCACTGCATGACTGAATAGATGTACCTACTTCTAACAACTGCACAGGAGGAGCCAGGTTGTGGCTGCGCTGCTGTTTATTTTTAATGAGTGTGCCGTTCCCTGATTGGCCAGTGAGTTCATTGATCCGTTTGTGCCGACATAAGAGCTTGAACAGAGTATATTTCTTTTCTCCCCTTCATTTTTTGTGCAGGAGGACTATGCTGGCTATGACTTTGAGAACAGACTCCATGTTCGAATTCACTCGGCTCTTGCCTGAATGAGGGAGCAGCACATCTGAATGTAGCAGAAGAAAATGAAATCAGAACCCCAACATTTTACTACATGTCTTTGTTTTGACGTTTAGAGCCAAAACATCACTTGTACAATGAATCTTTCATTGAAAATAGTTTGTTTCTGTATCTATTGCTGCACTGCACAAAATGTTAGCACATTTTTTTATTGTATTGTTTTTAAAGTAAATGCTGATAATGTCAAACAAAAACCTTTTTGAAAGGATTCAATCACTCGAAGTAAAAATTGTCCTCATATTTGGCAGGAAATCCAGTCAAACTAGGTGATGGCACTTTAAAGATTATTTTAGCAAAGTAATTTATAAAGCATAAACTCAATGTCTGTGAAGCCAGTAGAAATCAGTGGTGGTTGCTCAGCATTTGTGCTGTAATGACTTTGCTAATTTATAGATATGAGGAAAAAATAAAAAGTAAATTTTTTGAGCTGAAAATGTTTTTTGGTGTAAATATACCTTGAATACAAGTTTTAATAAAATGTGCAATCATTGGTTCACTTCTGTGGCTTAAATGCACAATAAAACAGTTTGCTGTAAACTGGTTTTATTTTATATTTGTTACCAGAAGAATAAAAGCATTGTAAAATGAAATGTAAAGTGAAATTTGTTTTTATTCAGTAGCAGTGATCTGGTTTCACTGACCCAATCAGTATTTGTTTAGAAAAGGAAAAGACCCTTATGGAGTAGGTTTGGGATGTAAAAAGTATTCATTCATTACTTAAAGTATAGGTACTACGGTTTAAAGAGATTTTGGAACTCAAGTTTCTTAAAACCAGTACTTTTGAGTAAAACTACTTAAAGTATTGATGTAAAAGTTAGACTCTTACATACTGATAAGTTAAAATTTAACTTTCTAAAAGCCATCAATCAGCAGGCTTGATTTAAAAAAAAACTTGATTGTGTATAATCCTGTGATTCTAATTTAGTAAAAAAGGCAAAACCAATTTTAATCAAAGCAGTTGCACACTGCAAAGGGCATAAACTGCTTTTTAAAAAAGCCTAGAGTGCACACAGTTGACTCAAAACAATAATAAATAAACTCATTAAGCTTTTATTTAGCAACAATAGAAATTCTGGTAAAATATTCAAAGAGTGACAAGAGAAAAACAAATGTTAAGCTTACATGTAGCAGCCATCAGTGGGATAAGAGTTCAGTGCTAGACTGACTAAGGTAAGGCTTGCATAGTTTTTATGCACAAGCATTTATGATAGATTAATGCATTGAGCAATAAAGATAACCAGTTGTATTCATCTATGGCAAGACCTTCACCTTTTTCCACACAGTAATCTATACAGAGCCCAACTATTTACTCTGCTTTCATGAGGAAAAAAAAGTGCTACAGGGTCAGGCAGACCATTAGTCTTTATACATAGAAATACAGCATATAGTTATGGTATTTTATAATTTCCTTCTAACTACTATGTACTACATTTGCTGGGATATAGCTAGACACATTTACAATCAAAGACAGCAATCTTTAAAAATAGCAACAGGGCAAAAGATTTTAAACACGTTCAGTTAAATCTGCACCACTCACTGAATTGACTGAAAACAAAAGGCAAATCTACCCTAATCATCCATTTTATAACTCTGCGTTGCATAATAATATGCCTGCATGAGTGTCAATCTGTGTGACAGCTGTGAGTAGAAAACATGAGCTCTGTCCTCGCCATTTGAAGTGCCGTCGCTGCCTCACTGCACTCACACTGATGAGTAAAGTGTTCCCATGACTGAGTAGGAATAATGACCTAACTATAGCTAAACTGAGGTTGCTGGTTAAACACGCAATCTAACATGAAACATTTTTAAAATACATTCTAGTTGTTCATCTACATGCTAATACTTTGCTTTTAAGTGGTTAGGAACCACAATAAATAAGAGTCTTTGTGCTTTTTTTATTCACACAGATCTACTTTTTGCTCCCATGTTGAACCCAACACTGCCTGCTGTTTGACATGGAGTCCATTATTTTGTTGCAAACGCTGGGAGTACAATCACCAGTGCAGCAGATCATCTTTAAAGGTGTTAAAAATGGGAATTCACGTGTACATCTGTGCAAGTACTTTTTTTCTTTTCTTTTTACATTTAGTAAATATCAGGCAGCTGAGTGTAATTCCTGTCCCAATAGCCTTTAACGTAGAGCCAGTCCTGAGCTTTGTTGTGTGGGTTAGGTCCTTGTTGAAACCACCTACAAAATAATAATAAAAAAACACTAATTATTTAATATAAGCACTGTTATGCAACTCTTAAACCACTCAAACTCCCACACACAAAAAAGGTAACAAGATAAAATGTGCAGCTGGCAAAATGTGGCTGCTCTTCCTTTTTTCAAACCAAATTTCCAAAAGAGACACATGCAGTTGTGCATTTTGTCCTGAGGAGGGTGGTGTAGTGCAGCACTTCACATCAGAGCAAACAACAGCCAGAGATTAAAACAAAGCTTTGAACCAAACCTTGGGCCAAGTGCAGAACTCCTTCACAATTATTGTAAACGAAAATGCATGGTTATTAACAGGGAGACAGTGAGTTAAAGCAGATCTGCTATCGGAAAAGGAGCAACCACACACTGTATCGAGCATATTCCAGTAACTAACCTTATTTTCCAATCCTCGGTTGATTTGGAGCGATGTTTACAGGCTGCCCGCTGTTTCTCTTCAAGTCTCTTTTTTTCAGTACTTGCCAGATCTACAACACATAAATACAGATAGCTTAGCACCGTCAGAGATAAAGTAAAATGGCTGTAGCATGACAAAGTCATATCAAGGACAAAAACTATACCTATATCTCCATTCTCCATGGCCCGGATGTCAGGTCTGAAGCGGCTGTCTGTGGGAGGAAGGACTCCCTCCATGCTCTTGTTCAGCTCATTTAGCTGCATGGTGAAGGTAGAGAATGCATAGAACTGCAACAGAGGAAAATCTGCTTAGCTCAAAACATTCAATGCTGTCCCCTCCCATGAAAGTTTCCTTGTGCCACTAAGAACCTTAGAGGAGTTTTCTGGTCGAGGTGTTATCTTCCAGATGAGCGCACTTCCGGGGATGACTTGGACCGTCTCTGCATCAGGTGGAGGCGTCTCTTCAGACTCCTCATCAACGCTGCTTTGAGGCTACAAAAATACACACCAAGTTTAGTTAACAGTGAAATACAAGCATCTTGTTACAGATCAAGAAGCAAAACTACTTCAAGACGAAATGGAATATTTCAGTGCATAGTTAAACAAAATTGAAACAAGAGAAGGGTGATAAGTCATGGGATGAATCAAATGAAGGCATTATTTTATAATGTGTTGGCTGGATACGTTTGATCTTTAAACTTCATTGCAACAAGAAAAGATTGTCATTGTGCAACAGAAAGGTCTCATATGTGCTTATCCTGCTCTTCATTAGCAACAAAAAGAAAGAAAGCAGCAGACTAGATGCTCAGAAATGATCTCAAAATTGGCCAGAACTACTTCAATCTCTCAAATATGACCTGACTTCAATCAAGACTGACTGACTTGTGTTGGCTGACTTAAATTAAGTCAGTCAATGCAAAATCATAATGAACTGCAGGTTTCCTTTTTTGCATACAGAGCTCTGATATTGTAACTTATGAATCTCCATCAAAGAGTGGTTTTGTGTGCACATCTCAAATCATTCTGCAGAATGACAAACTCCTAATCATACAACATAAATTCTTTAAAGCATTTCCTCATCTTCAGAACCCCGAAGGAGTAAGCCTGAGATAATTTGAAAAAAACAAAATAGAAAGATTAGATCTACAAAGTAGCTGTGACAAATTCTGAAACATGTCGAGAACAACTTTTCAACTGAATCCAAAGTCAGGTTTACATGTACATAAACCATCTGAACCAGACAAACCAAATATGTTACTTTCAAATAAGTAAAACCTCCTTACCTCTTTGTTGGTCTTTTTGTCCTCTGAATTCCTTTTATTCATCTTTTTGTAGGACTCAAAAGAAACGGGATCGACTGTATACAAACATTCAGTCCATTTGCCATATATTGTACAGAGCTTCTTCTTGCTGCAACATGTAAAAAAAAAGAAAGAATTTTCATGATCCACAGCTTCAGGTAACATCTTGATTTAAAAAAAACAGACTGCAAGCAAACTGTATACAATGTCATATAATTTTAAAAAAATGACAAAGTGATTATGAATGACAAATCACTTGATACTTTTTGTCTTGGATGCATCCCTCAACTTTATGGAGCTCTTTTCCAAAAAGGCCACAGGGCTTGAACGTCAAGCTGCATCTCTCTCCAGTTCTGTAACAGAGTGACAGCCTGTTTACCAACTCTCTTCCACTTTCCTCCCTCTGCAAGTTTTCAAACAGTCATTATCCGGCTCACACTCCCCTGATCTAATGGCAATTGTCCCAGTTTCTGCTTCCAAGATCAATAAACAAGATTTAAAAGAAGATTAATAATATCCTGCAGACTGACTGCAGATAAACCAGGAAA
>JAVKLF010000064.1:8446715-8458341 GCA_034783495.1 Millerichthys robustus | reverse complement strand
GTGTGTGTGTGTGTGTGTGTGTGTGTGTGTGTGTGTGTGTGTGTGTGTGTGTGTGCGTGTGTGTGTAAAAGAGAGAAACACAGAGAGAAAATTTGTGCTCAACTGAGTGTGCATGCCTTTGTGTGAGTGTGCCAGTGCATCTAGGTGTGTGCGTATGTCTGGACCCCAAAGGAATGTAGCTCCTTGGATATAATGTAGGGCTCGTAACAGCTATTAGAGGGGAAAATAACCCCTCTGGGGAATGGCTTCCCCCCCTCTGAATGTCCCAGCTCTGCCTGACACACAATGCATTCTACCTTTTTTTCCTTAAACATGCCAAGAGTTTTTACACTGAGGGCTTTCTCAAGGACGGTGTTAAACGACTTCAGTGACTGTGGCAGCCATGCAGACTAAAGGGAAATGGAGGAGGGAAAAAAAAACCTTAAAAGAAAACGAAACTGATACCTTTATCTCTGTGGATACTGAACCCTACAGAGTAGCTATAAACTGTTCTGTGTATGAGTACAGACCGTGAAAGGAAGAGGAGGGAGGAAATTCATTTTTCAATCTCCATCCTTGTCAGGTTCTTCAAGCTACTTCTGCACAAGTGTTTGATGCTTAAAATACCTCCAGTGTGTGCAACCGCAAATTAGATAAAAATCATACAATTTGCTCTCGCCTTTTGCAGGGAAATGACCAAAAGTGTCCAGTACACCAGTAAGAAGGATGCTGCTAATGGTGTCACCATAGAATCACAGCAATTTAGGATTAGATGCCCTCCATTAAGCCTTTTAGCTCTCATCCTAACTCCAATTTCATCCCCCCTGAAACTCTACCATTCCCCTCATCATCCATTTCCCTCCCTTATAGCCAACCCTTAATCTCCTGCTCGATCCTTTCAACCACCTGCTGGTCACACAGGCCTGCTGCAGGGCCCTGTTGCCAGCAGTGTTCATAGCACTCGATTCCACACTAAATTAAATTTTGTGCTGATCAATAGTGCGCTCCCACTACTTTCTTATAAAGACAGGCTGCACAGGCTTGGAGTGAGCACCCTTTCCTCCTCTGCTCTCCTCTCTCTGGTTCTGTGCCACTGTTAAACCGCAACTTTCATCTGATTACATCATCCTACTGCAGCGCCCTCAGGGGTAGTGGAAGAGGAGGGAGAACACCCGGCAGGGGTCTAGTGTACCCATGCAAACAGGTGCAACATGTCTTAGGAATTTAATGCTGCTGCAGAGAGGCGGTGAGGGTGGAGGTAAAAACAGAGAAAGATTGAAAAGGAGCAGAAGCCAGGGAAGAGCAAGTCAGCTGGGGAGTTGATTTATTAACTAATCATTCTTTATGTCGTTCCCAGTTGCTTTGGTCTCCATCGATAGCACCCGGTCTCCAGTGAGGCAACAGAGGTGCATCTCTTACATCAGTGCTGCAGTGCAATGGACTATGAGACACAGCCTCTCTTTCATCATGTTAAGGAACATTTTCAAGTTGTCCAACATCACATAGAAGATGGGAAGCTTAATTGCTACACTAACAAAGTTTGATTAGTAGAAACAAAGGTAATACCTGCTGAGCACATGTTAAGTGCACGGTGCCTGCACCTTGTTATGCAGCGTGTAACATTAAATCTAGGCTTTATTGAGTGGTTGTAGACCTGACAGAGGAATAATGACTTTTTAAGCCATGGCCTTTTCAAGGTTTCTTGAACAAATAAAGCAGTTTACACAAGAGAAGAGCTGGCCAGCAGATTGATTCCAATGTGTCCCATTATGAAGCCCTTATGTTGTAAGGGATCTATTTTTAAACTCTGCAATCTAATCCTAATTATTTTCTGCACACACTTTACAAGTACGCTCATACAGTTTGTTAGGGGATTGACAAAAATAAATAAAAAAACTATATTCCTGCTTAGTTTGATAAATAAATGCAAACAGTGCTTCAAATTATGTATTTACATAAAAAGTGCAGCTGATTCTAAAAAGAAAGAAATAAAAAACTGACATTTTGCATTTGTTCCTGTATTTTTTCTATTGCTGCTAAGCAAAAAATATTTGTTACCTACAGTAAAGAATTCCTATTTAAGATATTTTTTTTAGCAAAGGACTTCACATATTTCAGATGTCCTTTTGCTTATCTCTGATTATAGATGTGTAAATCAGTTGAAAGTGTAAACATTCACCTTTAGACTTTGATTAAAAGCTGTGCATGGCTGACATGAACTTAGCGTACACAGCAGCTGCTGGAGCATGGGGAGTGTGCACGAAACAGTTGAGACCTGTGCACATTTTCAGTCATCACTCCAGATTTTAATGAAATCATAAGAGAATGTTGCTAAATGCTACTAAAACAAAGTACCTGGGTATTTAAGGCCCATGGTGTACACAGGAGGTTGGTTTTAAGCAAGGAAAATCATTCAAATTCAGGCTTATTTAAGTTTCCATTATGATTGAGAGGAAACATAAAAACTAAAACATAAGTGCAAAGACATGAGCACTGTATTATGTTGAACTTGGTCCAGTATTGACCTGGTTCTTCCTTTGTGTTCTCCCCACAGCTGACCAGTCCACCACTGAGGGAGTAATCCTTCCTTGCTTTGACCTCAGGCCAGGATTACCAGTGCCTGGTTTGGCCATTGAGTAACACCATCAAATAAATAAACAAATAAACAAACCAATAAATAAATATATAAGCAAAGTACCAGTTGGCATTCTCTACAGTCATCACTTATCAGGCCATGAGGAGGGCTGACCCAAAACACTGTTGTACAACAATCAGCCTGGTCTCCTTGGTAACAGACAGTCTTGTTTGAAGTGAGGTGCCCAGGGAGTCATGGTCAAACTGTAGCAGCACAAAGCGAGGTAAGGAGACGACAACGGCAGTGGATTTCTTTGTATTCCACATATTCACACTGACATTTTGAATCTGTGATGTTTGCAATACTTTGATTAGACATCTAACCAACCCAAGCAAATGCTTTTTAAAGGTGTAACCAGAGATGACAGACCACCATTTTTTTGTGGGCCGGCGCTTTGTACCTCCAAATGATACTCATTACCCTGTCTAAGTAGACAAGTGAATGGTACTAGAAACACACGATGCAGTGATCCCGCTGTTTGACTGAGGTAGCAAAACAACTGCACAACTGCTGTGTTATTATGGGGCCTCATTAAGTGAGGAGAGAGTGGGAGAAGGGGAGAGGGAAAGAGGAGCAGAGATGGAGAGAAGGCCAGCAAGGCGGGGTGGTTGGAGAAACACAAGAGAGTGATACAAACTGTATTCTGAGGTGATAGCAGCACGCAAACGCCTTTCCAGCCAAAATGAAGACTATGACTAAAGAACCCAATTAAGGGCTTTCTTAGGGGAACCATCTTGGGAGGGGGGATGGGTCTTCCTGGGACACAAGCCCTGGGCTACATCCTCTAATTAGACAGAGCGAGGGGGGAGGATCTCTGCCTGTCACTGGGAGGGAGATGGGGTCCGTGGGGTTCCGCGTGTCAGTCCCAGAAACAAAACACAATTACTTTCACATTTAACCACTTCAGTCAGGGACAGACTTTGAATGAGGATATTACAGAGTGCGCCCCTGCCTTTCAACTGCTGCTACACAAGACACCCCACAATACAAAACACAGAGTTTTGTTTGTGGGCTAAAATGGGTGTTTCCATGCATCTGCGAGAAGCCAAGAGCTGAGCTAGACCATTTTACCTCTAACAAAGAGGCAAAATTGGTGCCATTGAACATGATTTTTTCTAATTTGAGTTTATGCCATTTTTGAACACAGACTTCCAGGAGGAATAATTGTTTTAATGTTTATTCTACCCTCTGCTACTTGTTGTTAGCATCAACTGGACAACTTGCTCTTGAAAATCAACTCATTACAGAGGGGAAATTAAAGCTGCAGCAAAAAGAGAGAAAAATTGGGCTTATCAAAGTTGTTGAAAAAGTCAACTAAGAAAAGTAAAAAAAAAAAAGACGTGTTGGAGGAAGATGGATTCTAACGCCGTTCACCAAGCATCTCCTCTTTGTTTGGATTTAACTTTCCCCAATGGTACAACAGAGGAAAGAAAGAAGAAGAAGAAGCTCAAAGGCTTCTGGGAGTTTTTGTCATGTCTCCCTCCAGACATTGTGTTTGCATGCACACATCAGACCCTGAGAGAGATAGAGACAAAGACAAATACATAGAGCACGCACACAGACGTAAACCCACAAACATAGTCTGATATACACACACTTAGAAAGAGAAAATCCTCCCAGGATCATTAGGTCTGTCATGCTGTCTAATTCTGATCCACCTACAAAACTAGAACACAACAATTGTGATACGTCACTTGGGATCTAAGGGTGTATTTGTGCCCATTTACAGTATGGAAACCGAGTTGTACATAATTATAAATAAACTTAAATATTAATGATGGCGCTTCTCAAGCCAGCTCTATTGTTTTTTTTTTCTTCTTTTTTTGTAATTCACCGTTGTTTCATTTTGTCATGCAGCTTTTTGAAACGGTGCCAGAATTCTAAGAACCCGAGGTGATGAAGAAGAAAACAAGTTGTCATATAAAAGGGAGTATAAATATATATTTGCCACTTTCAAATGTGTGAAGCGCTGTCACACTTGGCAGATCAAGACATTCAGAGAAAATTTGGTGTTTGAGAGCCACTTGGGGACAAATGCAGAAAGTTTTGCTTTTGTGTGACACATTTGGGACTCGGGGCAGTTAGGGCATTTTCGGGGGGCATACTTTAAATTTATATGAAAAAAAAAAGACAGACAAAATGTTCTGGGGAATTAGGTCTCCTGCGTTCCACTGAAAAATGCCTTTGGAAAAACGAGTGGTGGGGGGGGAAATGTCTAAAATGTCATTTCTTGAAGTCATCATTTGAAGAATCAGCAAAAGTAATTTGATGCATTACAATGCACAAAGGATCCACTCCTTTTTGTGTTTTTCTCAAATCCCTGCTCTCTCTCAGAGTATCCATCTCACTTTCCCACCCCCAGTTTTCTGCATGGGACAGACATTATGACAAACATAGCTGTTTACGCTGACCTGGTGACCGTGAAGCCTATAAATATGCTTAATTAAAACAGTGGAATTGGTCACAGCTTGGCAATAATGGCTATCACACAGGGAGAGGAGAATCTCATTTGTGAGGGGAAGTAGAACATGATGCAGATGTGCTCTTGTCACTTTCAGCACTCATTAAGGCTAGGGAGCTTTGGATTGTCTTTGAAGGAATCCTTTTTTTGTTAAAAAAAAGAAAAAAAAAAGAAACTCCAATTAAGGTATGTGTCCTGGGGGCGTCTGAGAAGAGGGAGAAGTCATACGGCACCCCAGTCCTTCCCCTCCTACATCGATCACAGCAAGACTCAACACATGACTTACAATCTCATGTCACTTCCACAAATGCAATGAAATTTGAACATGGGGGAGGGGATACAATAAAACACAATCATTTAAGGAACAGGAGATTTTTGGTTAATAAACTGTCATCCTCACTGTTGTATTACTTAAGCCTCATTGTCTCATCTTTGGAGGAATCATTTATTCATTATCTTTTACCTGCTTCTACCTTTCAGGGTCACAAAGGTCACTGGTGACTATATCTTGCAGTCACTGTGCGAGAGGCAAGGTACACCCTGGAGAGGTTGCAAGCCCAACAAGGGAACACAAACACAAATATTCACTCTTTCACACATCAAGGGACAATTTACCAATAACATTCATGTTTTTAGTTTCTGGGTGCCAGGAGAAAACTCACGTATGCCTACAGAGAACATGCAATCTCTACTTATAAAGGTCCCTGGTGGTGGGGATTCAATCCAGCAACCTTCTTGCTGAGAAGCAACAGCTCCACCAACTGAGCCACTGTGCCGCCTTTGGAGGAATCACTGGGAGAGAATCCTCTGATCTCAACCCTTTGGTAGTTAGTGCAACACCGGATCTGACCCTGTGTGTATGATTGTCTTCACACACACATAAATGAGCTACACTTAGAGAAATGTCAGATTAAATCTTTAGCCAATACTGAGCATCCATCAGTTAATGAATCTGGCTAATTAATCCAGCCAAGTACCATTGTCTTAGACTGACTTCCTTGTGAAAGTGTGAAACATTACTTGGTCTGAAGCTGACACACAGAAAGAGGAAAGTTCTTATTTTTCTAAATAAGCTGCCAGAAATCTATGGGACACTTTTTTTCGACAGCTGCAATAAAAGGATGGGGTTTATGCAGAGAAACTAGAACCAGCTGCTCCTGGTGTGGGCAGTAATCAAGGGTCAGCTCCGTATCAGCACCTCATGAAATATCTACACTGTACTCCACATTTTAATAGGGCGGAGGGAAGGTAAAGGCTGAGTGTGTGACAGTAGGGGGGTGTCCTCCGGAGAGTTTCAAGGGGAACAGTGTCCTGCGCATTTCACTCCCAATTTTTTGTCTGAGTAAAAAAAAAAAAAGAAAAAGGTGGAAAAGAAAAATAGAAGAAAAAGAGAAGAGATTATTCTCTTCTGGAATCTGGATTCTGGGGCACGCAGACCCAGGAGTCAGTCAATCTGGACCGTCCGAGGGGGGCGGCTGGGCGGGGGGTCCTGAGAGGGCTGATTAGACGGATGCTCTCCCATCATCCATCTCGACAGGCTGGCAAAAATTGGCTAGCCCCTCGCAGGGTAGAGTTCACGGGGGTGGAGGCGGTGGAGGAGGATGTGGTGGATACCTGTCACAGCCTTTGGTCTGCTTCAGGATCTCAGCAGCAAATTAATAAAATATCTCTTCTGCTTCCCTTTACCTGCCGTGGCAGCTCTCCCTCTTGCTGCTCCCCTCTCCTGGCTTGCTCTGGCCCTTTGACCCCTCCAAATACTGTGAGAGATGAGGAGCCCGTGTAGGCGGTGAGTGGACCAGTCACAAAGAAATAAGGGGAGAAACTCCAAACTCAAGACTAAGACTAGCAGAGAGAGCTCCATCTCTTGTTCAGACAGACTGACAAACGAGTGCCCTGTGTCAGGCAGACATTTTGAAGAGTGAAAGTTGGGAAATGGCAGCCACAAACAAACAACAATAATAAATAAATAAAATACAAGCCAGCAACCAGTAAAGTTTTCACCATAATTGGAAAAAATGGCAAGTACATTCTAAACTGCTGGGCAAAAAAAAAAAAAATACAAATAAAAAAACTCCTTAACCTCCATTATAACAAAACAGTACATGTATGTACATGCGTGTCATACGTGCTTGAGAACACGCCATTATGTATTCACAAGGGACCATCTTTAGAGCACAGAACACGTTGAGGATAATGATAGTTTTATCCCCCCAGCTCATTCTTGCTTTCCTTTCATATCACCCTGTTTCACAACAGACTGCCATAGGTCTTTCATGTTCTCCGCTCATCTCTTCACACACACTAAAACAATATAATCATGCATGAAACATCACCTCCGGGAGGTGGAGATCACTTCATTCCAGAAAATGTCAAACATAAAGAAAGAAAAAAAAAGAAGTAGGCAAACATCCCCAGGTTATTTGAGATTGTTTACAGGTACCTCCTGTAACACTTGCTATATAGAAAACACTTGTACCAATGAGAAATGAAAACATGACACACAAAAAAAGGTGGGGGCTAATATAAATGAAAAGTATCTGCATTTGTAGTTTGTATACGGAGGGTTGTTGCTGGGGCTTTTTATATAATCTTCTTTGCGGTGGAGCTGCATGTTGGTGGATTAGGACTTGTTTTATTCATGTTAGTGGTGCTCGAATGACCAGTGGATAATGAACACATTCACCTTCCTCCTGGCAGACACACGCATCTGTGTTTACAACCAGAATTTCAATATGAAAATCATTCCTGATCGATGATGCTTCCTCTGGCTACCTGCTAGTACACCAAACTGCGCATCGAAGATTTTAGGCAGATATGAAAAGAGGATGAGACTGTTTGCTTACTTCAGCAAACTGAAGGGGTGGTTCAGTTCTTTTGAACAGGGGTTCTGTGGAAACGGTATAAACAAATATTATCTCCTCTGTTGTAGACAAAGACCTAACTGGCCTCAGTTTGGGAAATTCACAGTTAAATTCTGACTTCAGTCACAATGAAATAGTGAAGAGCTACCATCTGTAACACAACTCTCGGGCTGCACATGGAATTGCATAAAGCACTGAATTCAATGTAAATAACTATAGCTTGTGAAATTGTGCGAAGGGTTATCAATCTGCATTCACATCAACTGCTGTTCAGTCTTTGAGGTTGGAATTGTTTTCTGACAGAAACAGAGACTTTGGTATTGATCTTATTCAGTGTAGCCATTAGCTCATCAATCCAATTAAAATAAACTATTTTTCTAAACTAAAGCTAATCGAAGAGCTAGCTGCAAAAGGGATCTGAACTATCCTTTTATGGCAAATTAAAAGTCATTTTCACGATAAGGTCAAACACGGCAAATTTAGAGAACTCATATTCTGGTTATTCAGTTTTGAAAAGTAATAGAAAAGGATCTAGATATGAGAAGTGTGCCATGTGTACGATAGTGAATCCCCCAAACAAAACAGAGCTGCTTGAAAACACCACCACAGTGAAATAATATAATAAGGTCTGTTTCATTTTTCCCACTTCTCCAAGGACTAGAGCAAAAAGATTGCTAGAAAATGGATTATCTCTCTAACGTTGCAAGTTCATAAGTCCAACTGCTAACTTTGTTGAAGGGCAGATATGGTCTCCCAGAGGATGGAGCTCATATTTAGCCACGAGGCCTCCTTTGCGATTAGGAGAGGAGACTCAACTGTGTTTTGTCTCTACACTGCATGTAATTACCTCTTCAAAAATGAGCATTCTGCTAATCCTCTAATTCCAGATATTTTAGTGCTCTGCTGGTCTAATAAGCAAATCAAATCAGATCTGCACATCACAAATGAGTTTTGGAAACGGACTGAAATAATTCCTTCTGAGTCACTCCTCCCAGCCAGAATGGAGGGGATCGCCAGATTGTGGCAAGCAGTCGTTGGTATTTGTTGCGTTGTCACATCCAATTAGCGGCGGTGTTCTCACTGAGCGCCGCTTTTGTGGCTCCATCCCAAAGACTCACCTGTAACTCTGTCTGGAAAAAGAACTTCTGCGGACACTGCGAGCAGTCATAGATCTTATCCTCCTGTCCGTGGGCGGAGAAAATGTGCTGCTGGAGCTTGTTGGCCTGGACAAACACTGTTCACAAAGAGAGAAAAAAAAAAAGGAGAAGAAAAGACGCATAAATATTAATTGGAATTTTAAATCTTTATTTCACGCTGCTGCTCAATCAAAGTGGAAAATAAGTTGCATTAAGCAGACTATTAGTTCTATCAAATGTCAAAGCAAATTACTCAGAAAACAAATGATGGCACTGTCAATATACAAAAAAGGGATTTATTATGAGATAAATATATACAAAACCAGAACAATTTAGATTTTAACAACAAGTAGAACGATCGCACTATAGAGTAAGCGAACGCATAATGCTTTGGGAATATTCATGCTCTTTATTTAGTGCTGCAATGGGGACAACAAGCCAGGAAATAAACAACCACAAAAACTGGCATGGCTTCAAGTGCAAAACATGGCCTCCATTAGTCTACATCGCTAATTATATTGACAGTATAAATATTCATGGTGCTACACTACTTATGCATGCAGACTCCACTCGCCATCACATAAACACACAACATGTTGGAGCTAAAAACATATAGTGTACGTTTGTGCTTTAATTGAGCCATAGTCCACACTGGAAAGCTAAGTGGGATGCAACTGTGTGCATTGGGAGTGTCGTGCACGCGGGCCTGTGTTGGTGCGCTCTCCAAGGAGCACTTCAAACATGCCGTTTGTTATCCCGGACCCTTGCGCTTTAAGGATGGCTGTCTAATCTCAAAGGTCTGGATGCTCTGGAAAAGTTGGCATGGGGGAGGGTGGGGGAATGGGGTGTACTTCATTTAAATTTCTTAAAGCCCAAAATAACTTTTCCTCTAATGCAGGCACTATGGGCCACAAGGAGGTGGGAAAAAGAAAAGTGCAGCCACCCAAAAAAAAGTAAGGTGAGGGGGAATGATTTTAAAAGGCTTTAGGTGTCGTTTGGCGGGGCGCTACAACTTTAACGCGTTCCAATTTGAGCTCACCTGGGAGAGCGATTATTAATTATTGAGCTGTGTAGAGTCAAGAAACATTCAGCTTCACTGAATGTCACACTGCTGACCTGGGAAATAAAAGTTTAGATCCATGGCAGACACACTGTGGGGACGCTGTCAGACTGCTAATGCCTGGGTGACAGCTGTCTCTGGAACACGGCAGCAATGTTAACCAGAAATGAACAAACCTACGCTAATGAACAAACAACAACTCCATGGTCCATTTCTGAGAGTAATGACCACAGCCGCACAAAAATAAACATAATTGCAGGGACACGGCTATTTTTACGGTTGGCGATAAAACGTTTCTCCAGGTTAAGACCTCAGTCGTCATACACATTCGTGCCTCCTTTTTGCTCCAGAGACGACAATAATTTTCTTTGCGGGGAATACGCGCTTCGGAAGCCAAAATGTACTGATAAACAATAGTCTTTTCCTTCAGCTGTGTTTTGTCTGCATATACTGTACAGAAGCAGGTCACAGCAGCTGCAGGAAGCCTTCATTATGTCTTTGGCTGGAAGCTGAAAAAGTCAATACAGCAAAAATAAAAATGGATTTGAGACTTGGGGGGCCTTCAAATACTGTACAATAAGACCAAACATAACTGAGATGTCAAGTTAGCTGTTACTTGCTGTTAGCATGCAGTTCTGGTCCAATTATGGGTCCATTTTACGAGCTCTGCATTTATCAAATTCAGCTCAATGTATACTGCGATGCCAGAATAAAGTGAAAGTTGATCACCTACTTTCTGTGAGACCAATAGGAAAAGAGCCCCTCAATTTATAGCGGTCAGTTTTAAATGTCTTTAAAGTTATAGTTCAGATCTTTTGAAATGGGGTTCTGTCCCCAATTAATGTCTTACCTTTTGCAGATAGCTCTTTAAACTATTATTGTTTTTATCAGTTTAATTCTGGTGAGATTGATGAGCTGAAGGTCGATGGCTAATCCTGAGTCTTCACTGCATTGTAGATCTTTTTTTTAGTTTCTTTCACCTCATGGTTGATCATGGTTTTCAGCTACATTTCCTTCTGTCAGCTACATATGGAAACACCCCACCTACCTGTCCTGCATTCAGTAATCACACACACATGAGCTCTGTGGTCTTCTAAGTTCATTGTAAGATCTGCTGCTATGTCTTAACCTCATTATGTTTGTTTAGTTGTGGTATCTCAGTTAAATCGCTGATCAAGTTTGAATCCTGAACCTGCCTGCTCAGCGGTCTGCATCTGGATCTTTCTACAACCAACAGTTTTAAGGTGGCAGCAGTCCACTTTGTCCTTGGTCCCACTGCTGCTGACCAGCCGTTAGCTCGTCAATTCAGACACTCCACAAAGCGCTATCATCAACAGGTAAAATATACATTTTTCATAACCTTTCCTTATGACTCCACTATCTAAATCATCCTGTTAAGGGCTTAGGTTAAATTTATGTTTGTTCCGATTTAGTGTGGCACATATTTAATTAATTCCAGAGCTGTTACTTTTTCATTGTCTTCATGGTTGTTTT
>JAVKLF010000064.1:8425344-8446615 GCA_034783495.1 Millerichthys robustus | reverse complement strand
GTTTGTTCCGATTTAGTGTGGCACATATTTAATTAATTCCAGAGCTGTTACTTTTTCATTGTCTTCATGGTTGTTTTTCAAATTAGCATGAAACGTGTAATAAAGGGATAAGCAGGGATGGACTATGGAGGGACATTGTATTGGCATTTGGCAGCCTGAGTCACATATAAAATATGCAACTGCATTGCCTATTCAGAGGAGAAACAGAGGCACGTCTTCCTGGAGGGTTAAAACGAGGACATAGAGAAACAGGGAAGAAATAATCCAAAACCACATCCAAACAGGATCAGTGGCTGGCCATTGTGTCTCTCCCTGCTGAGAACGTGAGGTGGGGGGGAACAGAGAGAGAACTTTGTGGAGTTTGTTGGCTGTGGAGTTCGGAGTAGAGCCGAGCCGAACAGAGAGCCGAGCCGGGCCGGGCATCAGGGGTGTCAGGGCTGAGGGGGCTGAGGGGCCAAGGTCTCCTCGCTGTGGGGGATATTAAGCCCTCTGATTAGATCTCAGGGGCCGCCCGTGGCAGACGTCTCCTTTACTACAGGCCCCAGCTCATCTTTATTTTGGCAGAGTGGTGCTCTCTGCAGGCTGCACTGCACCAATACTAAGCTGTTTGTGCAGGAAGGAAAAATAGGTTCATCCTTTCCCCCCCACTTCCTCCTTTTTCATTTATTTATTCTTCTGGCCTACATGTGTTTGCTTCTGCCTAATCTGAGGGTTCAGAGCCTCAGTGTTCTGAGACAAAACAAACAAAATGACTGTGTGAGTGGATATGAGGCTCTACATATTTGAAGTTAAATCTTTTCCCTCTTTCTTTTTATTTTAATTACCACGTGTAAGTTGCCGTAATGATATCATCCCGTACCAGCAGACTGTGTGCAAAAACTAAGCAATAAACTAATTAAAGTGTTGTATTTGTCAAAGTCATGTGGCTTTGAAAGGAGTGCATCCTGGAGTTTTTTAAGTTTGTTCCTTATGCGATGACATGTGACTTTTTTTTAAGTGCACACACACTCACACACACAGAGGCACACGCAGGACTTTCATCAGACACACTTTCTTCTGTTTTGTTTGTCTTAAGCACATATTCCCAATCACAATTTCCACACCAGCCCTCCCTACAGCTCCTAAGGGTGCAGGCAGACACTTCTAGCTGCAGGCTCCCCCACTTCTGAAACCTGTCAAATCTGTCCTGGGAGAGTCAGCCTTTCTCTCATCATCCAGGGGCTTATGGACCTCTCTCCATTTACCCTCCCTCCCCTACACAGCTCTCTTTTCCTCCTCCACTTCCCTCCTTTCATCTCACATCCAAACTTGCCAGTTGCAACCTTCTCGGCTTCCTTTAAGTTTTGTCTCCTTTTCTCCTCTATTTCGTCTGTCCTCATCTACCGCCTGTAACTTACTTTTTCCTCCCCACACTTTTTCCCAGTCACTTTTTTTTCTCCCCAAAATACTCTGTCCTCTCAACCATTCCTCTAAGCGTAGATTGAGGATAATCAGGTGTGTAAATGAATGACAATCACTCTTGGCCTCCCACTGCGTTTTGGGTCACAAAGGGACAGATCAAACTAAAACATGTGCATTGAGGGGGAATGGTCTCTTTAAAACAAAGGGTAACCTTGTTAAATGAGCAAACTCTACTGCCCTGGCGCCACCTAGTTTGATCAAAGTCCTGCTTTTATGTTCAGACTCATTACGTCGATAAAAGGCATCCTTCAAATCAGTAAAAATCCTGTATTATTTTAAACACGGTGCATGCATGGTTCTGACACGGCTCAAATAAAGCTTAGTGTTAAAATGATAATGGGTTCAAATGATGGAAGTGAATTTAAAGTAGAAAAAAAATATACATTTTAAGATACATAAATTTCTGTTGAAGAAACACATATTCTATTTAAAAATAGTGTATTTTTCTCTACTGTTCTAATTTAGAACATTTAGATATTACATAAAAATGTTTATTTATCTCAAATTACAATAATCTTATATTTCAGGATTACCAACATCCAAACTGCTTAAAACTAGTTGAAGACTCATTTAGTTTACTTTCTCACAACCTACAGGAGACAGCAAAACAACAATTCAGCATTAATTCTGCCTATTGAGTAGTCGCCTTTGTTGATTTTTTTACATGTCTAGTCTTCTTCAAAGTTGATGTAGAAATTATCTCACTTCAGACTACTTTATGCTGAAAGTTGTAAAGTGTCTTTACAGATTTTAAACCAATATGTAAAGATTTTTCAGGCTAAAAGTGTCGTGCCATCATGACTTTTGTAAGGTTGACAAAGCAAAGTTCTTGCAGAAATTAGATCTGAATTGGGTTAAACCCTGTAAGGAGACAGTAGTTCTGGGTTATATCAGAGTTAAAGGACAAAGACTGTAATAAAATAATGTCAGTTGTTTTTTTTCTGTGGAAGGAAGGAGCTCTGAGGCCTTAAACAATAAACCTGTTACATTAAGAGAGTTAGCTCTTGTTACATTTTGTGACTACTGTGTTCAACCATTATATTTTATATTTATAAAAAACATTTATACAGCAAATCATGTGAGAACCTTTACATTTTTTATATTCTTGCTTTGTCAAATTGGCACAACTAATTCTGGATCTTGAACAATTCAAAATCAGGGGTATATTGATTTGTATTTAAATGTTCTAGTTTTAAGATTTTTTAAAGTTCCAAATACAATTTCTACAACTTTAAAAGAAATAAAAGACAGACAAACAGACAAGCTTAATCCATGATGGCTGTCATGGATAATCAACTTTAAAGACAATGAAAGTAACAATCCCTGAAGAAATGCAGATTGCCTGCAGCCTCACATGTCAATGTTTTAATAAAAAAAAATGGCACAATCAGTTGCCGCTCAAAATATATGATGAGGACGACTCTCAGCTCCTACTTCTCAAAATAATTGCAAAGTATCTGGAAAGTTGATTGCGTTATAGCTGTTTTTGTGTTTGCTAAGCCTAATTGGGTTGACTTAAATTCACTAAACAGCAATGCATAAAGGTATTTTAAAAACTGGTTTTAACACTATTTGTAGGTATACATCCAATGTTTACATTCTGAGAATTTCATTAAAATCCAACCAGTGTTATTTAGCTAAATAACAGACAGACACATGAACACAAACATGCACACATAAATAAAGGCAGGTACATGATTTCCCACCTTTAATTGCAGAAGGCAATAATAACGTTCATGCATGTTTTTTGTTTGCCAACAAGTCAAAAGTTAGTGTTAAATTAGCTAAACTGGGGGGTAAATTCTTGTGAATTTACTTCAGAGTCAGCCCAAATAAATATATTCAAGGACAGCTGTCAGCCAATCTCTCAATTGCTCTGTTTCCTTCAAGCGCGCTGACTTCAGATTAGTCTGTGTGTCCCCTACATCCCCAACAGAGGGAGGCCTTTCAGTTTGTTCTATCCTCTCCACCACCACAGGCCTTCGCCCAGCTGTCTGCCTGCCTCTGCGACCGCTGTCCTAAGGGTGCTCTCTGTCTCTCTCCCTCCTCCCTGTCTTCCTCTCTCTCTTTCTTTCTCGTGCTGTGATCGATATGGACGCAGAGGGAGTGTGTGTATGAGTGTGTGTGTGTGTGTGTGTGTGTGTGTGTGTGTGCGGGGGACCTGTCTGTCAAAGACAGCGGTGGAAAATGAAGGCTCAGATGAAGGAGGCATGCTCTGTATATTAAATGCCCGCACCCCTGTGAGGGGTGGAGGGAGAGGGAGGTTTGGGGTGGGGGGAAATATCAATAGGCTTCTTCTAAAACAGAGATAAGGCAAAACCAGACATGTAGAATAGAGGGAGGGGAGTGGAGGGAAAGGAATAAGGAGCTGTGAATGGAGGAGGATGAAGTGAAGGAAAATGAACACAATGCAAAATATGAAGTAATGATGCTAATTGATGTAACCAGGAAGAAAATAAGATTTTTTTATGCAATGGGTAGATGTAGTTGGGGAAGGCAGTGTGTGCAGGAAGTTCAAGGGGGAAAGCTGGACCCAAAAAGTGTTAGAAAGAGTAAAGAGCTGAGAAGGGAGAAAGAGTGAAGAGCTGAAGTTAACGACTTTGCAGATTTCATTATAGAGATAGTTAACCCTGTTGACACTGAAGGAGGGCGCTATTCTCTCCGGAGGAGTCCGGTCCTTCCACCTCCACGCACAGAGACAGATGAGATCATTACAGCTATCAGCACCACTGCCATCCACAATTAGCACATCTCCCTTTCTTTGCACAATCCTCCATCCCCCATCTTCCCTCAGCTCACACTGTCTTCCACCCCCCCTTCTTTCTTCTCTTCTTCCCCCCCCTCTCACCTCATGACACTTCTTTGGCCTTGATTTGGAGGCAATTTGACGAAACAAAAAAGCCACATGCAGCAAACTGCTATCAGCTTTTTTTCTTGACCTTTCCAAACTCATTTAGAAGCCATCTGTCTGGTCCAACTCAAAGATTCTAGGCGCTCCGTTGAAATTGTAAACGTCTATAAAAATGTTTCCTTTGTCATTTCACTGGATTCACAAATTCACAGCGGACTCGAGTACAAACCTGTAAAGCAGACTGGACACTTGAAGGTTCCTCCCATGCCCTCAAAGCTGTGCTCAATCAGGTGGCATTGAAGCTTCGCCGGTGAGTCGAACGACTGACTACAGAGCTTGCATTCATGGTTCAGTCCTTCCTCTGTGGAGGAGAAACAACACAAACACACAGAAAACCATGAGAGGGAAAAATAAACAGAGCGTGAATGGCTGAGGAGCAGCAAAGGTCTAACTCTGCCTCACCCGCTTTTTCTTTTCACCCTCCCCGTCTGCACATGAAATTCAAATTCCACAATTTTACGGCAACGACTCCTGTCTGTGATTTTCATGAATCAAACAGGAAATTATACAATGTGTGATCTGCTCCCATCAGGCATAAATTGGATGACCAGCCGGGGTCCTAATTGCTCTGACGAGGAACATTTTGAACATCATTTTTATAATTAACTTGAAGAGGGAAAAAAATCTTTATTTTTAGAATCTGCATCTTTAATAACTTTTCTGGAAGTCTAAAAATGAAGGAAAGTGTAGGTTTGTATTCTGCAGAACAAAACCAACAAACACTATTATTAATATAACATTTCAAAAAGTGTTAAGAATTTTAAAACCATTTCCTTTAGAACATAAACTTTAATACATTAATTTAATTTACTGGCTCAGAAATTCACATATTTTTTCAAGCATTTATAAACACAGTCATGGCCATTGATAACTTAAATAAATGCCCCGACTGTAGACCTGCACTGCTGTTTGCGTGCAGCAATCCTGCTGATTCAGACTTTTAGAAAAGTGCCCATCTCCAGCGTGTCAATAAAAGGCCTTTACTCTCTGCCACAGGGCCAGACTGTGAGCTATCAAACTCCTGACACTGAGTGGGTGTGTGTGTGGGGGTGGGTGGAGTGGCTATACTTCAGAGACTCATCCAGGGTTTATCCCCAGGTCTCCACAGCCCAGTGCCCACCACACAGGCCCTGGGTACCAGAAGCATGTATACCCAATTTAGCTGAACAGATGTGCAGCCAAGTCCAAGCAGAAGGTTTATTGCAGGTGCTTTAGGGCAAATCTGGCAAAAACAAATCAGCAGAAAACAAGAAAACAGTAGCATTAAATGTAGGAAACCTATAATTCTTCTCTTTTGGATCTGTTTGCATTCAAACCTGTAATTGCTGGCCTGAACATGTCTCCTGTTATATCAAACATTCACGCCGCTTTATATTTGCCTATTTTTGTGTTTTTATTAATACTGATTTATTTCTTTTATTTGAACACAAAACAGCTACAGATCCACCCCCCCACCCCCAAACTGAAGCTGATAATAAATAAATAAATTATATATATATAAAGCGGGTTGTCTTTCAGCTTCTGCACCTGATGTTGAATAGTAGTGACAACTACAACCCAATGACCCCTAATACGCTGGTAAAAGAAGGGAATGAAAACATGTCCTGCAGTGCCAAAAGAAACAGTGGGAGAACATACATACTGAACATCTTGCCTTAACACGTTTGACAGGTTTTTTCCCCTTAAATCTTTAAACCTGTAACTTAAAAGGGACTATCGCACAAAAGTGTTCACTACATAAATACAGGACATAAGCAGTTTATCATCACAAGCTCACAGCCAATGTTTCTGCATGACTGTTTTCCAAAAGGTAAAAGCCGATCAAAGCTGCTCAGAGTGAAGGGAACGGGGTGTTGTTGTGCATTTGACAGATGAGCTACTCTTTACCCTACATGTGCATCTGAGTGTAGCACTGCCAGGTCTCAGCAAAAGAGGGGGACGAGGGCAGCGTGACTGCATCCATGCAGCCGAACAAGTGGATCACTGTCCTCTTTGATCGTTGTTTGGTTTCTTCATCTGCGTGAGAGGTGTGCACTAAGGTCAAGCTAACTGCAGCAGTCAGAGATCTGTTCCTGCACCATATGCGCACCCCTCATTTGACCCCAGTGCACCACGTTGTCCCTTCAGAGACCTGGCCTGCTTCATTATGCAGATAACTCTGCACCTGCCTGACTGACCTTGCGTGAGTAGATGTGTTTATGTTGGTAAGCAGGTGCACTGGTGAAGATGGAGCCGTAAAGACAGAATGGGTCATATTTTAAAGACATGCCCAGTGTTTTGTAACTCTATTTGAACATTTTCAACCACCTCATGATACTATTATTAAAGTCATTAGGACATGTTAACCTAAAGGGTATTTTGTCCTGCAACTGATAGTTGTTATTAGAATCATGTCATATGATTTAGTGCTATAATTCTTGTGAAATTAGGTTATATTTACTTCTTGATTCTAAATTAAAAATCAAGACTGAGCAAACAATATTTGACTGCGACTTGCAGCCTTTATTTCAGTATAGGGGCCTGAATCAAGCTGGCAGCCTGGTTCATAGTGAGAGCCAGGGGAGGAAGTCAGCTTTCTCACCCCTATAGCTGCCTCATTGGGCTGAGGTCACTTCCTGTTGCTCCCCCAGCCCTTCTCCAGGGCCGCCCAATCAGCATGGCCCTACGTGGGCCCCCACCCCTCTGCAAGCACAGAGCAGACTCTGGATATAGTTACAGGGCCACGGGGGACTGTCAGCTCACTCTCTATCCTCATCGCTCCCTCCTCCCACACAGTTTTTCCGAGTCTCCCGAGTGTTTCTCCTCCGCCACCACCTCGTCCCTCTGCACTCCTAAGAAAATCCTTTAGATGAGAACTGCTCCTGCGTCTGCTCCCTCTAAGCATCCCTGACACCAGCAAAGTAAGCCCATCTGCATATCCACAGGGCCTCGCGTTCCTGTGGCTCATGGTTTATGTATTTCACAGCTCCTTAAAACACAAACGCCTAATATCTCTCCCATGTGGAGGACAGGAGAGGGAGAGAAGAAAACTACTTTCTCAAAGACTGGTCTTTATTTCTCAGTGCTGTTTACTTTTTTGTATCCAGGCTGAAGTTCATGTGTGGTTGGGGATTGTTTGGGGTGCAGTGACTAGCAGGTCTGCCTTGTAAAGTTTAGTAAACCCCACCTGCAGTTTAGTGAATTCGGTCAGAGCTGGGCTGAGTTAAATGTGTTTTGGAAATGTCGAGACATCACATGAGAGTGAGTAACAAAGTGAAACTAAAGTAACTGAAGCCAAGTTTAATTTGAAATAATAGCGTGTAATTAAGTATGACGCAGGGCATTTCTTAATTTAAAAAAAAACTCCCTCAGTCTATTCTGTTCCGACACCACCATTGCCCCTCACTCTATGTATACTATTCTTCTGAGGAGCAGTTTGAATTGGAGCACTTAGTTTTGTGCAAGAAAAATCTGATACTTAGATTTCCACTCCTCTCTGGGGCATAGTGAATGGTTCTCTGAAGCTCACTATTAGAGGGACCCTGGTTGCTTGTGTCGATGATATTAAGGACATCAATCTGAGAACTTCTTTGGCCGAGAGTAATGAGCAACCAAGTGGGAGAACAAATTGAGAATATTTAGTCTGCTGGAAATGGGTTGTTTTTGAAAAGCTGTGACAGAGCAGAGTCAGCTATCAAATTTTGTATTTTTAAACTAATAGGCCACTACCATGAAAAGTTTCAAATTTGTCAAATGTTCCCATAAAAGAAAGCATTACCCGCTTGAATTGAGTATGTTTAAGAATGTTTGTTCTAACATCTGACTCACACTTTTCAGTCTGATGTTGGAGTTATGTGTTAATAAACCTGGGACTTATGGTGCTTGCTGGCACACATATATATACAACTAACTACAAGATGCTGGATGGCAGCAGAAGAGACAGCTTCAGGCCTGTAAACAGTAGGTGGGTTTACTTCGTCTTCTCTCCACGGGAACTATCCATTAACAGATAATGGGGGAAAAATCTGAGTGATTAAGGCCCAGGGAATTATGGGTGAATACAAATTGACTCCACCTCCGTGCGGTGCGCTCTCTTGAGGTAGAAGCACTGCTCATAAGGCACAAGCTCATTTCAGAAGTACTATGAGGCCCATTAAGGACCGGAGAATGCAGCACATGGGGGTAGGAAGGTGGTAGTTGGGAGCGCACAGGAATGGACTCCCCCTGGACCTAAGCTGATTGGAGAACGGGCGCCTGGGGGGAACATTACTAACATGTATTTCCTGCCTCCACAGTTTAAGAAGGACTGAGTGAATCAAGTGCAAAATGTTGAAAATAAAGTACAGGTCTTAATCGTGGCGTTGCAAAAACATCATCAGAGTGTTATCGTATTATGCAGTCAGGAAAATGTGGTTGTGTGCCAGATAATAAAATCAATGGTACTAGAGAACCACCACAGCAGGCAAGAAAAAAAAATGCTTATGTTAGGAAGTAAAAGACATTTGATGCTTATAAAGGAGAAGCATGAGCACAAGATGTTTGCTAGTGCCTGAAACTCCCAAGTATTACCAAGACAATAGTTAAGTTGTGACATGTTTGTAGAAGTGACGCCCTCGGATGGCAAGAGCAAAGAATTCTGGGAGAACTCCACTCTGAGACAATGTCGGCTCTGATGGACAGCAAGCTCGTTCGAGGTGCTAATCAGAGCAGGACCGGGCTCCAGCTTGGATCAGATGCTTGGTGCCTACATTAACCGCTTCACAGCTCCCCTGGCTACTGGGCCAGAGGTAGAGGCACAGAGGTGACAGGTTTTTGTGTTGAGATAAACATGCGTAACGCTTGAATAAATGTTACAAAGGGTTTAGCCAACTAGAACACCTTTTGGAGCCCACAAAACATGAGGGAGAAAATCATGAGGACATTTTCCCTGCACCGTAAACAAACAGAGCAATTTCCCTTCTTTTTTTAATCTTTTTTTTTTTGTAAAACCTAGAATGAAAATTTAGTGTAAGGACCTTTTTTTGCAGCAAACAAATGTGATGCTTCTTTTGGACACAGAAACAAATATTTTTAATTATACAGCCAGACACAGACTTAGATAAAGAAACAGGGGAATTGTACATAAACTGAGTACTAAAAAAGAGTGCTACATCTCTGTTCTGTAACAGAATGCTCATTTGCCGAACTGAATTAAACCCCAAATTATAATATATGTTCTATTGATTTTATTATTCTTTCGAACACATGATAGAATTTTTTTCAGTTATGTTGCTTTTATTGTTGTTTTAAGTCATTAATCTTCCACAACTTTACTACCTCTTGTTTAATACCTTTAGGTTTAGACCTGATCGAATAAAAGCCACAGTAATTTTGCTATCTTTTAGATTTCCAGGCATAATTAAATTGTGAGCTGTGAAGCAGTAGAGCTATGACAAATTTTACCATAAGACTGACAAGCATTGCCTAAATGAATCCATTCCTGCTTGTGATTTCTTAGTTTGCACATGTTCAGTGTTTTTCCTCATATTCTCGTAGTTCTTCTGACTTGAGACGTGGGGAGGGGTAGGGGGCATACAGAGAATAGATTTGGCATACTATTAATTAAAACAAAAAACAATGCACCACCCTATGTAGTGATGTGAATTAGTGTTTTCTTTTGGACTTATTTTACCAAATGTGACACACCCTGTTTTTGTGTTGTCTGTTGTAGAAATAGAAACATTCTTCAAGATGGCATGCTGGGATTGATTTTTATGTCAAAGCAGGAGGTCAGAGGAAAGAGAAGATGATAATGACACTAAACACAGTATGCATGTATGTATGTGTGAAGACCATTCTGTAAAAATAGTGCATCACTAACACTAAACATAAGCTTGCTTGAGTTGACTAACATTTGTGATGATAATGTCAAATAGCAATTAAATATTGATGAAAATACTACTAAAGCCCAACTACTGCTAAATCCTTTCACATTTGGCATTATTTTGGTACATCTTTTGTTGCAATTTTAAATTTTATACAAACAGTCATTGATTTGGGAGATCTCTGAACTTTTTATATAGAACCCTGCAGTTGGCCAAAGACGAAGTATCTGCTAACACCAGAATAAATCTGGTGTTTCGGGACGAGCTACAGTGCTGCAGTTGCTGCTTCTATTCTTACAGCTAAACCCTCTCAATGGCTAAAACTCGGTCAAATGAACTGTGTATTGGTCACAGAGGGAAAAGAATGGTTAAAAAAAGGAAAAGAGAGAAATCCACAACAAAGGTGAGAGGCAAATACGTGCTAACGAATGATGTGTAGGCGCAGCAGCTGCAGGCAGGTACGGAGGTCCATTGGGGACAAACTGTGCAGGCTGCTGAGATGGATTGCATGGAATCCTGGACCCCCTGCAGCCACAAAACCACAACTCCACACTAAAACGCTCTAATTTACGCCATACATGTCTATTCAAAACTGTTGGGTCTATTCTAGGAAATAAAAGTCAAATGACCATGCCCTGACTTTTTGAGACCAGATGAGTGTTATGAGTGCATAATAAGAAAGACAAACAAAAAATGTACAGTATAACTTTCTGGTGAGCACACACACAAAAAAAGAATGAAGTGTGAATATAGTCCAGACCTTATTTCAGGTCTCCAAAGAGCGAGTGAAATGAATGTAAAAAGTTAATTATGAGCACATGCCTGGTCTTCTTTCCCTTACTTTTGTTGCTAGCCTTGCTGTGGCACTGTCAGTCTGAAGTACGAAGCTTTGAGGGGTTTGTGGTCAACACAAAAGAGCAAGGAAGGAGAGAGTTGAGGAGAGGCCCCTTGGCTGGGCTTGCGGCGCGAAACACCGTTCTATTAGCCAGACCTTGCGTTCTGCCGGCTTATAATTATCAGCACTCGCCTTAATTGACTCCCTTAGCCTGCTGCAATGGGACCCCCCACCCCTTCCTTATCCCCTTTCTCCCCCTGCTAGATGCAGGCCGCTGAGCGCCACACCAAGCTCTCCAAAGTCATTTAGAAAAGCGCTCATATTTTCGACACAAAAAGCAGGAACATTTGGTGAGAGAGAATTCATCATCAGGTGTCTAGAGGTTTTCCTTAATAGAAAAGCTGAGTCCCACTGAGTGCGCTCCGTGTAGCGGCCAGCCACGCATGCTCAGGACCAGCAAGCCGCCATTCGCAGCGGGCCACAAGACATTAACATAATTTTATATAACACAGGCACCCGCACTGGAAATTTAATACATCTCAGCAAATACGAGACAGCCGTTTTGCATAATTTTTTTTCTTCTTCTCCCATTGCTTTTGCTCTGCCTTCTAGCTTTATCTGTCCTCCTTCCACGTCTTTCTGCTGTCTTGTCTTCTGCCTGCCTCCATCTCCTTCTTGCTGCCACTCCAGCTTGCCCACCCCATCCTCCCTTACACAACCACCCCTCTTTTCTTCACCCCATGGCGCTGCTCTCACTAGGAGAGGGGAAGTTCATTACCTCAGCTAAATCAGAATTAGTCCCTTCATTTTGACGGGGCGAACTTCATTAGAAAGGCCCTTCCTTAATCCAGCAGGGAGAACTGATGAATCTACATGGGGCAATAATTTGCTTCACACAGCACATTCAGCCACTTCCTCCACACAATCTCCCCCCTTTCCCTTTTTTTCTTTTCGCCGTCTTTCTGGCTTTTTGCTCTTATGGCTACATTTTATTAGATCTATAACAAAAAATTACTGAGAAAGAAAAACACCTGCATATAATTAACTAATGGGAGCAGAGATGGTGTAAAGAATGAGTTATGCTGTTGGAATGTCCTGCCTCCCAACAGACTTTAGGGTCTCTGGAGCAGTCTTAGCTGTCTTGGCTGATGCTCAAACACAAACAGAGTGAGTGCAGATGGGAGCAAGCTAGGTCTGCGAGCCTTAAGGAACTATTCCTTCAGGAGTTACATGATTACACTGGAAAAAATAAAAATTAAAAACTGATAATGGGACAATAAAACATGTGATTCCTTTGTCTTTTGTTTACTTTTTCTGTAACCTTCATTGACGGTTTGCAGGGATCTCTTCGGAGACAGAGCTTCAGCAGTTGTCCAGATTCTTGCAACAAACTAGAGAGCGAAGAGACGTGAATCAGGACAGACAGCCCCGGACTGCTGTACCACAGCGCCTGGTGTCAAACAGATGTGAAACTTGGCAGCAATGCTCCCCAGAAAACAGAGAAGCCACAGATTTCAGAGAGGTTTATAGTTGAGCTGCCCTCACTTCTTTCACCACTCCCCCTGTCCCCCAAACAGTCCCAACTCCCCCACACTGTGCCCCCGCAGCCACCCTCCCTCATCACCTCCACACAGGGGTCCCCTGACAGGTAATCTCGTCCCCTGAATGTGAAATCTCCGACAGCGATGCCCCGCGCTTTTACCCCCCGCCTCTGTGGCTGATGGGTAAATTGGAATGGCGCACCCTGCTGGTGCAGGGAGCTCTGAACAGACAGCAACACACACACGCTGCGGCGCCCCTCACACGCTCTGTCTAATGTAGTGGACATGCACACTCGTTCCAAGCTGCGATATCTATGCACAGGCACACATCAACGCATGGATGTGCGCCGGGGGTGCAAACTCACACACATGAATGCGCGAGGTAAAACACATCAACATAAACACACACGCCACTCAAGTGCGATATTATCCCTCTCATCTGCATACAGATTGAATATATGACAAAAAAAAAGAAACAGATACTGAGCTGAGTCAATATATGTTGAAATTTAAATAAGCATCATCTGAAATGGCTCAGCTTGCATCCTTTTGTCCAGAAAATACACCTGTCTTCTGTTGCCATGGTTTCAATTACGTGTATACTGTTGGACAGAACACACTAAACTGATGAATAGTTAACAATCTCAGAGTAAATGTGGATGTATCTGGGCCCCAGTGTGTGTGTGTGTGTGTGTGCATAAGCAGTGCCAACTCTGTGTTTTACCATAAGCGTACTGTAAAACATTAATAAATACTAACAGAGCTTTTTTCTAAAAATCTGCCCAGGCATCAGGGTAGTGTTTCCCAGTGGAGTGGTTTAGCTGTCCAAAGCTTCAGCTCCATCTAACTGTCTCTTCTGCCCCTCAGTCAAAGCTCTGAAGCATGTGTATATGGTTGAGTCCACCCACAAATCGCAGGGACGTCCTAAATAGTCAGTGGGACCTGAAGGGGCTAAAGATCACTGCAGCAGAAGCCACAGAGGCCTTCCTGTCAAAGGCAGCACATTCAGGGGGCCAGGGGTGAGGGGGAGCCGGAGGGAGCCAGCCAGAGACATGACATACATTTCATTACACTTAAACCAACTGTGGGTTCAGCTCAGAGCCTTGGATTTCCAATGCCGTCTCCGAGGATGGAGTAAGTGGAGGTGTAAAAGAATGGTTTTATACAAAGAACACAATAGGTAGGTGGACAAAGGCGGGCAGCTGGACTAATTGCTTGGGGGCTTGTAAGAATATTTTTGTAACTACCTCTGTTTAAGGCTCAATTTAGTGGCACATGTCACTTTGGCAAAGCTTGCAACTCCAACTGCAATTAACCAGGATACTTAAAAATTTATACCTAGCAAGCCTGACATATTTCTAATTTCTGTTATCTATATTTTCTCTAATTAATTATATAGACATGCACAAAAGTTTTGATATGTATTGCATCTTCAGCTTTTAAATTTTTGTGCACACACAAGCACAACCTGTAATGGGCTCATAGAGAGAAGGCAGTAATCAGTCCAGACATGCTAAGAGTGATATCTTTAACAAGAGCTCTCCTGGTTTTAGAAAAGAGACCACTTGTCCGTTAAGTGGACCATGTCCCGACTATGGGTCTATATCTGTAGAGAGAACTTAAGGAAGCATGCTCAGGTGGGTTCTGGGGTTACAGGAGACTGGGCTGTATTGGTGAAGTTCAATGCCCAACCCAACACCGGATTAAAAGATACTACAGCCTGACTGTGCCTTCCTTTTGGCTTTGAGAATGTATGTTCTCTCAGAGCAGCGCAGCGGAAAGACACGCTGTCATCACAGCTACATAATGGAAAAAATTTATCTGCAGTCTAACCTACTTTTATATAAAAAGAAACGCCCATCGTTAATTCCTCTGTGTGTTATGAAAATGGCTATAACATTACAAAACACTATTATTATTGCTCACTTGGGGGGAGCCCCCTGCTCATTAGGCTTCAAACACATCATAAGTTTTGATTATTTTATCGGCTTCATTCTCTCGTTATAGTGACAAACGCATGCTATTTTGTTGCCAATCTCCTTCCAGCTGTCATATCTTCTGAAAGATCACAAAACCCTTCAAACACGTTTGTGATATGTCTTCAGATTCACCAGACATTGCTTGATTCCCCCATTGAATTTGCAGGATTAACTCAAGGAAGAAACGTCTCATATTTCTTAACTGGTTGCTATGTCTGACATCAGAGTGTATGAAATTCTAGCGTACTGGTATTGTCCAGGGGAGGGAACCCTTACTCGAACCGTCAGCGCTTCACCAAGTGGGACAGAGATGATTAAAACACACCGTGGCTGTGACTGACAGACTCCCCACTGCTTCTAGAAGATGACATGTCTCCAAGTCACTCAGAAAAGCAACTCCTCTAATTTTAACTCTGACTACAACACCGACCCCCACTGTCAAAACCAACAAAAAACAGGCATGCTGAGATTCTTAACCACAGTAAAAGTGATAACAACTAAACAGAGGAATAAGTTTTAAAAAACAACAATAGGAAGGGAAGAGACAAAAGGGCTGAGAAGGTGCCATTTCCCTCCGGTGCACACAAACAGCAGGAACCTGTGAGCTTGTGACAACACCTTCAAACATTTCTGTTACTTTCACAGAAATATCTGATGCTGATGCTCCAATGTGATGTTTCTGCAGCAGTCTTGTCCCAGCGCACATTCGACTTGGCAAGATCTCAGTTGCCGAAGAAGAAAAAAAAAAAACTGGGGGAAAAAATACACTCCTTACTGACTGTGTTTGACATTTGTCATGACAGGAATGCAGTGAGAGGAGGAAAGAAAAAGAGGAGTGAGAGGTGGGACTGGATGAGAAAAAGTGGAGGAGTGGCAGAGGGTGATCGATGTGTGAAATTGTTTGTGTGGAAAAAAAACTGGGCATTTTCTGGATTTGTTGTTCTGGTTTTGTGTGTGTGAGGAGGGCAGAAAGGGTCGTGGTGGGATTCCTTGAGATTGTCATGTTGTGTTGTAAAGCTCAGGGTCGTGTACTAAATGATTCACAGAAAACTGAATCTTTTACATTGGCGTCAGCAATTCAGCCAGGCGCCCTTGTGGGGGAATTCTTTTTGTGTGTTTTTATTGAAGTCTGCATTGAGCGCGCCCAAAAACTCTGATAGGGGGCCCCCGAGGGCTCTTGTCTTCACCTCCAAATCATAAGATGGAGAGACGAAGCTCCCTCTGTGCTCTAAATTATACCCCCCAACACCCCCTTTTTGCACACAGACTTGCAACCCTGCCCTCCCCACCCCCAAAAAATAAAACAGAAACAGAGAAGAAAAGCCTTCAGTAATACAGTCCCAGTGGAAGGCTCCGCGATCACTCTGCTCTGCAGGAACAGCTGACAGTCTCAATGTGGCGGGTCCGTTCCCTGCGGTCTATCATACGTGGTGCTTCAGCATGATGGTTGATGGTACTTCTGTGCGGATTGACCCATGGTAGTGCCACAGTTTTGCCTTAATTGCTTTTATGGGTTGCTAAGACTCTGTCCCTTTATGCATCTTTACCTGTCTCCTACTAACTCCTAACTCCATGATTAGCAGAAACCTATGTGAAGCTCCTGGCACATTCAGAGGAAATCGAGGAGACCAAAAACGGGGGTGGAAGGGGGTTTGTGTAATTTGAGCAATGGGCACAGCTGCATAAACAGGGGTATTGTGGAATTTCTGCCTGCTTGATGGAATTGACTTTGCCTAAATAGCCCCTCTTCCACCCCCAAAATGGCCCATTTTCCACATGTCTCAATGAATATGACAACTAATCCAACAGCATGAGTGTAACATTGGAACTGCCAAACCAGTTTGGTGTAGCCTGTGTCTTTTCTCGAGCTGTGAAACTCTCCCTCTCTGGCCTTCTTTGCAAAAGACCTCATCCAAGTCCTGCTGCCTGACCTGTCAAAAAGCAGCCCCATTCACTCTCAAATACCCAAACAAACTAAACCAACAACCGCTGGCAGGGTCAGAGGGCAGCTGCTCTGGGTGCTTGGACTCTGGTGTGCCCTCTGATTGGTGGAAAGGGCAGCAAGTAAAAGGGAATATTTTCAAAGTGAAATCTCCAGCTGATGGCTTAGAGCTCAACACCCCACAGTTTGTTTCTCTCATTTCTGTCAGGAGTTTTGCCTGAGCCATTTGGAAGGATTAGAAAAAGTGGGGGAGGAGAGAGATTCAGCTGGGCAGCGTGTGTGTACTGTAGGATCTGAGTGATGGCTCCAAGACCCCTCGGAGAGTGATAAACCTTTGACCTTGACAGCCCCCTGTGGTGACCCCTGACCTCTGGCTCTGTGCCACAGATACAGTAAGACAGGTGCAGGCAGGAGAGTGACCACACCCCCATCATCTTGGCCAAAATCCCACTCATTCGATCTATAGTACCTGTCCTGATGAGCTACACTGTCAAATGTATCTGAGTACAAAAAAAAATTACTTCTCAGTGTCAGAGGTGTTACAGAGGAAACATCCAAATATTCATAAATTTTTACAGACAACTACTAATTAGGTACAAAAATCTAGATAACAGAAATAACAAATTGAGAAGAGCAGTTATTGACGGGCATTAAAATGGTTTAAAAGGACACATTCCAAGAAATATGAGGATGGCTATCACTAAAGTAAAGATGTGAGGAGAATGGGAGCAAGATGATACATCATGACTTTTTTTTTTTAGCTAAAACGGGCTCAAGCTCCAAGGTTGTGCTAGTCCGCGCCAGTCTTTCTACAGATCCATTTCCTCTCCCTAGGCACTTCTCTCATGTTGTTGGCCCAGTGATTCAGTGCCTTGCATTAAGAGCAATTCACCTGCCTCCAGCATCCCAGCGGCACAAGTCCCCTGGGGAAACCAGGTGGAGCATAAAAAAGTTCCACATATGGTAAAGTCAAGCTGCTCCGAGGCTGCTGAGTGTCTGCTGTGGGGATAGAGGTTCCTAAAAGGCCCAGCTGGTACTTGGAAAAGAGCTTCTGCATTACTACACCTCAGTGTCTGTTTGGGCTCCCCTTTGGAAAGTGTTGGCCGGCGCACATGACCAGCCATTTTAGATTTTCTCCCTCTACCACCCCCTGTCCCCCCCTCACATTGCCTCATCTCTCGCTCCCTCCCGTTTTCTAACTGGTTCTGTATCCAATTGAACATTTGGTCCTCCACTGCTGGTTAATCAAATTCCTCCATCTGGCCCCCTATCCCTGTGGAACACGAAAGGTGCAGCCTGAGCCTGGGTCCAAGTGCATATTGGAAGGGAGGAGGGGAACAGAGACAGGGACTGCCTACCTAACTTACGCAGCCCAGTCAACTAGATCAGGTAGGGAGCATGAGGCCAGGCCTGAGCGTTCTGGGCAAACAGGAACAGCTTGGGACTGAGTATCAGAGCCCTGCTGTTCATGGAGCTCGGGGACAGCAGTCGGTTCATATGACAGTAGGAGGGTTTTATGTGCTAATACCTCCACATACACTATAGAATACAGAATAGAGTGCATTCTAAGTACCAGTGGCTACAGCAGAAGGCAAGCACAACCCAAGCACACTTTTTGATTCAGTCTCCATGGCACTAGAGGGTGCTGTTTTTCCAAAACTCTAGGAACAAAGAAAAAGGGAAGAAAGGAGAAAATAGATTTGTATGAAAGCTGCACATTTGCCTGTTGCCTTCTTACACCGCTTCTTTGAGTTCAAAGTATGTGTCGGTAACTAAGCAGTGCCTAAGCCTTTGCTCTGATCAAAAAGAGTTATCTTAAGATATCACACAAAGCCAGCAGTGATCTTTTAATTCCCTGGAGAGACTGCGCAGCCTCCACAACATATTGCCTTATCCACATACTTATTAGAGAAGACCTTTAAAAAAAGCAGTCTTGGCGCACATTGGTAAACAAGTTTGAAAGTCCAGTCACTTTTACAAGATGCCTCCTTTACAGCTGTGGCATCTGCATCTGATCAGCTGCTATTTGCCCAGTGAATCTGATGTGAGGTAAAAGCAAGCACTTCAGTTGAGTCATGGATATAAAACACATGGCATCTGAAGTGCTACTCCTCTCTCTTCCGTATTACGTGATTTCTATTCATGTCCGACAATTCTTTCCCCTTTCCAGGTGGCAAAACATGTGTCAATAATTAAACTGCTTTTACATAACAGGATACAGGAACACAATGCAATTTACTCCCCATATTTCATTGGGCCTTTATGAAAGCACATGAGAGAGTGTAATTAATCAAACCACTGGAATATGTGAACGCCAATTTCTACTTAATGGCACTTACAGGGATTGGGTCCCTTAAGCACTACGATCTGTCTACCAAATGAGCAAGCTTCAATTTCATATCCATAGTTTTGACAATAAAACCTGGTGTTGATGTTAAACAGCTCTGATTTGACATCATGACGTCTGCAAATAACATAGAAAAATGTGGTCATGTCACCTGGTGTCATGCTTGTGACACACCATATCACTGATACGCTTAACTGTAGATGAAATGATACAGCTTCGTGTACAGAACGGTCATTTTCGGATTTCTGAAATGAATATTCTTTTAATGCTCTTGCTTTGACCTCAAATCCGAATGTAAACTCTATATTCGCTTAACCACAGGAGGCTAACCACCTCCCAGCCAGGGACAGGAAGAGGATCATTCACTGCTTTTAGAGGCTTTCTGTGAGAAGATGGTCCTCGACTAAATGGCACCCATGTCCCTAAAAGTGTTTCTCTTTCCCCCAACACTCTTTTTTTTCCCTGAGTCTCTCCAAAGACTCCTCTAAGTGCAGCATCTTGTTTCAGTAATTCAGCCAGGGCAGAGACAGTGGAGAGAGGAAAGTAATCGATTTCTCTCTCATTTGGTTCCTCCAAGACTTGCTGTAAGGCCTCTTAAGGGAGTTCTGGACTATTGGACAGGACAATGTTATGGGAAAGAGTGTCATTGCTTTTAAGGTCATCGTTACACCAAGGTTTCATTTTGAGTATATTTTTATTGAAGCTTGTGCTGAGCAGAAAAACAAACAACACTGCCGTCACTTCCAGAATGGCAGACATCAAGAAATGTCCTTACAGTCCATAACAGTGTTGGCATTTGAATGACAGAGGAAAGAAATCATGGGTTGTTGCAATATGATACACTGTGGATAAACTCTCAGAAAACTTCAGTTAAGTAGGAAGCTTTTAGTAAGGTCCATAGGTAAACCTTGAGCCTATAAAAAGACCCCAATGCTAAATTATTTATAGGAAAATGCCTTTACAGTGTGTTTACTATTTCTGCTTCATGCTTCACATCATCTTTCCAAAATAGGAAAGAACAAATGGAAACAGAAAGCCAAATGATGGGCAGAACAGGGCTCAGGCAACCAGCATCTTGCTTATATGTTATAGATTTGAAGAATATGAGTGCATTATTAGTAACAGTATTGAGTGAGTATTTAAACCAATTTTAAAAGTTTACAGTGTTCATAGTTAAAGTTTAGCCATTACCAACAAGCATCATGTTAGTATTTAGAAAAAGCTATTTTGTTTCTTAAACTGTCTTCATCAACAGGTTTGTATCCAGTTCAGCTATTTTTGTTTCTCTTCTGTAATTGTGGGTCTGTATAGTTTCTGGTTATTCATTCTGTGTTTCAAGTCTTTTGCCAGCCTGCTAAATTCTTAATACCAGTCAGCAAATCTCAGGTTGAGACTCTATTCATTTACATCTGATTGTTAGATTCCTGCACAAAACCAATTAAAAATGCAATCTAACTACCTGCAGATCTTGGCATGAATTATTTGCAAAATACAGACCAATCTCGCGTGTCATTAGGAGTGCAGCTGCAACGCAAACAAGACAAATCTATCTATTGTTTATTACCTCCTCAGGCTTTTTACCCAGAGGGCAGAAGAAGAGAGGGAGGGGCAGAGGTCAGCGCAATTACCATCCGCTCCATCCTCGGAGTCAGACAGTGCTAAGACATGCATTGGCAAATTCCATGGCAGCATCGTATATCACATTACCATAAAATCCCAAAGAGATTTAACCTTTGTTCAATTCCATTTGATTCTAAAAGAGGAAAACACTGACAATCTCATCCAGTCTCAGTGATTCAAGAGTTTACTTGTTTGTCTTTCAGTCTTGTGACTGCTCTTGCTTAAGCTATTGCCTTTCCAAAAATAAAGTGTCATGGGAGAGGAAGGATCACTGAATCATCCTGGGTAGGATATCATATCATCTGGAGAGCTTCAAGGTTCAGTCTTCAACTGTGCCTGAGAAATAAAAGCTGTTCTTAAAAGTAATACGAGTTTAGCTCTGAGTCAAACTAAATGCACAGTCCAATTTAATAACTACATGTTTGTGATGTTTCTCAATTTATAAATTTATTTTCAGTAACACCAAAAATTCTGACCTAAAAAATAAGGAATTCATCTTAAAAAGTCTCATTTTTTGCTTCTGTTAGCAATATTTCACTGGTATTTGCAACATCAGTATGGGCTAAATTGCCTGTTGACTGAATATGCAAATGACCACCAGTGGCAGAATGTGAAATACTGTTACTGAGCGAAGAAGCTTTCTGGCAATGACTTCAGTTCTATGTAGTAATCTTTGGGTGGTGGAAAGAAGACAAATGTCGCTATGATGGATCAAAAAAAGAAGGAAAAAAAAGAAGAAGCCAAGGTGAGAATGAAGTTGTGAGTCAATGCAGAGTTGAAAGAAAGAAAGAA
>JAVKLF010000064.1:8407696-8425244 GCA_034783495.1 Millerichthys robustus | reverse complement strand
AGAAAGAAAGAAAGAAAGAAAGAAAGAAAGAAAGAAAGAAAGAAAGAAAGAAAGAAAGAAAGAAAGAAAGAAAGATCTGTGAATTTTCCTCCCGTCCCCTGAGACCTCCCTTGATGCCAAGCATTCATCATCCAGCCTCTAATATCAGTTATTCTGTGGCTCCTCTGCTTACAGCAGAATTAATTTCTGCTTTAATTACTCTCATCGGCGGAATGCTGATGAAGGAGAGGGACGAGGCATTCTGGGACTCGGGCCTCATTCCACCGCTTTAATTTGAATGAATTCCACACGGAGACGCTGGCAAACAACTGGCAGCCGAGCCCCAGGAGCCACTGTGGGACTGCGCAGAAGAGCTGCAGCCATGGCCCCCACCAACCAAGCTAGCTACCTTCTGTGTGCGTGCCTGTGTGTGCTTCCTCATCTGTGTGTATTATGTGCACCACGGTATGATTGTGTTCTAGGAAGAGTGCAGAAGTGAAATGGGAGAAAGAACACACAAGGCGGGACAACAAGATTGATGGATTAAATGATGAGTGTCTATAAGCATGTTTACAGGATTTGTGCATAAATAAGCCGAAGGATATAGGAAGGGAAAAAGCTGTATACAGAAATAAAACCGTAAATGATTTTATACAAACCAAGGCAAGGAGAGCAGGTCCAAACGGGTACAAAACATATGAAATATGAACAACATCCCTGACTGCAGCTCACTGTGTAACAAGAGTGTTAGTTTGAGAGTAAAAATCATTAATACTTAATTTGATTATTCTAGATATGGCACATTGCACTCTTCAAACAAAAACCCACTGAATCATGCAGGATAGGAAGTGAAGTGAAAAAAAGTATGCAAAAAAAAAAAGGTTGTATGTGTGAAATGCACACAACACATATTAGCATTATGAAAATATCTGCAGAAACTGTAAAGTATTACAGCAACCACGGCAGAGGAGCAGAGACAGGGGCCATAATTGACTTTTCTCCAAGCCAGCTTGGTAGTTACAGAATGCAGCATATTGGACAAGGATTGTGATTGATTATGTTGGTCTGCCACACCGATTCGTTTGATTAAATGTAACTATGGGTTTCTTTTCCAAGCCCTAATGAAGCAGCAATTTGAAACTAAGAGACTACAGGAATTTCAGCCTGCCTCTCTTCAGTTTTACAACATCTATCTCTGTATGAGCGGCATCAAAAGAGAAGTAATTGCACCTCTGATTTAACAGAAATTTTTTTAAAAACGAGAAACAATAATCTTATCTGATTAACACAATTAGGGAAAAAAAATGAACAAATTATTCATAAAACTCTAATTTAATGCAAACATATGGAGGATTAGAGTTGTGCTCTTTTGCTGGAAAGGCCTGAAATAATAGGAAGATTTCAGTCCAATGAATAATTATGTGGCACGAATCTCTGCAGGGAAAACATGCATTTCCCCACACAACAGAGTAACATAACTATAATTAACACGAGTGCTGAAATTGTAGAAGAGGAAGATGCCTGCATTTACTTCAGTTGCATGGTTAAACACAGGCCCACATTACACGATTCATCGGCGGCAATTTGCTGTTGCGAGTCATCGCTCTGCTTTTCATTGGAAGGCGGAGGGAAGCAGGTGAGTGTGACCTTTGCTAACCCTGAAACCTCTGGACAGGTGGGCGGTGTCCTGCATGCACTGTCCATTTTGGCAGCAGCTCTGCTCCCTGTGGTAGCTCAGGCCATGATGAGCAGCTGGGTCGCAAACACCAAGCACATTAATATCTTCTTAATGATAATAATCATTATGGCATAAGCACCTTCCCCAAAGTGGGAAGGCTCATGGATCGTGCCAGATTAGCATTGTCATTAAGGTAAAAAAAAACAATATAAAAAATTTAAAATAAAAAATAAAATAGAGAGACGGAATGACTTTTTTAATGGGCAGCAACTCACGGCTACCAGGATAATGCAGACGCTAATGTAATGATGAGGTAATGAGATGCACCACCAACATTAGGCAGAGCAAATGCTCAATAAAACCACTGCAAATTAATCTAATAATAAAATTTGTACTTGAAATTAACTTTACCACCATTATGAATGCAGAGGTATCCTCCATTAGGCAAAATATATTTTGCATTACAAGTACATATTTATTTACATACATAGAAATCATGTTTTTGACATTCCTTACTTCTTGTTGTGAGCAGAATCTCTCCTCAAGTCATCTCCCTGTGCCTTTAAATGCATACAGTGCTGGTTGCACTCAATGTTTCAAATGTACTCCCCTTACTGGATGTAACTGTCAGCTTTCACCCATCATGGGCCATTATCTGTCTCATCCATGTTCATTATTGAAGCTAATGATCTGTTGTCCTCTCTGCTCCCCATTGAAAGAGGACTACATTAAAAGCCTCTTATTAACTTAATTAGTAATTATGAATGTTAAAAGATTAATCAAAGAGAGAGTGGCATTAAGGTTTGCGTCTTTAGGCAAGCGGTGGGACAAATGGAGAGACAAAGAGGCCACGTCACTTTAGTGTTCACACTCTTGCCTCTGTACTTGAAATGGAACAAGACAAATGAAAGAAGTGCAAGTTTGTCCAATTTTCCTCAAATGACTGATGCTTTTTAAAATTTTCCCTATAACAAAATATAGACATTTCAGCAAAAATATTATGGAAAGTATGAATATGTGCTTTTCAATATATTCTTGCTCTAATTAATCTATGCTAAAAACACATTGTTTCTTTTTTATAATCTACACACACTGAGGTAGTTAATATGCTGTTTACAGGAAGCAGCATTTAATATGGTAACACATAATGCATGCAGTACTCACATTATCGCTTTCTAACAAGATGGAAATAGATCCCCTTAATTAAATCCTGTGTGTACACTAATTCCTGACTAAATCTGCATCTCTCTGACAATTCCACATCAGCAACACCGCACACTCCAGTCTACATATAAGCACTGATCTCAACATTAAACCTTAATAACTAATAGAGCTTTCATCCAGGGAGTTCCTGTGTGATTTCCATTAATGTGAGGGGAATCGCCCAGGACCATCTCCCGGTTTTTCCGGAGTATGTTGATGCTCAAGCCAGGGGGGCGATTGATATTGGTGCAGGAAGAAAACAAGCAGAAACTTCAGCTGTGTAAAGTAGTGGGACGTTAGATAGTTTTGCTTGATTTGCAGTTTGATTTAGTTAGTAAGCATATAACTATTTCTGAATAAGGTTAATAGTTAGGGTTCAAAGACACAAAACAAGTCAAATTATATTTTTTGGGTCTTTGTCTGTTCGACAGGGTGTTGATTAAGGAGGGCGGAAAGCTGGGGGAGGGTTGGCCAGTGGCCTGTAGCACCTGAAACCTATTACAAACCTTTGGAACATTCCACTGGGTTCTTCCACTTTGGCCAGAAGGCATCGTAAATGTCTGCACAGAGAGGGCTCATGTAACTCAATTGCTGACAAACAGCCAGAAAAGTGAAACATCAAATATAGAATCTAATACAGAGTAGCATAAACTCTAAAAATAACGCAAATAGAATGCACCGTCTTTCTAACTTAACAATAATTCCTGCTGTCATATTCACAGTGTCTTCATAAAGTAAAACCATGATTACACACATTTAGTGTTGGCAAAAAGCAAGCAAAACTTTTGTCAACTTTTTATCAAATGGTTTGCCATCTGGATCTAAAACTGTGGGAGCCCAACAGTGTGCTGGAAAAAAAAAAGTAACGCAGACACAAGTTGCTGCCAAATTTCTTGGAGATAGCCTTATCTTCTCTATGTGTGTACATATATATGTGTTTTAGTGGTATCAAGGCCCATTTTTTGGCCGGCCTAGAGTTATGCTCTCTGGGTTTAGCTCTATGGGTGTCTGTGGCCTCTCCTCTGGCCGCCCGTGTCCATTTGCTCTGCGGGTATGGCAGGCCTGAGCTGACAGATGGCCGCCCCTCTCCATTCCGCTCCAGAGTAACACAGTAACTGGTTTTTCCTCCGCCGTTGACCTTGCCACAGCCAGCCAGCAATCCGGGCTGGCACTCGGCCTGTCGAACAGGAGGGTAATGAAGTCCAGCGCTGCTCACATGATTATTAAGGCTTTGACGCTGGGGGGCCTTTCAGAACCCTATTCCCCCCCACTCTCTCCTCCCATGCCCACTATTCACACAGCCAAACTTTGATGAGGATGGTCATTCGTCACATGGCACTTTGGAAAAACCACCATTGTGCTCCATAAAGAGAGTTAAACTTCTTTTTTGCCAAAGTCTTTTGGAGTCTGCTTGTATTTAAAACATATCTCTTCACACCTATGAAACATACTTAACAGCAGCTTTGAGGACAATACTGAAATTATTTCCTGTTCGGCAGCATATGATTGCTACTGGTGTCACAGTGTGCATGTCATTTCACAAAACACACCAAGTAATAGCTACTACACAAAGTTAGAACAGATTTGTCACACTACTGTTAGAGCTGACAAACTCTAAAAGCAATGCAGTTCAGTGGCAGGGCACCGCTTCACTCTGTATGTCTCCCTTACCACAAGCCTCTCTAGGCATGCTCGGAACCCTGGTCCCATCAGGGCCAGCCTGGGATTTGAGAGGTGTAGGTTGCAGCTTTGACCTTTACTAAGGCAGGACTGTCTGTTTGCACTTCTCCCATAAACCCCCCTTCGGTCAGACTGCTAAGCAACCCCATCAGAACAGGGGTGCACATACACCTCCGCCCTTGGTGACATCTCAGAGACCGTAGGGAGGAAGAGTAATGCAGAGGTTAATTCTGATCATCCAGTATTTATGTGTTTCACTTTGGAACAAGGGTAGGCATTAACACTCTAAAAGAGACATGTCTACTGTATATCAATAAAACATTACAGGGGGGACAGTCTAAAAGTGCCTACCTTTATTCAGGTCACCTAAGTCCTAAAGTAGATTTGCAAAGAAAAGCTTTATCCTAAATGTTTAACATTTAAATTGTGGTCTTGAGATTATAATTTCTGTTGTGTACAGCTCACCCAACAAATAAACCCATTTCAACCAATCGACGGAAGGATTTGGCCCCAAATTGCAACTGCAACACCAGCCTACCAATTGTAATGCAGAGAGGGGCAGCAAGTGCTCACTCGGAGTTTGTACAAGCAGGTTGTATGAACTGAGAGCACCAGATATTTTCTCACATGTTGGCCTAGTCTGTGAGGTGTGGGGAAATGTCAGGAAAATCAATAGATAAGGACCACATCAGACTGAGCTTGTCTGGCCTAGCAACAGAGCATCCCCATGGTGATGTCAATTACCTCTGCTTTACAACAAAAACACCAGGAAGAGCAAAACAGTCTCTGCAAAGCTGTAAAACTTTTAATGCAGTCTCCTGGTTACATCGAGGAATTTGTAAGAAACTTCTTTTGTTTTTGTTCTCCACCCAGACAGGCAAGTAACACAAAGAATGTGAGAAGCTTATTGATGGCTGTGGTTTTTTTTTTTTATTTTATTTTTTGCAACTCGTGCTGATTTCTATTCTCCTCATGGACCCCACATTAGTCAGGGAGAGGAATAATGTAACGAGCAGTAAGGTGCGCATAATTGCATATTAGCAGCCACACACTTGGCTGCACGGGAGGTGACTATGCTAACGAACAGAGAGGCGTTATTAATCGCCAATTAATAGAAGCAGGCAGATATCACACTCACTGTATGGCATGGATGGATTCCTTTGTTACCAGTGGCTGGTCCAAACCTGTTCACTTATTTTTTTCATGGGATTGATTCCGCTTTTTGCTATGTTGTTTATTGAGTTCTGACTCTGATCCAACCCCCTAGGAGTCAAATAAGAAGTGTTTGGTCATGTTTTTTTAACAGATTACACGAGTTTACACTTTATGAATGAGTTTTAGAAACAATAGGAACACAATCAGACATTCTTAATCAAAGTTGGTTAAAGAAAAAAAGCAAAAGTATGTAAATCGTGTGTTTATTTTCATGCATCAAGAGGGGAAAATAAGAGTTAAAAGAGTAATAAATGTGTTTTTACCCGGGCAAAGACATTGATGAAGACCATATAATCAAAGTACAACAGCCAAGTTGCTCTTGGGGCCCAAAACAAGAGGATATGTGTCAAGGATAATTTGAAACCCTTAGCACGAAACAAAACAAGGCTTTCAGCTTCAAAAACTGTAACAGTGTGCCTCCTGTCGGTTTCTACACTAACAGCCAACACAGTATGTTTTGCCATGTTGGAGCTCACTTCATATGAAAATGTGAACGCTAGATACTGAGACAGAGGAAAATGGGGAGATAGTGGACAGGAAGAACAGAGAGGGGGAGGAGAAGCTGGAGGAGAGCTAAAGGCCCCGCACTCGCTCTCCTCTCCAGGTCTGTAACAGCCCACAGTGCCTGCTTCACACAGAGTGGCCAGCTGTACAGCAAATGTGCCTTTCCCTCTCCGCCCCCGAACCTTTCCACCCCTCCAGTGCCCCCCTTTGCCTGGGCTGACCAGGCCACTGGCTCCTCTCTGTGATAGAAGGCTCCTCCCGGACTTGGCTTTGAGCTCAGTGTTGTCACCAATCCCCCCGCACACACACACAAAAAACAAAAAATCTGTAGAGGTGACCCCAGAACCACTTTTCTATGATGTAGTTTGGTTTGTTTGTTTACAATTGTCCTTGTGAGCACTGCCACCTTGACAGTTACCACTTGCAATGAGCAGGATGAAGCTGAAAACAGATAGGCTATAACAAGAAAAAAAAAATGACCTCTCACCTTCAAAACCCTTTAAGACGAAGCCCGTACTTCAAAACATGTTGGGGCTCTGAAAATCCACAGAGGGACATTTGAAACAGAGCGATAAATGGGCCAAACGTGCCCCCCATGAGGCTCCAAATGTCATAGTTTACACTAGGGTCAAAGTGAAGCAGTGGGGTGTCATGATGGCATGCTGATAAAACCAAACAGGCTTTTGTGCCAATGAAAGACCTTCAAAGGTCTTAAAAAGAAAAAAAAAATGAAAAGATGACTTTGGGAAACTGCAACTATTTAAAATATTTTCCAATGTGGAAAAATATATGTTTTAATTTGGAGAAATAATAGAAAATGAATGGATTGATAGTGACTGCAACAGCTGAAAGCTGTAAAAATCTGTGTGTCTCTGGAGAAAAATCGGATACCCTCAATTCTGTAAGTGTGCCATGCCAAAAAAACTCTAAACTAAAGAGTGGCCAGCTGTCTTCTGGCCTGCTATTAAATTGCTCCTTGGATGGTGGCGATATCATTTTTTTTCTCCATAGGAGTATCACACCAGGTCCCCAAACAGAGCGACCAGCTGTACAGCAAATGTGTACTGATCCATCTGGGCTTTAGTAGGCTACTGCCTCCATCTTAAGACACGTGGGGCCGTTCATGGGCCTGGCTGGGGCTGGTCTGCAGCACACCCCTCTGCAACCGTGGCCTCTTCCTTCCCTTTCATTTACCTCCATTATCATAGAAAATGTGGAGTAGCTGAGCTCCTGAGCTGCCCTTTATGTCTGAACCATGGCCTCCATCACCTGACTGTAATATTCATGCATCAAAATGTGCTGGCATTCTTACAGAAGAGGCAGCTCCACATCCACTTTGTCCAGAGGAGACGAGGTGAAGGTGGGGGCTTTTTATGTTTGGTTCAGAGACTATTGTATTACAAAGGCAGCTAATAAGAGTAAGACAGGCTCATGTTTTGTTGTTCCATACACTTAGCACTTTAGTTATGTCACGACACATCACTATATATAGAGTTATCAGTGTGAACTGACACCATGGAGCGGGGCATGGATGAAAACAACACCCCTATGAATCCAGCGTCTGCTCCATTACCTACGCTAATAACGCTGACAGCTGAGCAGAGATGACCCCAGCCCCCTGTTTCTCCTCTCCTGTGCAGATGGCCATTAAAAGGAGAAAGTGTCCCCTTTTTTCTGTGGAGAAGGTATTTAGAGCTTTTCCAAATGGGTATTTTTTTTGTTTTTGGCCCAAATTAGCTGCATGGTGCTTTTGTTTGGTTGACTTTAACCGTATTCTACATTATAAGAGAGAAATTCTTAAGAGTCTATAATAAGCCATGAAATCTGTTGTTTGTTTTTTTTACTTTCTTAACATGACATGCCAGTTAAACCCATTTTCTTTGTTCTGTTCCGTTTTGTTTCCCATTACAATGAGTTTTGTTTTCCTCATATTTTAGAGATCATAAAACAAACGCATAACAGAAACCTTTTGAGAAGTCAGATGAAACCTGTTATCATGTTGAATACTAAGCAGTGGCATATCATAGAAGTAAGACATCAGACAATAACCCAATCACCTATCCTCCTGTTATCTTAAGCTGTCTGAATTCCACTATTATGAGGGAACTGTGTGCTTGTGCGGCTGAAAGACATAAAATAACCAGTAGGGGGGTTTGTTTTCTACCCTCCCAGTGTGCTCCGTGCCTGCCTTTGCGAGAGAAAGGACTAATGCTGGCATGGTACTGTATTAGGCACCCCCAGTAGACTGGTGGGTGAGCAGATCGCAAAGATGAATACAAAACACACACCTACACACTCTAGGCTCGTCTCTCTCTTTTGCAAATACACCGCAGAATCAAAATCACAAATCACATGCTTCTGATTGTTTATGCACAAACAGTGGGCCCCTGATAGAATTGCCTACCAGTCCTGATAGAATTGCCCACCGTGTTTAAATTCACCTGCGCCTAGAAGCGTGTCCCAAACAGAGAGGCGGTTTGGTTCCAGATCAATGAGTCTCTCCCCCACTGAAGACAACAGATAATGCAGTGTAATGAAAGAGCCGCCAAACGAGCTGAATAAATGAATGAATAAAGGAACGTGAGACCGGAATTCAGACGCCTACTTACTGCAGGCAAGAAAACCTGTTTTCCAATTGTCTCCTCTCTATAAATTATTCTTCCTGCATACAAATGGCAACCAAAAGTGAAGACATTTTGAAAATGTGGATGTTGGCTTATGATCTCAGCTTAGGAATCGTGCACAGAAAAGGCAAGATTTGCAAAGAATTAATAAAATTCAACATTATGTGTACTTTTGGTTTGATCTTATGTCAATAAAAGAAAAGTATACTACAATACGTATTCAGATCTTAGAGGAAAAAGAGGCAACAAGCCAACAAACTCAAAACATAATAATGAAATGGGGGCATATAGTTAAAATATCTTTATTTTTTCAGTAGTATGTCTGAATTTCAAATTATTTGAAAGTGAAACAAATGAATGTTTTGTACTGTTTCAACTATCTTTAAAAATGGTTTAAAGTTGAAAGATGATGCTCCACAAGCATGCATAAAACACTCTGTTATACCATTCACATGCATGGGAAAATGAAACTTGCATGTCTGTGAAAGCACAACACTGAAGATGCATTTGATTCTTAAAAATATTAAAATAATTCCACCTATTTGGTGATGTGATCCAGATACATGTGAGCCTGAGGGAGACAGGGTCAACTATTTTATTATATTACATCAATCCTTAATATGTGATTTCTGGTTAAAAAAGGCAAAAATTGTTTGAAACTGATAAAAGGTAATCAAATGTCTTCCATGAAACTGGAAAAAGGTTCTGAATTTGCATATTGTAATGAAGTGTACATAGATAGACACAAAGTCACTCCAAGTAACATTTAAATGTTATATATGTATATGTGACAATGACTATTATATGATGAATTTAGAAAACCAGGAACACGAACTCTTCATTTGATTAAATAATGAAAAAAGTATCTTACCCAGCATGTGGTTGGCCACATGAACTTGGATGTCCCATTCACTGTAGAACACCATCTGGCATTTGATACACTGGTAAGTCTTTTTCTATAAACATAAGTAAAAAACATACAAACATTATGTTGAAATTATTAATAAATGTAATGTTTGTTATTCTTCTGATTTTTTTTCATCAGTCTTAATCAACCTTATTTAACAAAGCATTGGTTAGCAATACCTCTTCAGTTTGTGAGGGACTGGCTCTTGGCATGGGGGACACCTGGGGGGTCTTGAGCTGCCCACTGTTGCTATCCCCACCTTGGTCCCGGTGCACCGTCTGGACATGGGTTTGCAGCTCTGCTTCAGACTCAAACTTCACATTGCAGCTGGAACAGCGAGTCTTGACAACTGACAATGAAGATGTAGAAGAAGAGGAGGATGATGAAGAGACACCTTTGCTTTTTCCATCTCCAGGGCTAAGACTCTCCCCTTGTGCCCACGCAGCAGCTGTTGATGCTGGAGTGGTGGCTCCACCCTGCTGCTGTCTTCCTCCATTTACTGTTGGGCTGGAGCTCTTGGAGCCTGCAGCAGTCATGCAAGATGCACAAAGTCCATAAGGCAGTCCATTGATGTCCAGCTTCACCAAGTCTTGTTTTGACCGGAAATCTTTTAGGCATGAGGCACACTTGAAAAATTTTGGGGCATGGTGTGGCTGCTGGTTTTGAGACATGACATTGTTGCGGCCCATGGGTTGATTGGAGGACATCGTGCCTGTCTTCTGCATGTGGAAAGTACCATGGATCTTGAGCTCCAATGTGGAGGTCACTGTTTGCATGCAAACCACACAACGGAAACCTGTCAGGGAGTTTCTCAGGTCAGGATGCATCTGGCAGTGTTCCAGGAAGTCCTCCTCACACTGCAGAGGCATCTTACAAATGCGGCAGCTGCCTGTGTCCAGACTCTTACTATGGGTAACCTTGTGCTCTGTCAGCGTAAGCAAAGAAGGGAATCTTTCCCCACAGATGGGACACATGTAGTGTTTGACAGGCCCAAGGTGGGTCTGCATATGTTCCCTCAGCCCAGCCTCAGAGAAGAAGGTACGGGAACATACATTGCACTTATGGTTGCCCTTGATCATTTCAGCCTTCCTTTTTATCATTGCACTCTCACCAGGTCTGATATTATGATCTCTTAACTGGTGGTTAGTGAGTAGTGACTCCATGGTGTAAGATGCCCCACATATTTCACACCCATACATGGGTTCTGCGGTGTCCACCTCTTCCTCACTTCCATCGTGGCTGTTTTGGGACTCCACCACAGATCCTCCTCCTGCTACTGGACCATGGCTGTTAGTTAAAAGACCTTGTAGTTCAGCGTCATCTTTGGGCTGGCCTTCCCCACCACTTACTGTTGACCCATTAGTGCCACAATTTTGGGACTTTCCCTCAAACACACAGTGTTTCTCTCTTAAATGCTTCTCCAAGAGCACAATGGCATGGAATGCCTTACTGCAAAAACGACAGTTGTACTTCTTGCTGTGGGTAGTAATGTGGCACTGCAGCTCTACCTCTGTTCCAAAGGACTCCCCACAAAAAATACATCGGTGGGCACGGCCTTGATTCTCCAGATGGCTGTGTTTAACATGCAGTTGTAGGTCGGTCTCATGTCTGAAATCCCAGTTGCAAGATGTGCAGCGGTACACCTTCTTCTCATTGCTGTGTTTTACAGCCAGGTGTAGTTGTGTGGATACCTTTGAGTCAAACACCTCCTGGCACAGAGTGCAGCGAAAGAACACAAAAGTATGCATGTCAAGAAGGTGCTTCTGTAGATCATCCACTGAGGTGAACTGCTTGTCACAGCTCTCACAGATATAATAAGTAGAGGTAATAGTAAAGTGTATTGTAACATGCTTCAGTAGAGACTCTTGATTGGGAAACTCTTTGTTGCATTGTGGACATGTGAGTTGAGGTTGTAGGCCATCCAGATGAGTTTTGAGATGAGTCTGAAAAAGTTCTAAACTTGTATACTTTGCTCCACACTGGTTACATATGAACTCACTTGTATTACGTGAAGCTGAGCTACCTTGTTTCAGAATAGCAGTTTGTTCTACAGAGATTGGTGAAGAGGGACTGAGAGTGCGCATAGATTTCTTTCCATTGTTGATGTAGTTTAGAGCCAGAGGAATATTTTTGTGATTTTCTTTGATGTGCTTGTTGAGCTTCAAAACACTGTTGAATATGGGGGAGTTGGTGCAATATGAGCAAGAGTACACCTCCACTATGGGTTCCTTGGGAGTTACAGCCAAGGGGGAGTCAAAACGCAGGCTTCCCCCGTCACAATGAGTCTGACGAACATGCTCCTCTAAGGTAGCCTCTGTCAAGAACCCCATAAAGCATTGGGGGCAAAAGAAAGCATTGCTATCCTTGGCAACAGGACTGGGGAAGCCATGGGAACAACGGATGTGTTCCTGCAGGGCATTCAGATCACTCAACACTTCTGGACAGAAGTTACACTGAAGAAGGGCATCGGGCAGGCTGGCTAACAAGGCAGCATGGTCTTCTGCACTGTGAACTTGTTTAAGATGTTCATTTAAATTTAGTAAAGAAGGTAGAACCTCTAAGCAAAACTGGCAAGTATGAGCTTGTTCTGGCTTGTCCAGATGCATGGTTCGTAAGTGGATTTGAAGTACAGCCAAGCTGGAGAATACTTGCTTGTTGCAGTAGATGCAGGAATAGGAGACTTTGGGCTGTTTTGAGGCCCGCCCTCCTATGTCAGATGTATTCTGAGCAGCCCTCTTTCTTCTTCCTCGTGTCTTGGCAACAGGTGGAGCTGTTTCCACCATTGTAGAGCTGTCAACAGAGAGATTGGAGTCAGGAGTAGTGCTAGAGACTGAGGTGTAGCCCACAGTAAGCAATGAAGGACTGTTACTATGGTTACTGGATTCGGGGAGCTGGTGGATATCCATATGAGCATAGAGGTCCTCAACAGACAGAAAGTGCTCAGAGCAGATAGCACAGGTGTGACCCTTCCTATCTCTGCTGTGGGCCTGGTCAATGTGGGTCAGCAGGGTGCCCTCATCACTGAAGGGTTCATGGCAGTAGATGCACTGCAGGGTGGCACCCAGTCCTCCATCTTCTGATGGAGAGCACTCAGGGTGACACTCTGCGATGTGCCTCTGGAGCTCCTCTGGAACGTCAAAGCCTTCTTCACACCGACTGCATTTTCGTGTTTCTTTCAGCTTCCAATCCTCAGCTCTAGAAAAGCTTGAGCTGTTGCCATCTTTCCCCCTTTCGTGTACTTGCATGTGGCCGTGTAGGGAGCTGGAGGAAAGAAAACCTCGACGGCACACAGGGCACTTATGGGGTTTATTGGAGGCGTGAGTTTTCATGTGGATTTTGAGGTGATCACTACGAGAGAAGGCTGAGTCACACTCACCACAGTGGTATTTCTTATCGCCGGTATGTAGTTTCACGTGTCGATCTCGGCTGCGCTTGTGTTTAAACAAGCGGCTACAAAAAGTACAGCTGAAAGGGAGTTTGTCTCCGTGGCTTTGTTCGTGACGCTTAAGAAAGCTTAAACGACTGAAGGACTTGTCACAGAACTGGCATGGATATGGCAGGCCAGGACCCCCTTCGTCCTCTCCAAACTCATAGTCTTCACAGTGTCCTGGTGAAGTCTGATCTTTACTGGAGGGGGATGATGCTGGCCAAGAACACGAAGGGTCATCCTCAAGATCAGCACCGTCTAAAAAAAAGACAAAAAGAGTAAAAAAAAAAAAAAACATTATGGCAAAACAGAAGACAAAAGAGAAAAGAAAAAGAGAGTAAGCCAGAGAGTCAGCTTATTTGGCACATTAATTTGAATAGCAATGGTGGGCTACCATGATGTTATTTGTCATAGATATTATAAAGTTGTGGTGTATGAATTTAAAATTCTTTATAGTGTATCACAATTTTTCTTCAGCAGCTTCAGCGGAAACAATAGCTCTCCTTAGGTGTTATGTGAAAAGTAAAATTTAAATATGCAATTTAAAGTATAATTAGAGAACAGAATAAGTGGAAATACTTTTACTACAATTAACCTTGTATGTGGCCGTGTAATGGCTTAGCCCACTGTGACTCAAAACACAATCTCTCTGACATTTAAAGCCAACACAAGACAATGGGTGTACTTTAGGATGTAAGCCCTGCATGAGGTAAATTAGAACATTTCTATTATTCCTGAACACTCACCAGAATATTTTTTGAAAAAAAAAACATGAACCCTTCAAAAGACCTTAAGTCAAGAGGGAAAAAACAAGCAAAAGAGCTCTAAAAAAAATACAATGAGAAGATCAAATGCACATCGTAGACCACAACTATGCATAGCCTTTGGGAACTTGCTGCTGCTGAAGAGATGATTTTTTAAAAATGTATGTTTCAGAAAATTAGTCAAAGGATATCATATAATGTTTGCAATATTAATATATCTATCTTTTTGGTTTGTGTTAAATTATTGTAATGCAGATGATCCTGGATGGATGAGATTGTCATGAGCTGGTGAGGAATGGTGAGCTTGGAGAGAACAGTGAAACGGAAACTGCATGGCTAACTCCCTCACTCAAGGCCGAGCAGGTGTGAAAACTGAGCACACAGAGCCAGGCAACTAATATAACAACTTCTATTCTTTCAAAAATGCTTTTAAAGTGTCGCTATACATATATCGCCTCTCTGCCAACATTCCAATCCAATGGTTCATTGTCCGCTGTTATGAATGGAAAACACAGAACTCTGCTTTCCACAGGTTCAAAGGGTTACAGACCACTTCTTCCCGCTGCTGAGTTCTAAGTGCTGTGAACTTCCTTACCTAAATAACATCGTAATTCCAGCCCCTTCAGAAAAAAAAAATTGTCAAAAGGCCATAACTTAGAATGGGGAAAAACAAGAGGAAACTGCAAAAGATTTATGAGAGGGACAGAGGAAAAGCATGAGCTCTTTCCAGGATCCAGCCTCTTTACTCTCTTTCAGCTAATAAGTCCAAGTTTTCCCCTCTCTCTCTCTCTCTCTCTCTCTCTCTCTCTCTCTCTCTCTCTCTCTCTCGCTCTCTCTCTCTTTCTCTCTCCCTTTCTGTTGTTTTTACTGTGAGCTCTGCCCTTTGTCAGGATATCATGCCCTCTCAGAGCACTTACCCCTATCAGGGCCTATCTTCAGGAAACAGATGGGGTCGGAGGCCATTCCCTTGCCCCTCCAAACTGCTGAAAGCGGCACATTGAGAGCCCACCTCCACACCGTGGCCCTCCCGGAAACCTCCCACCCCTGGCAAGGCGCCCACTCTGCACGCACATCTCACTCAAGGAGCGAACCTTGCCTTATTTACTTGCTTTATCTCTCATCCACGTCTCAGTGTTTTCTCTCTCTGTGGTTTGAGGGAGGATGAGTGACTCAGTGCAATGCCCTCCTCCACAGAGGGGGCGGATCTGCCCGATCTCGTAGTGCCTCCCAGGGTACACGAGAAGAAGACAGTGCAAGAAGAATGACCTCAGCCAATGCCTCACAGTCAAACATATTGGCTCTGAGACAATAGTATAAAACAAACAAATAAATGGGACTGAATACAAGGCTAAATGAAATTCTGCTGTCTTAAATGAGGAAGACTGCCTCAAGATAATACTCAGCTGTCAGGACTACCTCGTTTCATTTTTGATCTTTGTTTACATGATGTATATAATTTATTTACTGCCTTATTCTAATAACACACATAAATAAAATAATGTTTGTGAGGGACATGGGAGCTGCAAGCATGACATAAATAAGTAAAGAGAATAAATTTATAGGTTTTAGGCAGTCAATAATAAATTAGGGTTTATTGCAAACAAATTAAATAAAATAGTACTGAAAATACATTGTATTTATGTTATTCTGCTTTGGTAACATCACCCTAAATAGCATTGAATAATAAAAAAAAATGTACCAAAATAAACTGTCTGACAATTTTCTGAAAATTGAAAAAAAAAAAATGAAAATAAAAATCAAATCAAAAAATCAAATTAATATTACATTCCACCCATTCTCTTTAGCTTATTCCAAGTCAGGTCACGGGGCAGCAGTTTGAGCAGGGAGGCCTAGACCTCTCTTTCCCCAGCCACCTCTTTTAGCTCTTCTGGGAGGACTCCAAGGCTTTCCCAGGGCAGCAAAAAACATAGTTTCTCCAGCGTGTCCTGGGTCTCCTCGCAGTCAAACATGCCTGCACCTTTTTAGGAAGGCATGCCTGAATCACCTCAACTGGCTCCTGTCAATGTGGAGGAGCAGCGGCTCCACTCTGAGTCTCTTCTGGATAACTTTGCTTTATCTTTAAAAGAGAGTCCAGCTACCCTGCGGAGAAAACTCCTTTTGACCGCCTGTATCCACAATCTTGTTCTTTTAGTCACTACCTAAAGTTCATCGCCATAAGTCAGGATAGGAATGTAGGCCAAGCTTTAAACAGAGAGCTTTACCTTACAGCTCAGATCCCTCTTTACCACAACAGACAGTGCAGAGTCTGCAAACTGCAGAAGCCGCACCAATCTGTCTGAATATGAGAACTGGAGAAACTGGAGAAAGACCAAGCATTCAGGAAAAAGGAGCCTGGAAGGTGAAGGCAACTGTAGTGCCCATGGTCATCGGAGCATTAGGGGCAGTAACCCCCACACTGAAAAAGTGGCTCCAAACGATACCTGGAGAAGCATCAGACTTCTCAATCCAGAAGAGCGCAGTTCTAGGAACAGCTAAGATACTATGAAGAACCCTCAAGCTCCTGGGCATCTGGTAGAGGATCCGACCTTGAGATGAACAGACTGAAAACCCCGGTTCACTTGCTAGCTTTATCACTCACTGGCTAAAAATGGGATTTTTTGAAAAATTATTTATCTAATGATCCGTGGATCCTTTGTAAAGGTCAGAATTATACAATTATTCCTGTTAACATTGCTCAGCTTCTCTTATCATCAGATTGACCATTTAATCATTAGAAACTTATTAAGGAATGAACAACTAGACTGTATGTGAATGTTATAGTGTGAATTTGTACACCTCCACACTCATGCAAGCTGTGTGGTCCGCCTCCTCAGTAACAATAGCCACTGGCCACTTTCAGAAAAAATAGAAAGAAAGACATTAAATGAGAAAATGGGAAGCAGTATGTTTTAGGATTGAGAATTTAAATCAACATTTCAAATGATGATCTTTGAACTTGAACAAGTCCATTTTAGTTTGTGTAAAATAAACTTTAAAATATGTCTTGTAAAGTATGAATTTGAATAACACTGGACATGTTTTTAATCGTTTTTGGGAAACTCAAGGTCAAACTAATTTCAGAGCCTCTTAAATAGGCTATTTATCAAATCCTATTCCATCAATCAGGAAATACTGGCTGTGTAAGAAACATTCATGTTTTTTTTAGTTTGTAATGGTATTAAAAAGGCATTTACAAAATCAAAATCAAAATCTTTCCTGTTTGCCCATGGCCAAACTCAACAAGCAAATGCTGCAAATGAAATGTTGTTTTTTTTGCTTTTGGTCATTCGTTCTAAATAATTAAAGTTAATAAAATATGGTGTAGCCACTATTTTTTTTAAAGATTAGATTAGTTTTAAAGATTAGTAGCCGTTTTTTGTTACCTTAGGAAAAAAGGGTGTTGATGTGTTACACGCTGTGTCTCTCACTTAACCAAGCTTCTAGAAGCCATACTATATATAAATATATTGAGTATATATACAATTTATTCACATAACACACACACACACACACACACACACACACACACACACACACACACACACACACACACACACACACACACAC
>JAVKLF010000064.1:8372420-8395625 GCA_034783495.1 Millerichthys robustus | reverse complement strand
ATATATAGTTTTTTTCCCAGCCTGAATGTGATGCACTAATGATCTCCCTCTCTACTATGCACACATGCGCACACATATGAACACGCACCAAGACGTGCACGCTCACAGCTTACTATACACCTGCAAAAATGCTCACATGTGCAAACAAACAAACACTAAACTATAGCCTGACCTGCTTTCCCTCAACAGGAGGGCAGCTACAACAGGCACCATGCCAGGTAAACATCCTCAAGCCTTGTGCACTCACTGCAGAGGGTAAAACTCAATGCTGGAAACACAAGAAATAGTCAATTATGTTCAGAACTTCAGAACTGGAAAAAAAATCATTCTTAGAATATATATATTTATCCTGCTGCATTTAGAGCAAAAAAAAAATACAAAACACAACTTTTACTGCATTTTTATCAAGGTTTATTTTGTAAAAGACAAGTCATAATGCTTGCCCCTAGAGGAGATGATTCTAATGCATTAAGTCTTCCAAAATAAGTGGATACACCTGCAGACTGCAGCGTGTCCTGTACTAACTATCCTCCACACGTAGCACACCCTCAGGCATCCAACCTAGGGCCACAGTCAACTCCCCGCTCTGTCTTTCCTCCTTCCCTTTAGCTGACAGGTTTTTCGACTGCTAAGCTCCAACATGGACCTCTGTGTTTGTGATGACTGTGCAGCGTAATCAAGGCAGAGTGAAAAGGGAAGACGGAATGATGAAGGCGAATGAGAGAAGGAGTATGAGCAAAGAAGAAGTGGTAGAGAGAGAAACAAGGACATCAACAACATGTTCTCACAGAGAGATGACCCCTGGCCATCCTGAGGCATCTGGTTTATCTGGCTGTCTGGGTAAGCCCCGCACACACCTAATGACTCCAGACCAGTCTTTGTCCCATAGGTTTTTTTTTTATCCTGGATTACGGATGGGGAATGACAATGGGCTGGTAAACTACTGAGCAGCATATCTAAGAGCCCATATCGAACAAGTAGTTCTCCATGATGAAAAGAAACAAGGTTTAAAATGACTGAAAAGCTACAACATTATTTTTAGGTGTAAATCAAACGACATGATTAATTGATATTTTAAAATATATTTTACATTGTAAGTTCAAGACACCAACAAAATGATTGGTGTTGTTTTCCTGATTTATTTGCATCGTAAACAGTGTAAACTGAAGGCCAAGCTTACTGTATCTATAACTCTGAATTGTGCATGGTAATGGGGGCCAACATGGAGATGTAGTTTGGACTCTGACCTCACTTTTTCTCTTCACGTTGTTTGGCACAGATCTCAGTCTTCTGTGGTAGAGATTAGTAATCATCTGGGGTCTTCATATTGATGGCCAAGCTCAGCTTGTTTGCATATTTGGAGGCCTCAGAGCCCAGTCGCCTGAGGTGAGAAGCAAATTACATTTCATCTTACCCCCACGCACACATCTCTATCACGCTTTCGATTTCTATCCCCTCGTTTTCTTCTCCCCCCCACCCAACCTTGTTTCTCTTAACATGCTGATCAGTCAACTTGCGGTAAGCATCCTAGCCTGCCCTGGTTGCATCTGAGCAGCAGTCTCATTTGGATAACATCATCACAGCGTAATCTTGTTGGAGAGAGCAATCAGTTTACTTTGGAATTAGGTATTCCATTGGCAGACCAAAAGAGAAGGAAGGCTCACAGGGTTTAAAGGATGCAAACGAAAGCATGCTCTCCAGAATACAGTCTTGAGCCTGATTGGGTGATAACAACCCACACAAGCTCCATGTGAGAGTAATGAATGGCCAATGGGAGGCCTGAATAATAATGCAATTGGATTAAAATCCAATCACAAGATGGTTTTGTCTGTTGACTTTGTTTGTGGGGTATGTTCAACAAACCAAGTTCATGATTAGAAAGATGCATCAGGCTTTGACTGGGGGCAGATAATGTTCTAATATAAAGATTACCAATCTGTTTACTATGGTGCAATTTTTCTTAGCTGTCAGTCAGTCATGACTGATGTTGTTGATTTGATTTTGGTATACATGCATTGCTTGCAGAATGAGCCTAACAGCCAGATGAAGTGTTAGTCTAAATAGATTTTTTTAGCTGTGTTAAATCAGCAGCTTCATTAGAGAATAGCTGCCACAGGTGGCAGGTTACTATTAAATCAAGGATTTTAATGTCCCAGTTTATCGCAGAGACATGCACCAAGCTGGCACACTCTGCTGCTTTCACAGAATTCCTGTCACTCGTTGGGAGGCCATCTCTTCAGAGAGGCTTTCTGATCAACTTGATTGACTCCACCAGTATGATTGATCAGTCAGACAGGTTGGAGGTGGAATAGATTAGATGACCTTTACATTCTAAGTGAAGCTGTTTGTGCCACGGTTTGCTGCTTTTAACTTTAGGAGCACATTTTAGTATTACATGAGAGCGCCGCTTTTCTGTCAAATCATTTCACTCTGTACCAACACATGCTTTTCCCTTTGGCAAAGCAAAACCCAGCTGGTGGCCTTGGTGACCTGAAACAACACCCATCCTGCCCATAAAACTAAATTTATGAATCCAACTTCCAGTCTGAAAATGGCAATTAGCACTAAAGAACAAGATGTGTTTTTTTTTTTTTTTACATCATGTCTTTTCTTCTGAGGGGCTGACTGTAACTCCCCTTCTCAAGTATAGGACTGACTGTTCCACAGAGTCCCCATAGCTGCGGACCCCACCCAATCACTACCCCCTAGCCAACAAAAATAAACCCCTGGGAGGGGTAAAGGATGGGGGGAAATGTTGAGTCGGCGATACATAGACCCACAGCTCCTAAACCACAGTGGCTATAGCAGGATGCCGTCACAGCTGGCTCTGTTTCTTCCTGTGGGTCTGCTCCGCAGAGCTCAGCCTGTAGGGAGACATAAACCTGTCGGCCTGGTCACTCTTTCCACCGCCCTCCATCTCCCTCCTTCCTTTCCTCCCATAACTGGTGAGTTTGGCAAAATCTATCTAAGGAAAAAAAAACCTTTGGGGATCAATGTGCAGTATATTTCCATTCAGACACAAGTAAAGTCTTCTGAACTTTTTCACTGAGGAGTATTGATGAACATAATTCAAAAACCTGTAAATGTTTCAGTTAGGTGTCTGCAAAAGAAACTGATGGGTGGCTTTTTCTTCATCCAAACGTATATCATGTTATTTTAACTACTGCTCTTGATTTGAATCTTAATTCCCAAATTGTCACATTTAAACATTTGAACAGAATCAGTTGGCATTGACTTTCAATGTATGAGGTAGTTTTACACAGTAATCCCAAAGCATCTGAAATAGATGCAATAAGATCAGATTGAGTTAGTTTCATATGCTGTGTGGTCTCTTTGGTGGTGACGTAACTGCTGTGGGGCGCATCAGTCTGGTAACCAAGAATATGGAGAAGAAGCTTTCAGCAGAAGAAAGAAGTGTACTATTTAATGTGTGGTTAACATACCAATGTTATTTAAAGTGTAAACCATAATTTCCTGAAAGTAATCAAGTTGTTTTCTTTTGCCACAATATAACCACTTAATATAAAGATTTTATTTTTTTTTACAAAAACATATAATTTATTCTGGCATCATGAGTCCAGTCTCTAAACATGGACTTTTATCATAATTAAATTTAAACTAAATTAAATTCTGCCACTGATCAGTGTCAAAATTGTTAAAAGTTGTTGATGTATAGGTGTAAAATCAGAAGTGGGATTGGTAGATTATGATAGGTAAACATGGAAGTTAAAGGTTATTGTCATGTAATATTTAAATACAATTTATAAACACACAAAGTGCTTGTTCAAACTGTGGAATAACTGTCAGCTGGTATATGTAAACAATAACAAATGATTTTTATATTATAAACTACAAATGGAAAAAGTTGAAAACATTCTTAAAGTGAACTATACATTCAGAGAAAAGAGACAAGTTAACCGTAACATCTCAAAAAAAATATGTCAAAAATACTGAATCCAGAATAATTATAATTTTTAAAAAATACATTTTTGCCTTTTCTTTGTGTCTTTGTCTGTATCAGCTTCATCGTTATTCTGGTGAGCAATCCCACGTTTGAAACAGAAAAAAAATCATTTGAATTCTGGGGACCCAGAGGAGAGTGAGAAAACCCAGAGGTAAGATCCAAGCCCGCTCTCCATGCCCTTCCGCTAGCTGCCTACCTGATAAACATCTCCGCAAGCTTTTTGCTTTCAAAATTTCAAAACACGCCAACTGCCTGCTACTTTATACTGGCCGGAGAAGTAAAAATGGAGACCTTTTTGGGGCTTTTACTTCTTTTCCACACTTTGTTTTCTGAGCCACCACACATAACCTGTCTGGCAATAATGATGCTGTTAATAAAATGCATCTGGTTCATGGGTGGATTTGCCTGGCAGGCTTGGTGCCTGTCCTTCTAAGAGATAAGCCCACTGCTGGCCTTATCTACCTCCCACAGCCCCACCCAGCAGTGCCGAGCAGTGGACACACAACCAGTCAACTCATCACTGGCTAATTACTACCCCTGACTGCCTCACAAAGCAGGCCTGGACTCACATTGCTGCTGCAAAAACTGTCTTGCTCCTACCTTGACTGCACCCATTGCTTTTTCTTCCCCTTTATTTATAAGTTCCTGTCTCAGCGCATTCCACTTGTCACTCCTCTCTACTTTTGGCTACTTCTAAATTTTATCAATCTCAACTGTGAGGAATTCTTGTGGAATGCAGACATTTCAGCTAGTATTTCAGGGAAAATGTTGCTGATTTGTCATTGTGGGTGGTCAGGTAATTCCTACATGTTGTACGCATTTTGGAAAGGACTAATTTCATTTACGATACAGTTTCTCAGTGAGAGCTTAAGCCATTTGTGAGCTGGAGTTTGTTCAATCTCATGGCTTCAGCCGAGAAGCCGAAGTCACTTGTGCTACAGAAGGAGGGAGCGGTTTCTTTTATTCAATTGTTTTCCACTTCCACGAGCGTGTGCCAAGGGGGAGGAAAGCGCCGGCTTAACACGCTCTGCAATTCAACACGGCCAGACGCAGTCCTATTAAGATTTAATGTGCCATTCTTCTGCTTGTGCCGCTAAAAAAGACTTGCAGGCTGAGAAAGAGAGTGAACAAAGAGCAAGCAGAGTCAGGGCCAGGGAGAGATGAGGAGTGCATAAGAAAACGAGACAACCACTCCGTGGGCCGGCCATTGTCATACAGCTAGTCAGTACTTTAAACTGTATGGTAAATAAAGGGGACAACGGTGTTTTCACTTACAGTGTGGAATTCTGAGAGCAGGAAATGACATTATCTGGTTTTGTCCAAATCCCTGCTATTGTGGCTACCTACTTAAGAAAGAGGTCAACTGGATGAAATCCCAACATGTTTCGAGTCTCTTAGGTGATGAATTATGTGTCATCTAAAATGCAAACTGCAAGCACGCAGGTGCTGCGAGGGAGCATGTGTGTGCGCGCTCGTTAATAAGTGTGTATGCATGTGTTTGCATGCCTAAGCACATGACTGATTAAACAAGCAAACACGTGAGGGACAGACTGTGTTAGATAGAGGGGGAAGTGAATGTGAGGAAGAGTTGCAGTAGCGCTGGCTAATGCCATTTGTGCCTTAAAGACACAAGCACAAGCAAAAAACTCCTCTCCTCTTAGTATGATTGTTCTTCTGCAGAAAATTCAGCCCTCGTCTGACAAAGACCAATAAATACTTTATACAGTGCATAATGCGTGCTGTGTGTGAAGCACAGGGGAAAGAGAAAGAGGGCGTCCTCATGAGGGCATATGCTTTGAATTCCTAATGACACTCCTGTTAACGTAACTGGCACTGTTGCGAGAGGAGATATACAGGGAGACTATGCCATGCAGTCAAACATCTACTTTATATTACCTTTATTTTCTTCTGCTTCTTTACCTATTGGTATTTCCATACCTATTTTTTCTTTTCTCCCATAGTACCCCGCTCAACCCAAACACACTCACTCACACAAAAACACATAGACAGGAAAGACTCTAGACCAATTGTGAGAGCTCACTCTAGCATGAGGTCTCTTTTCAGTGGCTGCGTTGTGCCAGAAGTATTATCCCCTGACCGCCTCTCCTCCTTTTCAAAGCCTTGTAATCAGTGTGCTGCTCTTTGTACCGGGATGTCGCAAGACACCCTGGCAAAAACCACAGCAGAATTTCTGATGAACGGCTGTGGCTCAGAGTTCGACTAATCAGGTCTTGCTCGTGTCGCTCTCGTCTTATGTGTGAGCCCTTTTGAAGCAAATAAAGTCGACACACTTTGGCACATTCTTCTTGACAGCCACAAAGCAGCTGCTGGATCAATAAGCAAAGTTAGCTGGGAAGGAAAAAAAAAATATATATATATACAACCAATAAAAACCTGCTGGAAACAGTTAGTGTAAAACACGTACTGCCAGACTTGTTCAGAACTGAGGCTATTAGTGAATATTTCCATGTTGCTGACCGAAAGACTTGGTGTAAATGAATTCAGACACTTCAAACAAATATATTGTGGTTGGGAATGTAATGGGAAAAACATATCTGCTTTTAAAGTGTTTCTAGATCCCCATTGCAAACACAGACCTCATATTTGTCTAAATAATTCCAAACAAATTAGCATCCGCTGCATTGTGCTGGGATATTATTGTTACTCACCAAGTATTAGTGTTTCATTTGTAGTTTTCTCATAAATCTGAAATGCTTTTTTTATTGAAGCTGAGTGCATTCTGCAGTATCTGGAGGGATGCAGAAAGGGAAAATCTACATAATATAAATCCATATATGGCCCAGTTATCTGTCTCTGTTTTGCTGTTGCAACCCTCTCTGATTGATTCCTTTATCTGAGGGAAGCAGAAGACATGCTCTGTTTGCTCGTGCAGTGGCCGGCAGGAAAACAGAGAAAGACACTTATTAAAAAGGTCATCTCACAGAGGGTTAAAATAGCAGGGCACAGATCTCTCTGGGGGAAGCAGCCATGCCCCCTCCTCTAGTGAAGGACACAAGAAAAGGTGTTGCTCTAGGGAGCTGGACCCATAATGAAAGAATAGACACTAGGCTGACAAACCATTTGTGTGCACTATGAATTGAAATACTATCAGAGAAACAAAAATGAAGAAGTGACGGGGTGGGACTGAGTGAAAATGCAATCTTTTGAAATAAAGTCTGAGTGAGAGGTGTTATTTTTATTTACAGTGTGGGCTAGCTTGTAAACATGGGGAAATGAGACTAGGACAAAAGTATTTCTTTGGTGAGTGGGTTTGAGACAGGTTGCCTTGCCTACCATGGCAATTTCATATCAAGTAAATGAACACGTGTCGTGCCAATGGAGAACAAACGTCAAACTTCAGATAGTGTTTTCTTTCTTTGTGAAAGATCTTAACAATACAAGGGAGTCCAGGTTATACAGAGACAATGAGATAAAGCGTTTGTGAAATGTTTTTGGAAAGGCCTGTGGAATAGCTATGCCTCCAGCCTCCTGTCTCCTCCCCAGGGCAGCCTAAAGCCCTGTCGGCAGGATGCTGATCCCCACACGGAAACCTGATCCGCAGCCATCCTGGAGCCAGAGGGATATGGGGGGTGGGGGTGTCGGGGAAGAGTTCTCCCCCCACAAAGCCCCTTCACTTCTGCCCCAGAGTTAAAGGGGTGCTCTGGGGGAACATTCTTCAAGCCCTGCCCCATCCAGCCTCCACTCTCAACTCTCTAGGGGAGCATTCTTCCAGCCCTGCCCTAGCCTTCACTGGAATCTCCTGGGGAGCATTCCTGAAGCCCTGCCCCAACCCAAGACGGGCTCCCTGGGGACGCATTCCTGCAGCACTTTCTCTCTGTTTTCCTCTTCCCATCTCCCTCCTTCTCCCTTGCTCCCTTTCTCAGGCTCTCGCCTTCCTCCGCAGTCTAGCATTAGTGCGATCAATAGCACCGATCGCATCGGGGACACTAGGCAATCCATACCTATGCGCTCCCTTAGCGCACTGCAGTGGTCACAGCTTAAGTGCATGGAAAGATGTTATACCTCTGATAGACGGGGGGAGACAATGGCCAACATTGATCGAGGTGGCATGTAACATCTTTCTCTTTCTTTCTGTCTATTGGGCGTGGTCGATGAGCAGTTTAAATGTGTTTACACTTTATTTAGTTTGTTTTGTCTCACTGCTGTCGATGATCCTTTTTTATTGTAGCATAAGGGAGAAGTTTAATGAAAACCAGAAAACACATGCGAGGTAGTACGGTGATGCCTGCTTTGTAGAGTTGCACTATAGACTTATGTGCTGTTAGCTGAGAGAAAAGGAGACGATTTCCTTCAGCGAGCAAAGCAAATCTCCAATATGTGGATTGGTTCCAGTCAAGCTTTGCAATTTGTTTACCCAAAATAAAACATTTGAAATTGTAAAAAAAAAAAAACTGAGACTTTAGCAGGTGCTGGTGGTTGATTAGAAAATGGTTCTAATAAAGCATCCATCTGCGAGTAGAGACTTGATGTAAGGCTGATTAATCGGTCATGGATGTCTACATAATGCCACATAGGAAATCTCCTTCGATATTCCAGAGAATGCACAAACATGAGCAAACACACATACACACATTCAAAGTACTTAGTATGCCATCTAGAAGTTTCTTTTCTCCCACTGTGTTTGAATGCTAATAGAGTGTTTCTGCACAATCACAATACCCTAATGGCAATTAGATTCTTTTGTTTAGTTTCCACAGGGGCTCTTATCCAAACTGTGTTTTTTTTTTTTTTCATCATTGAGCAATTAAGAGTTATTTGTCCATTAGATTGACATTTATAAAAGATGGGCTTTGTTGTAGAAAAAACGAGGCAAAGTCAGTCATGACCATACTTAAATGTTGCAGAACATGAAAGATTCTGTTTCCTACATCAGTTGCAAAACTTTTATACTATTACTAGTATACTGTTCTAAAGGTAGTATCTCACTGGGCTGTGACTGTTAGCAACTAATTGTGAAACAGCATTTACAAAAGGAACGTGGTTTGGAATGTTTGTGATGGTTTTTAATTTCTTCACGTGAGTCGCCAATACGATGGACCATCTTGTCACTTGATTTTTGAATCACAAAAAAGTTTGTGCTACAATTTCTTTCTCAAAATAGTCACAGAGTTAATGCAGGTGTCTCAAACCTTTCTCATCGTTTCTGTAAATTTTAGAGCGCTAGTGCAGATCTAAAAACCACACGGATGACAAGTGATAGTTATTTTAAAAAAGGTCCAAATCAGCCTTTCTTAATGTTTTAAGTACGCTTCAGAAATGGGAAATCAGCTACCGCAGGTACATAGCTGGCCAAGACAGATTTGTGGACAAAGAATGGCATCAAAATAATGTCCATGGCCTGCAATTCATTTTTTAAAGTTGTGTGCGCAACAACAGGCCAAGATTTTCAAAGTCATCCAGTCTACAAAAAGTGTAGACCATTGAGATGCTACTTTTAGGTCTCTCAATTGGAGTTACAAGGTAATGTTATTAATTTTATTTTTCCAAAGTCAATGAATGCTGTTATTCTAAAAAAAAAAAATTGGTATAAATTTATTGAATTTCACACTTTTTGTTAAGTATTACTTTTTGTTGACACCAGAGAACCACTTGTACACAACCACATGTAAACAAGCATAGTCACTTCATGCATTTCTGTTTTTTAAAAAACATCAATGGTAGCTTGACAGAAAGCATAAACACACATACTGGGAACCAACACAAAAACAAGACTGCAGACTCTTAAAATTAATGGAAAATCTTTGCAAAACTCGTGGGATGTCTAACCCATAATTTGTGGTTGGGTTGTGAAATGTGAAATCAAACTGTATGTGTAAACAAAACCAAAAAAGCTAAACTAGCTTCCCCTTGAACAAACTTTAAATGTTCTTTCAGTGATCAAAGTTGGCTTTTGTGTTGTGCTGAATTTTAAATCATTACACCGTAGCTTGTGTTCAGATCACAGACAGAGCTGGAAAATGTGCGTCAGATGGCATTTCTCAATATGGCCCCATCAGGACGTGTAAAGGAGGACAGCAAGTCCAAGTGAAGCACATGGAAACCTTCAGTTCACATCATTAGTTCTGTCTGCCACCTTGTCAGGATATTTATAGTCCTATTCATCCATCAACAGGTCAATGACACAGTCTGCCAATGGCATCCTTCTCTTTCAGTCCCATAAGGTATCACTACTGCAGCATGCTAACACTGGGACAGGCTGAGGGACTTTCCTGGAGACACAATCTGTTTCCAGTTTGTGATATGCTTCATGTTTGACCAAGTCAACACATGTTGCATTACTTTATTATTAAATGTTACATTAAACCAGGCAGGGGCATGGAAATGAAGCTATAAATATAAATACTATAAGGATTGGCACAGGGCTGTTTGTATGTTACACTGTACGAGGCATATAAATAGTATGCTACATGTGTGAGGCCTGTGCATTTGGATATCTACCAAAAACAGTGGTAGTCTAGTGTTGTGCTCCCCTTGGTGTAGTGTACTAACACACAAAGTGTGGCATATTCTCTGTTGAAGGCACAGAGTGAGAGTGGGAGTGGGAGAAGAGCTGAGTGGCAGAGTAGAAGGGAGGCTCGGTGGGCTGAACGTTGTTTACCTGTCAGCTGGCATTGATTAATCTTGTGTTCGGTGAGATCGCTCAGTGACTCGAACACCTGCCGGCAGCTGTCGCAGCTGTGCAGCGCAGGCTCCTCGTCCTCCTCCTCTCCCTCCTCTCCTTCCTCTGGAGAGAGCAGCCTCTTCCTCAGATGCCCAGCTTCACCATCCTCCGCCACCCTCTCGAGGGCGCACTCTGGATCTGCGGAGCCACAGGAAATGACAGCACCACATAGTCAGAGGGGTGACCCGCATTGTGAGGTACTACAGCTTCCTCTGGGTGACAATAAAATGGATTTCTAGACTCTGGATTTAATAAAAACAATAATAAAAGCTGTAATAAAAATGCAGGTTCAATTTGGACCTCTGTAACTCAACCACTCATGCCATAACAAAAATGTTGGGCAGGTGAGGTGCAACAAATACAGGCGGAGAAGGTGGCACTATGCTCACAAACACACATCTGACACACACACCTTTGTTATTAGAAATGGTTTTACGCTGTGTTTGCCCTGCTTCACCCAAGCAAAACTTCAGTATATGAAACTAGACTGATGGGAATATGTGTAGTTAATAAATCTGGGATTGCAGTTTTGGCTGGACCAAAGAAATATGAAATTCCACCAGCGAGCTGAATTGCATCAATCAGCATCTATCAAAGGAGACAGGCCTTGCCAGAAGTGTAGCTGTGCAGAGCGCTGCCCAGTAAAACACAAAAACTGAGATTGTTATGCGTTACACTTTCGTCACAACACACTTCCTTAAATTATTCAGCCTTGCTTGCAGGCAGCCGCGGGTCGTGCACATCAATATTCTTCAATCCATCTGCAGTTTTGTCTCTTGTTGGCTTTGTGCCGCAGCAATGCCAGGGGTGATCCTCTGACTACCCTGAGCCAGGACTAGTAACCATCTTTTCAAATTACTAACCCTAATCTAAGCTTCTTCTTCTATTGTAAAATTATCCATTCTAAAATAAAATCTTGCACGGCTCATTCGCAGCAAAATTTCATTTAAAAGAGTGACAGAATGAAGGCAGCTTAGAAACAAATCTTATAACTAGGCAGCATGGCCTGCAGCCCTCTTTCTCCACTTCCTGCTGTGATGACTACTCTTAACAATAAGACTGAATAATAGGCCATACTTACAATCACACAATCGTGTCAACCAGGTTATGTTTTGTGGGGAGAGGAGCCTTTAGCAGCAGCCATTTTAAGCCCCATTGATGCAAGTGTTCCTCAGCTTGTCTGGAAACTCTAGAGGGAAACATTAGGCAAAAACCTGCTATGTTTTTTTTTTTTTTTAAGCAAATCGTTAACAGCACCTGAGGGCAAAGAGTGTGTGGCACTCATGTGTGCAGGTGTGGGTGTACATATATTGGGTGCAGCAGCCATTTTAAGACCTCCATCTGAAGGGGTTCTCAAATATTGTGAAATTCCTCGAGGAAATGCAGTCCAGAACTCATCAAGGCCACCCAGGGTTTTTCCTAACCCCCACCCCCCACTTGCACCAAGTATTGATGTAACATCACACCCTCCATTGTCCTTCCCTCTTGGCGACTGAGGCTCTCGGAACATGCCCTCTAAAAATATCAGCACTGGGGTCCCAGGTGGGACCATGCAGAACAGAACAGAAGGTGTTTCAAGAAAATGAAAATCCCAACCCAATCCTCACAGATGCAGTCCTTTCTTGCTCCTAAGGAAACACTTCTGACTGAGGCCAAAAGCCACACAATATAGACTTATGATTCATCCACACATGCAGACGCAGAATTCACAATATGAACTGAAAAGCGAACACTTCATATTTGTTTTCTTACAGAGGAGCCTGTGAGGAAGGTTAATGTTTCGATTTTCTTCTCCCAATAATTTTCATGAATCATTCATTTTGTTAATATTACAGTTTAGTTCAATCAGGAGAAAATATCTGATGGCTACATTTAAGAATTGAGTATTATCAGCAATAAAAACAAACCTAAATAGGTAATAAAGATGGATTTTATTTTATCTTATAAATCAAGCAGACTCTTTTGCATAATGTAAAAGTAACCATATCTAAATTAAAGCAAGAAAGACTAAAAAAAAAACAACAACTGGGTAAATCACATGGATATTACATTCAAAGATGTATGAGTTTGAGACCCCAGCCCTTGTTGTCTCTAGCTTCAGGTGACAAGTTTCAGCTGTGACTTACAGTAAAGCTGGACCAGTGTTAGACAGAGCAGAGTGACCTCCGGTGCACCACTGTGAAGAGGCGATGGAAGTGCAAACTCCAGCATGTAAGGATCGGGTGGTGGATTGGTCAGGAAACTGAGAACTGATGGTGTGTATGTGTGTGTGAAGGGAGGGGTGTGAGTGGGGGGTTACGGGGCAAGGTCACGTTCAACCCAGGGATTAAAGAGCCACATCAATACTGAGGTTCCTGTGCCTCTGGGCCTCATACAGTAATCCATCAGATCAGGACATCCTCTTCTACCAGTCTCTACAGGCTGGACAGCCGATCAATACAGGCATGCTTGGAAAGGCTGCCTGTCACATGTGGATTTCTGGTGGAAGATGTGCAACATATTGGGCATTTTCAATCTTAATTTTGATCATCAACACTGCTGCAAAAGAGACAAGAGAGGAAACCCACTAATATCTCCCTATTCTGATTTAAAAAAAAAAACTTGAAAAGGCGGTGACAAAGAAATTATTCGCGTGAGGGAGCATGTTCAGGCAACAGGGGGATAATGAAGTTCTTACCAAATAATTTCTATAGATAAATATCTGATCTCAATGAACTGAAAGCACATTAATACTGGAATCATAAAATGTGGTAATCTGAATAGTTATTGTCATCTCTAAAGCCATGCAATGTAGCATTGAGTCCACATCCATCAATCAAACACACACTTGTGGTGCCTGGTGACATTTATCATGCCACAACTTTCATCTGGAGAGTTGAGGTGTCTCCTAGACCCCCCACCCTTATAGTATTGAATATTTCTGCTCTTAAATATTTATAACCTTTTTAATTGATATTCTCCTTTCTGCTCCATTAGCCCCACCAGGGATCTGTGGTCTCTAGCAGGGAAGCCCCACACTCATTCCCCCATTGTCTGGCCCACACACTGAGACAGGTGGAGACACTGACCACAGGGAGAGAAAGAGGGCATGAACCCACCAAAAATGAAGGAACATAATAAGAAGTGATAAAATGAGACAAAGGAAATAAGCAAACTTGTAGCAAATCTTAGAGGGACATACTGGTATTTTTAGGTGATGTTCTGTCAAATAGTTGTGAATAGTTTGTCAGCAGTGACATCAGCCATAGAGCACAGAGTGTAGAGAAAAGGGGCTGAGGGCTGAGCATTGACTGTTAGACATCAATAGCGCAAACATATCAGTTTGTTTTATCAGCACATCAGCCCAAAAGTTTAACAAACTCCCGGCAGACTGATTTTATTGCAGCCATAGCACCACAGGCTTATAACAACTTCACTTTTAACTCTGTGTTTTAAAACTGTCAAAGCAAGGTACAAACTATTGGTAACTATTTGACTGATCATCACTTTGCTAATGACCAGATTATCTCCTTATTCAAAAATAACTCTACAACAACAACAAAGAGGCTTAAAAAAATTGCTTGTCTGCACTTAGAGCATTTCTGATTTAATTTCACCTCAACATACAGAGCACAAAATTGAAATTACTAAGGGTTATGTTCTTACTTGCCTGTAGACAACACAGTGTCAGGCTCAATCAGACTAAACCCTGATGGAGCTTTTTCTTTGTGTAATGGAAGCGCTTGGTGTCAAAAATATCATTACCAGCGCACCAATCCTTTTCCTCGTTTCCCTCCATCATTTTCAAGAGATCCTGATCTTACGATGCCTCCCCTCTCCCTGGCAACCCACCTTGCAACCGCCCACCCCCAAGTTCGAATTAAGAATTTATTTTAACCAGTGAGCAGCTTCTGTCGACACGTGTCGGCGGGCCTGATCAAAGGTGAGCACACGTCTTTATCAGAGTGAGGGAGGCTGTCAGAAATAGGAGGACATTAAGATTGAATAACCTTCACAGGCTTGCCGGCGCCTCATTATTTAAAAATCTAAAACTTTTTGCTGAGCACCCAACATATATAGGTCACACTACATCCTAATGCCACATGTGCCTCTGAGTGTATCCTCCCCTGTGTAGATGTGAGATTTAGGGGGCTCTTCGCTTGAATTGTCACACCCACTGATCATTAAAGAACATCATGATCCGATGTTGAGGCTGTAAGCTTGACACTTGCTGGATTGTTAACGATCATCAAGAATTTATTTGTTAGGAGGAGTGGCGGTGGGAGTGTGTGTATGTGTGTTTTTGTGTGGCTTCTTAAGGTCGGCGTGTGCAGTTTATCCGCCTCCAGTCCTCCAGATTCCTATTAAGTACTAATTATGGTTTAATAATTTGACGCATCTGAAATGCAAAAGCAGATGAGCAGAGGTGTTTGTCAAAAGCCATTTCTCTAAAAGCTCTCAGCACTTTACAAAAGCTCCGGTTTCAAGCATCTTGTTATTTATTACAATTTTTTTTTAAAAAGGAATGCTGTATATTTATGAAAAATTTATGATGCATGCTGAGTTTTAAAAAAGCAGTACAGGTGCCAAACAATTACAGGAGGAGTAAGAACAAACAACGGAGACAACCCAGAGAGCGCTGCGTGATGGCAGCAGCGCATATAATCACAGGTATACAGACGGCATCATCCACCATTAAAATCTGATCGTCGAAGAAAGACACAAGCACACAAAGAAGAGTAGAAATCAAAGCAACTGAATAAGAAACAACATTTGAACATAGCAAATGCTCTTTCTGTCTGTCTTACCAGCTCCCCTCACTGGGAGTGATAATATTGAACAGAGCGCCTTGCCATGCCATTAGAGCAGGGAAACATCAAAGGAAATGAATAATAGAGAGTATGATTTTCTGAAGTGGTTGAACGAAATAGTCCCTTCCTCTTCCTGTTGTAGTGAGCCCTGCAGTACATTGATCTGTGGGCAGCCTCAACCTAACCAGAGCCAGAGTTTCAGACGCCGCACCATCGTGCTACACTCTGCTCCTCACTACAGCTCCGTGCCCACACTTCAGATCTCTATAACTCTCTGGTTTTCCTCAGTCCACTTCACTTTGACAGAGCTGGAACACTCTTACAAAAAAAATAAAAAGCAAACATTCACAATATGACAATGCTAAAGGCAAAAAAGTGAATTTTAGCTAAACAGAACATACATTTAAAGAGGAAAATAAAACACTGGGCTTAAAATTACATAAAGGCAGTACAAAGCTAAGCTGCACGTCTTAAGCCGCTCTAGACTCTCTGGGTAAAAAACATATGGCCTCATTAAATCTCAGATATCAAGCTGTTTTCACCTCTCTATACTATCTGCTGTTGAGCCTCTTTTGTTAGCATTTCTCCTTTGCTTCTGCTACATATCAAACATGAATAAGAAACAGGATGCAGGACTTGCAGAGTCACAGAAGACCACAACTGGGGGTCCACTTATGAGGCAGATCTTGATACCCTTTCTGATTAAGCCCTCGGCTTGTCAGAAATCTAAAAGCTATTGTGCACCTGTCTGTCAATGTGGCAGATGGAGGAAAAGTCAGGTAAACCTTTCTGGCGTTTTTCAATTTGACGATGTTTGGGCAGGGACTTAGCCGTAAGGCTGAACGACTGCTGCTAAGGTTAGCTGTGTAGAAACATTATAAAAGTTTCAGCTGACAAATTGGCAGGAGCAAAATTGGACGACAACTTAAAAGTTTGCCATTCCAAACGGCTCTTTTCCTCATTGACCATTCGTCAAGCTGCATCCTGTGAGTAGGTTAAAAAATAAATCAGTCAGATGAAGTCAAATGAGGAAAGTGAGAAATTAATTTGTGCGCCCTCCTGATTTCTCCACAGGCAGACATCGATCATGTGGCGGCTGTCTCCCCTCACTCTGGAGGCTGGAGGTGGTGGAGGGATGAAGGGAAGGGGAGATTTGTGTGTCTGAGGGGGTAGTCGTAATCAGGCACATTCATTAGCTCTGCTTTGGCTTTGGATGACAGGCGGTCTCTGAGGTAAGTTAGTCTCTTACGTCCAGTCCTTGTGGATTAGAGGGGCAAGAGAGGCATTTTTTCAGAAGTACCTACTGGTACCCATCAATGCGCTTTGACATAGCTGGAAATAAATATTGCTCTACTTTTTGTCAGGAAAAAAACCCCAAAACAGACATTTAAGACTTGCTTTGATCAAACTATGGAAACCTTCGGAATGATCAAATCTAAACACGTCAAAAGTCATTTAAAAATCCCTGCAAAAACCACGTTGCTAAACCACGTTTTTGCAGTGATTACGGACATTGTCGATGCACGCTTGTATCTGTTGCAGTGGTGCATGAAGCTTCAGTGTTTTGCACGGGAACGCTCTGAAAGCTATGGGTAAATGCCGGACTAATGTGGCAGCCTAGGTGTGCTCATGGTCCCCAGCCTGCTGGGCAAAACCATCCATATCGGGTTTAAAATAACCACGCCTGAGACTTAACCTTTACCAGAGACAAATGAAATGAAAATATACAGTGTGGTGCATCAGGAGCAGGCTTCATTCATAGGGGGCTTTCTGCTAGCCTGACCTGAATTACCGCTCTGTTCCTGGAGGGCCACTGTGAATGGCATGCGTGGAGACAGGACACATTCATCTGCGTAGCTCTATTTTACATCATACAGAGAGTTGGGGAAACAAAGAGTTAGGTGAAAAAAATAAAACGGCACGAACACACAGACACACAAGGACGGCTATGGGCACACCTGCAAGCATGCAGACCCAACACGCATACGAAGAAAAAGCTGCACTGATTTGAGTCGCCCCGTCTGTTATGGAAACACACAGAGGCATGGAGTTTACAGTATAAAAACCTCAACCACAGGAAACACATAATTTTTCATCATTCTTTGTCCCACCAAAGATTTTACGGACACACACTCAAACACACACGCAGACACATGATCCACTTTCCAGCCGAAAATGATGAAATATGAAATGGAGCATTACCGCTTGGAATGGCAGTCTGCCCAGGACTATGCTGGTCCTCTGTCACATTGTCTTCCACTGCCAGAAAAAAAAAGAGAGAAAGGAGGGGAAGAAAAAAAAGGACAGAAACAGTTAACAGTGGAAAAAAAAAAAACAAGCAAAGATTCCTCTGATTTTTTCTTATTTACTTTTGAGATTTTCTATATGAAAACTCGACAAGATTTCAAATGCTGTCAACAGCTCAACCTGTGGTTTGGGAATCCGCACAAGCCTTTCATATGTATGAGGTTTGGCAATAAGGCAAACAACCACCCACGTAAATAACATATTGGACTGGGTAATGACGTGATGAATTATGAACGTCTCCCCTGGAACATCCTCCCAACATCAACAGTGACCAAGTAAAAAAAAAACATCTTGATGACTGCATTAGTAGGACACATTTTAGTTTGATAAATTAGATGAAAAGAAAAACGTGTACATTTCAGTACAACTAAAGCTCAAAATTTCCTTTCTGAACAAATAAAATTTGCAACCTATCCTCATTATAAGTGTAATAAATAAATAAATAAATCAGCAGTTACAAAGTGCTATTACTCTCTAACAGGATGGGTGACAACACAGTGACGTCTTGATTGGCATTCAGATCTGCTCATTAGGTGCATGGCGACTAAACCACTTTTGACTTTTTGACGACAGAACTAGTCTTGAAAAACATGCCGTGTGTTTAGTAAAAGGTAGAAGCTTTTACATTGGAGCCTTTTTTGGTGGGGGGGGGAACTGGTGAGACTTCCTTGTGGCATGTCAAGTACAAGAAATGAAATGGATTTTAACAGCGGGAAGAGAACAAAAGAGTCTCCCACCTGTTCCATGTAAAATGAGGGTCTCACTGAGGACTTCATACGCCTCTGCGTTCCACCCCTGCAGTTGAAATGCATTCTCCATTATGTCTTTTCTTTCTAGCCTTTCATTTTCCTGGGCATAGAGAAAGGAGGTGTGTGTGTGTGTGTGTGTGTGTGTGTGGGGGGGGGGGGGTAGTCTGACAGGACCTCCCAGTAGGGGAGTGTGGCAGTGACTGCCAAAGCAGAAATTGGCGCACTTTTAAAATCGCACAAAATATCCTGTACTTTGCATAATTAAGATGGGATCCTATGGTGGCAGAAGCCTTTTTCCTCAGGGGAGCGTAAGTCGGTGTCAAGCGGGGGTGACAAACCTCAGTGAAAAATGAAGAGGAACGTTTCGAGCGCTTTCTTCTGAACACAGAAAACCACAGAACGTTTTGCTGTCAACTTAAATGGACTTTTAGAGAAGCCCATCTGAGAGTTTTTAATTTTTATTTTTTTTTCAAAATAACTTTTAAAAAAAAGCTCATGTAGATTCCAAACTGGCTGATTGAAAATATTGCCCTGAGAAACGACTCCAAATCTGGAAGGAAAATATGCTAAACAAGTGGCCAAAGGTCCAAAAATTAATTATTGTAATCAATTAAAAGCGATGAAACATATATAGTTGGATGACTTGGAGGCGGTGCATCCCTCAGCCAACAGAGAAAAGTTGCCCTGTTAAAGGAGGCCTCGGTGACTGACGCCCTGAGAGTTTAATGAGTTTCTGTAGCGCCGTTGAGCTGCTTGCATCTAGGATCATTTAAATGGGCTACAGATAGGGGGTCCTAATAAATCCCCCATGGTTCTATCAGAGATTGGTGGTGCGAGCTGGAGTTTTTGTTTTGATTACCGTCACTGTTGGTGAGATGAGGGAGTTCAGGCAGAAAATTCTATTTTACAATGCCATAAGAACTTAAACATTACGGCAGTTTGTAATAATTTGTCACCACTGTGAACTTATTAAAAGTTTTGCCATTTAAAGTAAACAACTTCCATCACAGCACAAATTCTCTTCTCATTTGTACCTGTCTGCTTGATAATTAATAGCCAGCTAGGAGCAATCACAGAGGATGAGCTGCCAAGTAAGGGCAAACTCCTAAGATGGTGTTTTTACTAGCTGGACATTTGATTAACAGTAAGAACTAGACAAATATAACTAGCTGAGGATTTTTAATTAATGTGTTCTTAAGCCTGTGATTACCTTGTAATGACTTCAGCTGAATAAAACTTAGCTCGCACAGCTGTAGACACATCGCTGCTATCAGTTAATTAATGTTTGACAAGGTACAGTGTATCATTCAAGCGACGACAAACTGTAATCATGCTGCTACGTTTTGTTGATACATAACTGAACGCACATGGGACCGTTTCAGAGCAGCACCCTTCATTTTAAAAACGTGAAGTAGAAATTATAAAAAGAAAAGAAAAGAAAAGAGACAAACATAATCCCACAACAAGTGGCGCAGCATTAAAGGCCACTAATTAACATGCTGACCACACACAAAAACAAACGGAGAGTGACTGTCATCGTGTTGAAAGTAACTCCCAAGACGGGAAATTTATTTTGTCAGGGGTAAATTGCATTTCAGTACAAGGTTAGGGAAAAAAAAGTTGAATTCTGAAAAAAACTATACATAAATATAAAAACAAAACAAAAACTACAGAGCATGGCAAATTGAAAGATAGCTGAATCAATTCGGAATTTAAAACTCAAACTAATTCAAACCGTTTTCTAATAAATAAAAACCTGCAGTGTAAAAACAAGTGGGGGGTGGATAGAAAGTGAGCATGTAAACACAAATATGGGTAAAGATTGGACATGTTTTGCTACGCTTTTACATGAGGAATTGTCACATTTTCCGTGTGTGTTCCGCTCCTGTGTGTGACTGGGTTTCGCAGCCACTGTTAAAAAACCTTGAGTGTGTTCCTGAATATGCGTGACTCATCTGCTTGGTTACAGCCAGCGTGGACGATACAGTGCCGAACACAATGGCTGTGTAATCCGCCCTGACTGACCGGGGAAGGAGACGCTCGCCACGGGGAGTACAACTCAATTTAGCTCGGGTCAAGAGGTCAACCCTCCTCAATTAGGCCCGGGAAACGCAGGGGGGAGGAGGACGCACACTGCACATGAATAACTTTCTTAATGAGCATTATTTGAACTGGTGATTAGTATCATAAATAATTTCCAGTCGAGGAGCATGTTGATCATGTTGCATAATGTTTGTAATCTCCCACACACTGCTTAAGTAACGTAGAGCTAAAAACTATGCTGATATTAAAATATAAATCAAAAATCTCATTGCGTAGATTTATTTTGTAAATTCAGTTTACAGATAACTCTCCTGCAGATAGCATTTCCTTTGCAGCAGTGGTGGAAATCAGTGAGTGCCTCTGAATCCGAAGCCTGTCTCCATGTGGCAGACAATCCATGACAACAAGAGAGACACATGCCACGGAATAAGGACAGATATCGGCCAGCTCCCGCGACACCCGGTCCAACACGCTCAGCCGCATGTCAAAAGCACTGACAGCCGTGCTAATGGGATTTTTCCATGGCTCCCTCATAATTTCCTTAATGATAATTCTTAACCATATTTTTGTGTCACATTAGAAAAGCGTTAATGGGTGTTATGCCACAGATCATTAATTGTGAACAGAATGGAATTTAATGCGGATCCCTATAAGCTAAAGATGACACAACTGCTAATAAGTATTGTTACAGACAAGGAAAGCTAAAGTAAAATACTGTCTTATTCTGCGTCTTAATTACTGAGACACTTTCACAGCTATCAAGATTGTACATCCAAGCTGTATTTAGAAGAAAAACAAGCTGTTCCTGACTGAAATTATTCATCTATTAGCAGCTTTCGCAATTTGATACAAAGGTGTAAGTTTATCTGCGCTATGGCGGGGTCATACACCAATAAGAGAAGTTTGAGCATCTCTTACCTAAAACTATTCTTCAAACAATAAAAGAAATACATTTTTGTTTGACTTTTTCAGTGAAAGGTTAAATTTAGGAGACATCTTTTCTCACCGTTTACTGACATAAACATTAAAAAAACATAGGTTGTTTATGTCTGAGCAGAGACTTTAACAGACCATTTTTACAGCATTCTTGACTTTTTTAATATACATACAACAGTCTATATTTAAAGTTTAAAATGATTCCTGTGCAGTACAAGCCGAGCAGCACCACAGAGTTCACTTTGTGTGGCAACAGATTCCTGCTTCTCGAAAGCATGAAATATTTAAGGTGTGCATGACACAATCGCTGCACTTACAGTAAATGGTGCAGAAAATGGAATTATATATGTAAATGACAGACCTGAAAAACTTCTGCCGCAGCCAATGAACACATCAGGGCTGGGAGTGTCATTTGTGCTCCGGATAAAAATCATCAACCCCCAGGCTCACATTGTTCAGGAAGCACACTGTGGACGACCAGGCAAGTATGGCTGTCGTCATGCAGGATTTGGAGCGAGATCCTCCATGCTCGCTGCTCACCACTGACGGAGGCAATGTGCTGACCCAAAGCCACCGTGCATCAAAACAAAATTACAATGTGCCTACAGTTGAGAAATGTAGAAGGCTCGGGATTGAGTAAATGTCAGTGGCTGGGGTGAAGTGTTTGCATATAAGCGAATGATGTATGGTCTCGTCCTGTGCCATTTATTCCCTCAAGCAATAACGTAGCCGGATCTGTCTCTCAGACTTAATTGAAACGGGACTTGTAATGTTGCCCTTTTCCTCGATGGGACCAAAAACATAACCTCTGACTCCCACTTGCAGCCAATACTGAGAAAGTAGGTGTGTGTTGGAGGGGAGCACACGAGGGACTCCAAAAAAAAAAAAAGAGTGCCAACTGTCACAGCATTATTTCCTCTTCTCTTCTACATGCATGCCACGTCCTTACTATCTATACAAGTCCCTCAAACACGGCACACGATGCCCGCTTTTCTCTGCATCTTTCATTAACACCTCTGTTTATTCTCCCCTCTGCAGAACAAAGTGTTCTTTCTGGGCAAGAAGAGCGCTGACCACTGCCTCAACCTGAACTGTAAAAGCCACACAGACTCACACATGTCTGCGTGACCAAAAAACATATATTTAAATATACAGAAACACTAAGATTAGAGATGACACTTTTTCAACACTTTAAAAACAGAATCTAAAAATGAAATTAGTATTCCTCCCTGCTGCTAAAAGTGAGAAGGAATGCAGTGTCAAGCAACTATTTAAAAATAAAAAAAGACAAGTAAAGTTATTATGTACATCTGTGTGAGTGCATCTCAGTCCCTAAGGAAAGAGACAGACAAAGAACAATAAATAACATCTGCCTGGCCTTGCTTGGGTCTGATCCAGAACGGGGGGGAAATATCTCTGACGTATCTGCATTTCTGCTCCGCCGAAGCAGGCTAAATGAAGCCATAAAAACAAGGGTGTCTTGCGTGACACTCCCCCCCCCCCTCTTTCGTCTCCAATTTAGATTTTGGGTGACAGTAACAAAACAAACAATGTCATCACTCTGACTTCATTTGCATACTGATTTGCTCACTCCACATTCCTGTCTGACGCACAAATAGATGTACACAAATCTTAACAGATGTTCCTCCTGAGCAATCACACACACACACACACACACACACACACTTGTAGCATGCTGGCAGGAGACAATTATATTTAAGTGATATATCTTTT
>JAVKLF010000064.1:8337481-8349050 GCA_034783495.1 Millerichthys robustus | reverse complement strand
TAGTCTTTCCTTGCCAGATTTTTTGCTTCATGATGCGCCAAATGTTTGTAGTTGGTGAGAGGTCTGGACTGCAGACAGGCAAGTTAAGCACCCAGACTCTTCTACTACAAAGTCATGCTGTTGTAATAAATGCTGTATGCAGTTAAGAACAGTCTTGATGAAATATGCAAGGTCTTTTCTAAAAAAAGATATTGTCTGGATGGGAACACATGCTGTTCTACAACCTGTATATACTTATATATACTATATATTTTAGATGCAACAGCTGTCCATGCCACAGGCACTAATGCACCCCCTTACCATCAGAGAGACCACCACTATAGACTAAGATTATCTTGTACCCATTTTGGTCAAAGCTTTTGCTCAGAACATGTATTGTGAATGACTTTTAGCTACTACTGCACCAAAATTTATTTAGTTAAAGTTAAAGGTTTTAACTGTTTTCATGGTTGCTGAGGTTATTTTGAAAAGTTTTTATCTGAACAGCATTAGTCTGAGACAATACTAAAACTGAGGGAGGATTGTATCACTTTTATTAGTCAGTCGTGTGTTTTTCTTTTCAACTCTGACATTTCAAAGTGTACGAATGTGAAAATCCTGTGTTTATGTCTGACTGCGCTGTTTCAAGTCATAAAAATGCAGATTTAAAGAGTTGAAAAATCCATAAATCCTTGTGTGTTGCTGGCATCACCCCAAACAATTATACAGACCCTTTACCTTCAGGTCCCACATGTCTGAAATCCCTCTTTTTGATCGTTCCCAAACTCAATACCCAGAGTTACATCAAAAATCAGCTCAACTCTTTCCTCCAAAATGATTTCTTCTGCTTCCCACATCTACCATTGCGTTGTTCGACCTTGAGTGAGATGCTGTCAGGCGCTTTTTAGAACATAAGCGTTGCAGTTTCCCATAATCCACTGGGAGTGTTGAGGTGAGAGCTGTGGCCCACTAGCACTCTGAGTGGCTGGCAGCGGATCAAAAGCAAACGAGGTTCCTGAGCTCATTCCAATTATAACAGCACACACTATCAACTACAAATACAAACAGCACATAAGTGATAGTGCTGGTGGCCTGGAGGATTGCTGCCAGAGAGAGCAGGCAGCATGCTAATCAGGATACCTCTTGCCATGGGCTATTGGGGGAATAGCCTCTCATCCCACCAATTCCCGCAAGCTTTAGACAGGGAGACGAAAAAAAAAATAGAAGAGAATTCCCTGAGTGCACAATCCAAGGACAAAATATTCGAAAATGGATCTTTATCTTTGCTCTTGGCCAATATCCATATTAATTACTAGAAAGGGGAAAAAATAGCACCAATATTAAATGAGGAGATTTGTCAAATTCACGAAGCTACAAAAGATGTCCGACTTCTACATCTGCTTTTTATTGTTCAGTCAAAATGTAAAACCATGTTAAATAAAGACAGAGCAATTCTTTAAAGCATGCATATTATTTGTTGCCTCTCTTGACAGAGTTACATGGAGTAGACTAAACCTTGAGGTTAACGTTACACATGCATCTCATGCACTATAGGTTGGGAATTAATTTCAGCTACTAACAAATCAAATTTTAGCACACTGTATAATTGATTGATTTGTAACTTTTCTAAAGTGAGTTAGTTCAGTCTTAGATGCTACTACACCAAATGTTACATAAATATTTGTTCAGTCGACTGAAATTAAAGCTATTTCTCCATTTTTTGAAGGTCAGTTGGCTTTGATGGCCATCATGAATTGGTTTGACTCCAAAAACTAATCCAGCTGTAGATATCCAGCAACTATTTTCTGTAAGTTTCAGTAAAAGTAGTTCAGTGACAAGTGGTTCATGAGATATATTGCAAAGAGGCAGATGCATAAACAGACACATATAGGCACAAGGAAAACATTGTGGTCCGCCTTTGCAGGCGATAAAGACACCACGTTTTATTTCATTTGTTTTGATTATGCAAATGCTGCACAAACTCGTATAGTCTTCACTACACTGTCAATACGCACCTTATATTATAGCTTAACCTTTGCAAAAGTAGAGTGTGGAAAAACAAGACCCCCAGTCTTTCGCACATCACTTCACACTGTTTATTGCAATTAGTCTGATTATTCATAACAACATCTTCTCCACCATCCCTTTGTAGTCGACCAATCCAAGAAAGTGATTTATAGATCCGGTCGCCTGCCATGAGAGAGAGTGTGTGTGTGTGTGTGTGGAGGGGGGGTGTTTGGAGGTGTTCTGTGGTAACATGCAAACCACCCCTCCCTCCATCCACTCACTGACAACCCCTCAGAGCTTGGCAACTCTCCAGAGCCACGCAGGGGTGGCGGAGTACAGCAGGAGCCTGAGTGAGAAGCACACATTGTGCTCTGTGGGGCCCCACCAGCCCCGGCCCGAAGGCACAACTCTCAAGGACATGGAGAACTGGGGCAGAGAACTTCCGAGCTTCCCACTGTTAGGGGCAGGCAGAGAAAAAGGGAAAGTTTCCAAAAGTGTCTCTGTCTTTTTTGGGGTGTATGTACAGTTTTGGAAGTGTGTTGCTCATTTTTATTTTCACCAAAGAGAAAGAAGTGTTGACTAAAATGCAAATAAGAATAGAATGCTAGGCTTTACAACTGATTCAACATTTTGATCCTGATGATAGCTGTTGTTGTTGCCGCTCCCTTCTGCAGCAGTTGCTGAGTGACCTCGCGTTAATGATTTGGCACATACTTTGCACTGGATGCTCTCGAACTTGCAATCTCAAGATTACAGGTCTACGGCACTCACCATCAAGGTTTATAGTATGTACAAACCATTGCAAACTGTTTTTATTACATTTTACACAACGTTCCAACTTTTGGGGAATTTGGGGTTTTGTGTTACAAGAAAAGAATAGACCCTTGTGACAAATCATACAGGTGGATTGGAACAAAGGGGAAATTATTAGAGCAGAGTTGTGAATAGCACTAATTTAGAAGTTCAAGTAGTTCTGTTTTTTATTAGATTTTTTTTTGTTCTCATAATCTGACCTGACCCCTAAGCTTAATGTAGCCTATTTAACAGCTTGTATGAAACCTCACTGAAAAATAAATCAATAGCTTAATTAGCCTCATGGTGAACGTCAAGTGTAATTCTAAATTGTTCACAAAAGATCTACGGTAATCTGAAAATCTGACTCTGAGGCTCGTTGTTGAACCAATGTCTCTAATATTCCAAATAATACCATAAATCAGTGAACGATGTCTTGCAGTGTGCTTTAGAAAAGAACTCGACTATATTCAGAAGTTCTGTGTAGCATGATCACAAGTGGTGTATCTTCAGTTTGTTTTTAAATAGAAACAAGTACAAAAAATATACAGTTTTCCACTCAGCTGGAAGAAGCAGTCGTAGCAACAAGCCTTTCTTTTATTGTTCTTCCTGTCAGGGGGTTCAGCTTTACTGTGAGTCAGCCCCCACTCCAGCTACAGAGGAAAGGAACCACACTGATCTGAGACGGAGTACCCCCAACCAAACCTTACAACATCGACCCACGCCACCATCCTGGGCTTCTAATGGAAGTCCTGGGCATCCAGACACTTCCCCTGCTCCGACACCGGCGTCAAGTAGCGCTCCACTCATCACTGGAAGCAGCAGGCCTCCCAGCTCTCCTTTTCTCTCCTCGGGGCAGGCCTTTTCGGAACGTCGCAGGCAGATGTGTCCAGATGAGCACGTTCTAATTTGCAGACCCAGGTTAATGCTCTGCCAGAAGTCCCGGAGATCAATAGCTTTATTTCCCTAAAATACTGGCACGGCGAGAAGCGGTTAACGGGGTGCTTTTAATACCGCCACAGTTCCAGCGATGACTGGGCCGTATTGATTGTGCCCATGTGGAACTACGTGCACCTTCTGGGGAAGGATCTATTTGTGTCACCCTGGGCTGGGATGGGGCCTCCACTGGAGGAGTAGAGAGCTCAGCCAATGGAGGATGCCAAAAACATCAAAACAGCCATGTTTACAGATTACCCAAAGGGAAAGCAAATTACAGCAATTATGCAGGCTGTGGGAATACTGATATCAGCATACCTGCTATTTTACCCAGAGACTACTTTTTTGAGCCTAGAACACAGACAAAACAGCATACTCAATTTGATTTGATGGCTAAACCCTCGACAAACGATGGGGTTTAAACGAAGTGCCTCACATCAAATACGTGCAAAACAATGGCTTTCTGGGAGATCAATCTGTTTGTGTTATTCAGGTGCAAGAAAAAAAATTTTTACTTGTTGGCGTGAAAGTAAATACCAATCATGGCGTTTTGTTCAAACAATACAAATAATCACCAAATACTGCAGATCTCTCTAGCAGAAAACAAATGCAGGCTTGCAGCCTTTATTCGGCGCAGACAACATGCACACAGAGAAGCCTTATCCAAAATCAAGAGCCTTTGTTTGCAGCTGTCGTGACATATTCATGACTTGGGCCATAATAGTCAGATTCCTGATATATCCCCCAGGGAGTGCAGAGAGAATGGTGTCACATCCAATTACTGCAGCACACTGTAGAGGTAAATCAAAACTCGTGCCGTGAACTGTGGAATCCAAGGTGCAAAGCACACACACACACACAGTCTGAGCAAAGCAAGACTACACTCATATGAAAATTAATATATCGGAAAACACATTCTCCCGGTAACTCGGAGGTCACATATGGATTACCCAGAGAAATGGAAAAGGCTGGAGGCCGCTGAATGCCTTCTCCTCAAAACATTAATTGACATCCGAGAAGATCTAGGAGAGAGGCAGAGAATTTACAATTATAGATTTGTTTGCCCATGTGCAGAGATTAAAATTGCAGATGAGGATGCAGATGTGCCCCTTATTGGTTGAGGAACAATCAGGTCACAATGTTCTCGCAAAACCTTCTGCTGAGCGTCAATAAGATGTTTTTTTCTGTAAAGCAAAACGAATGCCTTTGTCTTATCCTGGTCCTTGGGAGGCTTGGTGGGTTTTCTTTTCTTTTTTTTTTTTTTGGTTTGAGGGCATCTCGGCAGTGCACAGCCCCGTTTCACCCTGGAGCGGTGCAAAGCTCCTGCCCAATAAAACAGGCTGCATCCCCAGGGCCCCTCCCTCAAGCCTCCAGTCAGCGCTTGTTTTTGCACCATTTATTTAGTGTGACACATCTCCAATTAAACTGTGGAGGCTGCTGCATTCCCCCCCATAACTACCTCTTATACCTCCCCATAGACTTTCTGTCACATGGAAAGTGTGAGTATGAAAGAGTGAAAAGGAGAGTTAGCTGGAGAGAGAAAGAGATCACATCTTGCCTGCCAGCTATGATCACAATGTCATTTTCTCCTCAGTGATTAGGAGCCTCCTCTGAAAGGTACCCTGAATTATAATTATCAAAATATTGAACAAGATAATCATCCTCTTTAATGATGCTGCCAATCTCAAAGACACAACACATGAATGGTTAAATGAGTTCCTTGTAGCTTTCTGGAAACCAGAATGTTTGCTTTGGGTAAAATGTAAGAAGATTTAGTCATGTTTGACAAAACTATTTCCAAAAAGTCTTGCGATGCCATGTGTCCACCATTTGATTTTTCTTTTTGGAGGTAAGAGTCTCCTTGCCACCTTTTCATCCTCCCACGTTGGCCTCAGACAGTCACAGGAGGAGTGACTTTGTCCGACCCCAATATCGTCTGCTGGAGCACAGCTGAGGGCAGCAGCTGCCAGGGAGGACTGGTGGGGGAGCGCCCAAAACGCCAGCTCTGCCAAGTGCAGGGGCCGGGGGGAGCCCCAGTGGCAGCTGGGAAGGGTGGGGCAGCCAGCTGTGGAGCAGCAGGGTGGTGTTGGGGGTAACTAGGTGGTGCCACTAAATCTTAGCGGGGATATACAAATGTGCGCATCTGAAATCCAAGCATGGTGAAAAAGTTCACACTCACTTTTTATTTATTTATTTTCCCTCCCCTGCAGCACTTCTATTTACGCTTACCATCTGCACCGAGTCGGTGGCCCTCTTAACACCAAACACCACTCTCCCATCACGCGCTCCGGCCACACATCTGGTGTGCCATCTGTACCCCACCCCCCCCTGCCCAAAATGAGAGGTAGTCCCTCTCCCTCTCTGGAGGGAGCAGGAAAGGAAAGGAGGGACACGGAAGGTAATTTTGGGTGTAAATGTGCTCTGGCCCTCTCTGGATGCATCTGGACGGAGCAGACATGCTGCTGAGCAGGGCAGGGTCATTATCAGTTGGAAACTCACTGCCAGATAGCAGATGAAGACAAAACAATTAGATCATACTGTCACATCATGACAGCACCACTACGGCACATCTTTGTTTATGATTTCACCGAGAAGAGCCTCTTCTTTGCACTTTCCCAAAGAAGCCACTCAATAACGTAAAAGATATAAATTACACCAAAATATACTAAAGATTCTTCCGGTTTATTATAATGTACAGTTTACATTGCCAAGACACAAATGTGACCTCCACTTGGATGTGTTGCAGAAAGAAAAAACAAAACAAAAAAATATTAAAAACAGCCATATAAACAATAGAGGAAACAGAATTCCTTGTCTTTATGCTTCTGTACATGTGAGTTCAATAAAATATGCACCATGATACAGATATCAAGCCAGTGATATAAAACTGCACAACCAATCTTTACTGTGAAATCATGGAATCCATTTCAAAACAATATTTTCACATCTTATGTTACATATTTGACAGTAACAATATTTACTTTTCACACACAAGACTACTTGAATGACATCAACTTAGACGTTTATTCGAAAAGGAGACGAGATTCCAGCATCGTTAACTAACCATCTAACACTGCTGACTAGAAAAAAAAACCTGTAAAAAAAAATAACATGTTAGATCGTTCTCTTTCACCACTTTGCAGTCAATGGACAGGTCGGCGGTGCTTCTGTGGGGGTGGGCTCAGGAGGACATTTATTCACAATCTGCAGTGGCATCTGCTACATTATTACCTCGCTGAGCGTAACTGTCAGATGAAGGCCTTATTTTGTCAGGGCATAAAAAGAGAAAAACAAATGTGAACTGCACATTTTATGGGTTTTTATGCACTTAAAACTTTCAAGTCAATATGCTGTTCAAATCTGTTTTTTAAAGAAACAAAAATAATTGTGTATTACAGGTAATTTCCTTCTTTTTTTAATAATTCTACAAAATCTTTGCCGTTGACATAAGAGATCTAAATTAATAGTCATACCTTTTAATTTAAAAATTAGCTGGATAGGATTCATTGTCATTTCACACAACAACAACAAAAAAAAATAGACATTCACTTTTTGAAATAAACCACACAGCTTTTAGTACTAGTTTTCAATGTCTTATACAAAGTTAGCTTGATCTAAAAAGCACAAAATATATATTTTACATCACATACATCAAGACATGTACCATGGTCTAGCTGGAAGTTCACCTGGCGCATTTGCATGATTTCATCTTTAAAGTCCTCACACAAAACCCTACTGCTGGCATTATTGCTTCTCATGATCGGGGAGCTGAAGAATACAGAAATAATGCACCACTGTTGATTAAAACTTTACATTGGAGTCAACTGGAATCCAAAATTTTGTCAGCCCGTTCCACAATCTGCAATGCTAAAAGGATAAGGCAGCTCCATTTTTAAGGCATTGCTGCTTTGAGACATACTGAAGCAAAATAAAGACGTGGACTTCTTGTCATTTGCATGTCAATGTGCATGATAAAAAAAGGGATACATTTTACAGGCAAGGAGAAAAGCCCAAAAAAGTGAAAAATGTATCATGTGTTTTTGTGTGTTTGGGAGTCCAAAGAGAATCTGAGCTGAAACCATCAGTAAGGTCTGTTTAGCAGTTGACCAGTGGTTAAAGCTCAGAGAGATCAGAGCAGAGCTGTGAAGGTAGCTGTGACCATTTCTCATTGCTGGTAATTTCCATACTGGCCCTGTAGAGTGAGACGTGACAGACAAATGTTACTGACCTTCTCATAAACACAAAGTAAAAGCTTGTGTTCACAAATCTCGACATGGTGCAATAAAAAAAATTATTAAAAAGAACAATATTTTCTGGTTATAACAATACAACAACAACACACCATGATTTATGCCCGCATTGGCTGGTGTTGACCAGCAGGTGGCAGCATGGCCTTGTAATTTCTAAACTCTAGATTCTAATTAAATACATCAGGTTTCAACAGCAGCACGGCGGAGGAAAACATTTCTAATTCAGTAGTGGACACAAATAAAGGAGGCATATTCAGTGTATAAACAGTTCTATTGATCACATTCCTAAACAGGGGTCGAAATATGTGTTTGCCATTAATGAAAAATGTAATAATGACAAATTTGGAAACCAAGAATTGACAGTTTGACAAATGTAACAGATACATTTTAGGATTAGGGGTGTAACAGTATATACAATGTATGATCTGGAATTAACTTCTGTTTTAGATTTAAAGCTTGATATGTTAAAAAATAAACGTATAAAATCTTTCTCATGCAAGGTTCACACTAAATAAATTAGAATTGTCAGAAACAACTGTAGGCTGGTTAATAAGCTCCATATGAACTCTGTTGAACAGACAGTGTGGTAGTTTCGATCATTCACAGGGGCTGAATAAAGTTCAAACCCGACATGTCAGAAAGCCCATTTTACGTGTCTGATTACATCAGCAGTGTCGTGAATGCCTTGAATTATGATACAAAAACTATTAAAGAACTGATGCATTACCATAAATTTTCCAGTTAGAGATTGTGCAAGAATGTTGGTTTTAATCAATAATTGTCTCATAAAGCATACTAAACTGAACACATCATCTGAACATAAAGCATAGTTTGTTACTGTTATACTGTTACAACCCTATAAAATACTTGGTCTTATAGGAATAGTTCAGATTTTTTGAGTTGGTGTTTTGTGGGGAAAAAACAAAAAGTATCTTACCAGTTGTAGATAGCTCTTTATAACCTCAGAAGAAATTGAGCTTAATTCTAACCAAATTGATGAGGCAAGCAGGGCCAAAACCAAAGTATATTGCTGTAAATGTAACAATTTCTTTAAACCGAGGTTGTTCAAAAAGTCACCTACAGACAAGATACTAAGTGTTCATAGTTTTCACAAACACACACTTGAAAAGATCAGAACTATCACTTTGGGTACAACATTTATGAAAAAAATGTTAACTGAGAAGATTTAAATGTTTGCCGTTTTACTGCCCACTAGGCAGGATATATTTTTGGACCTCATTACTAACAGTTCGACCCCTGATTAAAAACAAAATGAAGAGTAAAAAAGGAAAGAAAAAAACTAAAGAAAAGACTGAAAGGATAGAAGAGAAGCAGAGGAAAACATAACAAATGTAAATTAAGGCTAGGTGGTCAAGTGTCTAGATTTGACGTTGAGGTCTTCACAGCAACCATTACCTTTGCTTCTTACAGAGCTAGTCAGGGGTTCAAATCCCCTCTTCTTTATTTCCTCATGTGCCCCTAAATGTTCAAAGATAAAGATATCAAAGTGTAGCTGTGGTCCCCACAAAAGACCACAGGAAATACAGGGCAGCAAATTGATCTCCCTTCAAAACAATGAAGTCTGCATCAAGTTTAAGGAAGAATATTCTATAAAGTCCACTGAAACAGCGTACCACATAAGCCAGACTAAACAAGCAAGACTGAGGTTAACAAGGTTTTGGGAAGAGCAAATTTAACTACCCAACAGCATGCATGACACACAACCCATTTATTTTTGCCTTCTAACTTTACTGACATCATTTTCTGAAGTATCCAGGATATGCAACTTACTCTGAAAGTAAAATTAAGGACATAACTCAGTCTGATGTTAAGTCTCTGGGAACGTCCAATGCTGCAGTTATACTCACCTGGTCATAACCATAGGGGCGCTGCTGCTGGCCCTGTGGGGGTCCAGGCTGAGGAGGACGATAGGCCCCATACTGCTGCCCCTGTCCCTGTGGATAGTTAGGATACTGTCCAGGGGCACTCTGAGAGGGACCTAAAACAATGAGGGCCAAGTTTAAAATAAGAGACTCAGTCTTCCTGAGTGAAGATAAAATTATATGAAAAAAAAAATAAAAGTCAGGCACCTAAATATAACACTGATATTAAATAAAGCACCTGCTTACTGAACTAACAACAAACTCTGTATTTTCTGTAGATGAAGTGACTCCATGCATTTCTCTACAGAAATTCAACTCCCACTAGTCACTTCAAATTTAATTCAGTTCGTCAACAAAGTAAACACAACGTCCAAAACAGACATATTCAATCTGTCCCAAATGTTTTTTTAACAATATTCAAGTCCAACACAACCACAATGAGTATTCTACTCATTAACCGCCTTGTTTTGCATCCATTTTGTATACTGAGAAGTCTGATGTCTACTTTCACTACTCAACTGCAATAAAAAGCTGGTGGATGACAAGAAGAGATGAGTAAACATGTCAGACCTATTTGTTATGGCAGTTTCCACAACGCCAAACTCAGATGTGACTGAGAACAAGTGAATAAAGTGGAAACCAGGCATAAGAATCCAAATGCAAAGATATGTCAGGGAGATTTAATTGGCCTTCATTAGGAGAAGCTAGTTTCATTGCAAAAGGAAAAAATGAATCATCTCCCCAGCACACTGAAACTATCTTTGCAGCTGCTGTGAAGGACTGAAGGTTGAAGTCAAATGAGGCCCATGCAGCATCGTTAGGCACTCATAATGCCTTATGCTGTTGTGCATAACCTTGCGGGGGCCTTAGAGAACAGGCGTGTGTTATGTGCCAAATGGATCTCACCTCGCAGCCTCTGCCTTTCTGCTAGCTCATTACCAACGTGAGCTCTGGCTCAGATAGCAGGAGCACAGGACAGAGTAGGGTTGAGTCTACTAAAAATATTTAGGTTGTCAAGACAGTTTTTAAGTTTAAGTTTACTCTTTAGCTTTCTATGCTTAACTAATTGAGCTGCAAAGTAAAATAATACTCAAACGCAATAAAGTTATAACTTGTAAGGGCACAAGGGTGATAACTAACATTTTAAACAGGGATGTTGCAATAATGATTGATATCTTTAAACAAAAATTTTACATCAAATAAAATTTTGATTGAATAAGGTTTTGTGAGGTGGGCAAAGACACTGAAAAAGTAAAATAGTCAGAGCATCTCTTCCTCAAACCCTTGAACTCCAAACATTAAGCATTCCTTTATTTTCTTTATGCTCCAACAAAAATCATTTCTTTAAAGTGAAATCATAAAGTTACAGTTCAAAAAGTTAGCCAGGAGAGCCAATGGTGCCTCCTACAGGACAAAATGTTTTTCCGTTTAGAAAAATCATGACTCACCATAACCTTGTTGCTGTGGTGGGTAACCTTGTTGACCTGGGTACTGTTGCTGTGGTGGATAGCCCTGTTGCTGCGGTGGGCCTTGCTGGTATGGTTCCTGTTGTTGGCCATACTGAGCATTACCTTTAAAGAGTATTAGCAAGTATTGTGAACATACTGATGACTATTAGCAACCCAGAGACAATTGTCATACTTTAAGAATTCTTACTACGTTAATATATAAACTGTAAATGACACAATAGGCCTATCATTTTAAGAGAATGGAACAATTTCA
>JAVKLF010000064.1:8322444-8332906 GCA_034783495.1 Millerichthys robustus | reverse complement strand
CGTTAAAACAAAACGGTGAAGAATACTGAAACTTTTAAATAATACTACCGGTACTACTAATAATAATGATAATGATGGTGATGATGTAATGGCCACCTAAAGGTATTAGTCATTTCAGCGGATATTTGTTTTAATACTTTTGGTTTATATTTTTTCAAACGAGTCATTAAATGTATTTATCTACTAAAATCAACAATGAAACGTGAAACACATATATTTTTTTTATTTTTAACACAAAATTAATTGCGAACTAGCGCGTTTGAATTACAATTTTTCTTCTTTTAGCGTCTTTACAGGTCATAGGTTACGCGCATGCGCTGTTGTGAAAGTAAAAAGCGAGTGGCTCGTTGCTAACTAGCTGAATCATTTCGTGAGGGTAGCTTCGTTTCTCATTTTTCATCTGTTCGGGTTTATCTTGCAGTGCAATGGCAGCGAGATATGACAGAGCTATCACTGTATTTTCTCCTGATGGTCATCTCTTTCAAGTGGAGTATGCACAGGAAGCTGTAAAGAAAGGTTCAACAGCGGTACGTCTTAAATGGAAACAATGCTAAAAAGCTAACGTGGTCAACAAGGAACAACCAGGCACATTTTACTTTAGCCAATTGTTTTATTTAACGTAATCAACAATACGCTAGAGTTGTTATGTGCTTTCACGATTCTTTTGAGACTGTAGCTGTGTTAGTATTATTGATAAAACAGCGGTGCAAAGTTCTTTAGGACGGAAAGCGGTTATCACTAGCATATTGTCGCTGTGTCACTGTCTATGATACTTTCAGTTTTGATCAGTCTGCTCATGTTAGGCTGTAGCGGTTCGGAAAAGCAGTGATTGACTGTATTGTCTGATAAAATTGTAGAACTGGAGTTAAGTTATAGACTAAAACAGTTATTTTTTGTGGATGTGTTTTTCCTTCCTGTCATTTCCATTAATGTAATGGGGATGGGGTTGGGGAAGGTGATTGTTTTATAGTTTTTACTTTAAATGTAAGCAGTAAAACCTAATGGCTTGGAGAGGAATTGAAACATTCTAAGTATTCAGCAAAACCTTGGAGTTTTATTGGGGATGTTCTAAATGCTCAAAATTTATTCCAAGGAAAGTCTTATCTTTTTTAAGAGTCAAATAAAGATTAATAGTTTATCCATAGGTATCAAGATCCCTTAACTAACAAGCATAACTTGAAGTAAAATGCATATTGGTGTGATATATTTTAATTAAAACAAGGCCAGCATGTAATATTTCAATTTAATTGGAAGTTATTGTATTTGCTGTTGACAAATGAACCTTATATGTGTGTTTGTTTTCTTCTGCAGGTGGGAATCAGAGGTAAAGACATTGTTGTTCTTGGCGTGGAGAAAAAATCTGTTGCAAAGTTGCAGGAGGAAAGAACTGTCCGCAAGATCTGTGCGCTGGATGAACATGTCTGCATGGCATTTGCAGGTGACTTAAAAAATGATTAATTTACATGGATCTGCTGCACATTGTTACCTGACATTAATGCTTGTTTAAATTGGTACATTTTTCATTTTTGACAACTACTATTTCAATGGTCTTTCGTTCAATGCTTTTAAGGTCTAACAGCAGATGCCCGTATTGTGATAAACAGAGCACGGGTTGAGTGCCAGAGCCACAGGCTAACAGTTGAGGATCCTGTCACAGTGGAATACATCACACGGTACATAGCAACACTGAAACAGGTATGTTAGTCCTTTCACTGTTGATTTATAGTTTAATTTTAGCTTGTTAAAAACAATCTGCAGAATGCAATTATAATTGTATTGTCCTTCCTGATTGCTGGATGCATAAAACTTTTATAATGACACTTTTTTCATGTTGTTTAACTGTTGTGTTATTATTGCAGCGCTATACTCAAAGCAATGGCCGCAGACCATTTGGAATCTCAGCCCTAATTGTTGGTTTTGACTACGATGGAACTCCCAGGTTGTATCAGACAGACCCATCAGGAACCTACCATGCATGGAAGGTCAGCACGTTTATTCTGCATACATCACAGTGTTCTTTGATTTCAATTAGTTGACAAGCATAAGAATCTAAAAAACATAATTGTTTATAATAACTTATTTATTTTCTGTTTGTTGGTAAAATAATAGGCAAATGCGATTGGCCGCAGTGCAAAAACTGTGAGGGAGTTCTTGGAGAAGAATTACACAGAGGAAGCCATTGCTGGGGACAATGAGGCAATCAAGTTGGCAATTAAGGCATTGCTTGAGGTACATAAAGTGATTGCTTATTTTCTTTTTTTATATTTAAATTAAACTATTTGCTGGACAACAATGCTAATCATTCTGCAATTGTTCACAGGTTGTCCAGTCTGGAGGAAAAAATATTGAACTTGCTGTGATCAGACGAAATCAGCCACTTAAAGTGAGCAATATTTTAATTTTCAAAAACTTTATTTCTTTATTTACAAACTTTTGCTCACCCCTGTGTTCCTTGTGTCGTTACAGATTTTGGAATCCAAGGAGATTGAGACTCTGGTGGCTGAGATTGAGAAAGAAAAAGAAGAAGAGGCAGAGAAGAAGAAGCAGAAAAAGTCCTCTTGAAGCTGTTGATATAATCTTTATTGCACTAGGATGGCAATAGCATTTTGTTTTGGATTCTAAGTATCAGTTTCAGAGAGTTTATTCTGTTATCTCATTGTAAAGACCTGAATTGTAACTTGAGAGCAGCTGATGTTGCATGAATGTTTTCTCATTCTGCTGTACCAAGTATAGCAGGGTAACCAAGTTTGGACACACCTACTAATTCAAAATCAATGAGTATGTTTATCCAAACCTTTCATTAGGGCTGTAGGTATAAAGTTGGGCTGCTCTCAAGTTGGGATTTAGAACATCTTCCATGCTTAGAAGAAGTTTTTTTTTTATTATTTACCAAAAGGCTCAGAAACTTTGAGAATTACAAATGTTGAAATAAATTCTTTGTGACGTTCAAAAGCATACTGAAACTAAATAATCAATAAAAGGGGATTTTTGTTTGTACTGTGTCTACAAAGTCGGTGCCCTTAGCGATATGCCAAATGGGTTTAGTAGCTATATCAATGTATAAGCCCATAAAATCGTCAGCAAGCCTTGTAACACAAAACTGAGTTTGGAAGGACTTTTGGAAACAGAAGAATACCCTAACTCACAGTATTGATTATTCCACCGCAGAGCAAGAAATGTGATAAAAAAACACATCACTACCAGCAGTAGGGTGTTTGGCTATAAAGTGCAATGTTTTTCATTTATCAGCATTCTGTCTTGGACCTGAAAATGGTGGGGGCTTGATTGCTTCACAAAGTGCTCACCTTTCCCTCAGTCATTTAAAACAAATTAGTGGCGAGCAAATGAAGGGCCTAATGGTCACCCAACAAGACCCTCAAACCCCCTTCCTTTCTTTTTTTTTGCCTCTGCTTTTTATTTCTCCCTAAATTCGCTTATCAAGCAACCACTGCTCTATATTCTCAACGACACAATTATGGCCGGCGGTACGGTTAGACTGCTTAATGGGATCCTGGCCTCAGACCCCAGTGGGAACTTTCAGTGACTTTAATCTGGAGCCCTTTGAAAAGTTGTGCCGTGCTGTGCAGAGAAGCCCCGGGGGTATCCCTCTGACTCTTACCAAAGACATAATGGGGGATGCTAAAGTCCTTCATTTAGAGTCATCTTCCTACAGCCAGGATTTCCTGAGTGGGTGCTTTGAAAAGAGGGATTGCACTTTGTCTTGTTTGGGAGGTGTTACAGGTCTTTATTTGAGCTGATAGTTTCTAATTAAGCAATAATTAGGATGCTTATAAATGGGTTTCTAAATTTCAACCTTTGCCAATGCAACTATGCACTGTTTCAAGTTGTAACTAAATTGTATGAGTTTGTAGGATCCTAAACTACAGAAAAGAAAAGCTGATTTGCTAACAAAGTTGTAAATATCGATCCCCATCTCGTGTCCTCTTACAGAAATAAGCTTATCCATATTGTAAACAAAGACAAAAAGCAAGTACAGCTTTTTTTTTCATCACTGCTGAGGCTTCTAGTTGTTTGAACTGCTTGTGGGAAGAATTTTTTTTTCTTTCTTCCACTTTTTTATATATATATATATATATTTTTCCCTGACATTGTTGCCCACAATCAACGCGCTCCTGCGCCTCGGGACAAAGTCCATCTCTCTCATCTCTGGCTGCTGCTCATCATTAATGCAGAAAATAATGGCTTCACCAGAGGTCATTGAGAGAGGAACAAGGCCTGAGGACATGTGCTCTCCAAGCAAGAATGCAGTGCTACAAGCCGTCAACAGTGAGCACTCCTTCTGTGCACATGTACACACACACACACACACACCTTAGGGGCCAGTCGCACACACATTTAGGAATCGCAGCATCTATATGAGCACACAAGATTAAAACACAATCTTCATGTAGCTTTGTCACTTCACCTGTCATGCAATATTAGATGAAGTGTTACAGAATCCAAAGTTTACATTTAAATGTTGGTATTTTGTTTGCATCTAACAAAACTAAACTATTTTTTTCTTGATTTGTAATGTAATCCTCATGCTGATTTCCAAGTCCCAACCAGATTTCACTTTGAGGACATTTCGTATCGTTCCAACGTGCCACCCTGTAGCTGTGTTTCAAAGTCTGCCTCTTCCAGAATGATTGTGCAAAAAAATTGTCTTCAGGTCTAAAAAAAGAGAAAGAAAGTGCTTCAACTGTGGAAACACAAATACTCCAGTACCCCAAATATTAACCAACTTTTACAAAATCAGACCTAAATTGTGAAATGATTGCTCCTCTGTTGTGTGCAACTTTATTAATAAGTAAAAATCTATGAGTTCATTCATTTTGTCACAAAGCTATTTAACACATGACGGTGCTGCTTTTGTAAACCTCACAGTAACAAAGATATACAAATAATGTGGTTTTTTTTGGCATTTTATTCAATGAGAGAAAAAGTAGAACAATGAACAGACAAACTGCGATTCCTACTTTTGGGTTGTGAAGATTTCATAACAGCTAAAAATGATCTGAGGCATAAACTCCACAAATTGGAAAACCAAAAAGGGTTTACAAAAAAATCTGCTTTCCTTTATTTTAATTGATGGAATGAGAGAAATGTTCAGTCATCTTTATATGTTTTTTGGACCTGTGCATACATATTAATGATTCATCTACAAATATTTCTTATTCAGAATCCACGATTGCTTCTCTTTACCTCATTAAAACATTTTTTACCGTCTTTTTACCTGGTAATGATACTTTATTTTATAATTTTCTGCCTGTAAATCATTTTTTTCTTATACTAGGTAAGCGTCAAACATTGATTCATGTTGTTATTGTTTCTGTTTTATTGCTTTGAGTGATGAGTGAGCGTGACACTTCTTCTGTGGATCACCTTCTGAGCCAGCAGAGTGCAGTGTTGCATAAAAGCTGCTGCCATCATATCATTTACAGTTTCTCTCACTTCTTGTCCTGCAGATTGACAGGATGACTCCTCTAGCAAACAGTGAGCAGAATCCAGTGGCCACACTGACATGCCTTTGACTCTGCGCTTCAACTTGCAGCCACAAAGACTCTCCGCACAATCGAATCCATGGAAAAGGAGAGAGCTGTTTTTCTGCTTAAGAATTGTCAGATGAAAAAGCAACATTGCTCGTGTCCTCGAGCTACGGCCAAGTTGTCAAAGTGTGTTGGGTCATAAAAGGCTACGCTCTCAACACTGTCCCTTTTCTGCTTGTCACATGTCGACAGTTGCACACATGCGCTGTTTGTGAGTTTCAAACTGGCCTGTCTCCACTTTGTGCCCTTTAGGGTCGTGCATCAATACGTATAAAAAAAGAAAATTTGGGCAAATTGGCATGGAAGCTTACACATCCATAAGTGATCTAAATATGTTTTCTTTTAATGCACTCTTTTAACTTGTAGCTCCAGGGATATATTTTGAATATCTCTCCATTATCTCATATTACACATCTTATCTCTTCTGCCCTCAAATCTCTTTCCTCTTTCCGTCCCAGGCTCACTTTCTAGCTCACATCACACACTGATTTTCATCTGGTTTCCTCTTGAACACACCCTCCATTTTTACTCCACTGAGCAATATCTGATGAATGGACACCACCAGCATCTTCTGTCACCATTGTGTAAATGCTGAGTCAGTGTTCACACTATTGTTCCCCTCTGAACGGGTTCTTCTTCGTTGAAAGGCTTCGTCTCTTCTCCGAGAGACTTCTTCAGTCTGATGAGTTACAGACAATCTCCGCCTTAGTGAATCAACAAGTTTAACTGTGACAATTGAAACTGGTTGTTCACATCTTAAAGAGCCTAACGGACGATTGTTAGCGCTCTGATGTTTGCTTGTTGTTCACAGAGAGCTGCGTCATACTTGCAAATACAGCATTGTAAGAGGTGGCCCATTAGACACAGTGGCCTCTACCCTGTTCAAGGACGGCTAGTTTCTCTTCACAAAATTGGCTTCCTATACTCCTCACTCAAACCATTGTTTCTCCCCATCAAGGATGAGAACATCTTCATCCATGAAAGGGTGACCACCTCAGCTACTTTTTCTCTTTTTAGATCACAGTTGATTTATTTTAGCTTTTAGTCACTGTTTTGCTCTTATTAGAATTTAGCTAGTTTCCTACATTTATTTGCTTTTAGCTGGTGCTCTGCTTCATTAAGCTTTAACAGCTCATTTAAAAAGTCTCTTGCAGTCATTCACAATGTATTCTCACAGAAAACATGATTTCTCTAGTTACTTTTACTTCTGAAAGGTTGTGGAATATTAACTGTTTGCATGAAGAGACTAAAGGTGTGGTTTTGAGTTACCCCTTAAGAATCACCTGTCAGGGGGGTTTGTCTCCCAGAGGAATAACCAGAGTGCCTCCCTCTCCTCCCTCTCTAATTGAAAGTAGACACCATTGGCCTAAACAGGGAGAACAAGAGGAAAAAGGAGAGCACGAGGCACGAGGCAAAAAAAAAACACACAAAAAAAACAAGAGCAGACAGAGCTAAAATAATCAATTCCCAGGACGCTGAGGGCCAAAAGCAAATGGCCCCAGGGCCTCGTGGCCTCTCGGGGCCGTGGCAGGAGCCAGTCACACACATCACATAGCATTACTTGGGATGGGGTTACAGGAAAATGTCAGCCGACGCATAAGGAGGAACCATCGGCCCATAGGATAATTTGAGTGCCTGAGGGAGGTGCAATCTTTCATTCCCACGACTCCTCTCTTTCCACCCACACCCTTTTTTTATTGTATTTTTTGAATCCATTTTTTCTTTCTTATAATTTATTTCATGGTTCTAATTTTGATTACCTCTGCAGCCAAATCTGGTACGATTGTAAACAGAGGCCACAGCACAGGGTTTCTGAAGCGTGATGCTGGAGATTTTTTTTTTTTTTTCTGTGATTCGTCTTCTTCTGTCCGCTTGAGAATTTTATGGTCAGAAGGGTGGCCTTTGACAGCTGCATTTACAACCTGACCTGTACATGTTGGGCTGAATATTGTCATATGGCTGGTCATAAAACAAATCACTTCCCATCCAGGGTTACTACAAAAGCAGATGCATTAACAAATCTGTTTGTTTGCAAAATATCTCATAATCCACTGAACAGACCTAATGAAACTTTCATAAAATATCTATTGGATGTACCTCAATTACAGACTTATTTTAAGCCAACCCACTTTAAGATGGTTGCAGCAGTCCACTGACCTTAGACAACACATAAATAACTGTAACACAGTCAATTGTACTGATATTGTGGTAAAGTTTGGAGTGGTAGTAGTTGAGAGTCATTCACAACACAGTCCAAGTGCTACTTATTGTGCAAGATCTTCTTTTAAAAATGCAGCTTAGCTGTTTGAGTTAACCTTGTTTGTCTGTTAGTAAGACAGCACGTGAACTGCTTCATGGGTTTTAGTAAAACTTTTTTTTTTAAATAGCGGGGTGTTCATCTACAACGGATTAACCTTTAGAGTAAATCGGGCTCGGAAGGTCGCTACAGCAAGTCAAATTTAGGCAACACAAAAATGGCTGTCACTCAGTCAGTTTTATAGATATTGAGCTAGGATTTGATGTAGTGGCAGCCGAGAGTCAATCACAACACATACTCGGAGTGTGACATCTCACAATATTGCATGAGTGCACATAGTGTTATTTTCCCAACCTGGGATGGCTTTAGTCTGATATTTTGGCATGAAAGACCATGGGCGAAATGCATTCCTTTAAGGACTGCTAGGCCTTTGATACGACACACAGAAAGTGATGGTTGTGAGTTTTATTAGAAAACGTTGTCTTACCCTGTTTGCATTGTTCCTAGAGCCTTGAAGTGTGTGTAAGTGCATGAGCATGCAGCTGAGAGAATGCGCGTGCATTAACTAAAGACAGCGAGAAGGATGGAGAGAGCAAAAGAAAGAGACAGCAAGTGAGTTCAGCGCAGATATCTGAGTGCATCTGACAGAGAGGACAGCCCTGCAGGCAGGTCCCAGCCCCTTCAGCACCAAAAATGACACATGACTACTTTGACTTTTGTCATCCCCCTGTCTCCCTACGCCCCCAAACCAAAGCCTGCAACAAACACTGAGGCAAGCACAGATCCACACACACGCGCGCACACACTCAAAGACACACAGTTGCACACTGTATACTGCTTAGATTACATTATCCTTATCCCCAGGACATGAGCCCTCCTTGTTGGATGACATTTGGGCTTGTGCAGCAGTAAGGTTACCTTTCTTTGCCCCTGAGTTAAAGATGCCTGTCTGCCGCATGCATTTAAAATGAAGGACGGGGTAAAAAAAAAAAAAAAATCAGATGAGAAAGATTTCCAAAAGCACTTTGATCAGAGGCATCAACAGTCACGCACAAACTTGTTAAGCAGTATGTAAATTTGGGCTGATACTGAATAAAGTTGCCAGAATGGCATGAATCCATTGTGCTGCGATGATCAAAATAAAAGAGGGCTTCATATGCTGGAGGGCAAGAAAGTCACAGACATGAAGGTTTTTTTTTCTCCTTCCTCTTTTTTTCTACAAAGAGGCTGATGTGCAGAGAGGAGAGAAGAAGGGGAGGGAAATGAAAGATAGGGGGAAGCCTGGAAGGATCTCAATCTAAATTAGCCGAGTAGAAGGAAGACTTTGCTGAGTGAGACATATAATTAAAACCAATGTGATGAAAACATCAGCACTCACTCCAGTCACTCGTTAGATGAATTTCTGAAAGTTGCTACTGGGGATGATCTGAAATATGATTCCAAGCTAAAGGTAAATCTCACCTATTGTTAGAACAAACCATTCTCCCATTTTTTTTTTTTTTACCGGTCTTCCTGTCAAAACCTTACTTCATCCACATCTTCCTTCCACTCTCTTTCTTTCTTTTTTTTTTACTCCCCCCCACCCCGCCATGACTGACATCTAGAGATGAATAGATGCTGTCAAACGGAGTCTTGTAGCCTGTCAGTTTTTCAACAAACTGTTAGCAAAAGAAACTGTTTCACATAAAAAACCTCCCAGTCTGAGACAGGGTTCTCAGCTTTAGGTTGTTGTATCCTGTGTTTATGAGAAGAGTTGGCCCCGTGAGTGACGTGAGAAATACAACCTCACACAAGAAGCAGTTTTAAACCTTACCGTATACAGACTACGGCTTCCTCCATCCCTAAAACTCATTAGATTTTTTTTTTTTTCAAGGTAGCACCACTATGTTTTTTTTTATACATATTGATAAGTAATAAATCAATATTCTAGTTTAAAGCACAAAAAGAACACATTAGATCAAAGTGTTGAGAACTACAGTTGCCAATGAAAAGAGGTGGTTCTTCAAATATGTTATAGTAGTTTTCATCCGTTGACAAAAGGCACAAACAGACAATAAATTAGTTTTTTATTTAATTTATTTTTTACCAGTGTGAGTCTGTGTGTTTTCAAGTGTTCATGTCTGTCATCAGCTTAACTCCTGAACCACTGGACAATTCTGAATGTAACTTGTTTAAAAGTAATTATAGGCTGGACTTCTACAACTGATTACTTCTTGGAGTTAACTCAATTCAAGATGGCCACCACTGACACCAAAAAGCCAAGTATTATATTATAATGAAAACGCAATGAATCAGTATTTTGACACTCATGCATTGTGTGAAATGGTCAAATATATATTGTCGTATGACGCTCGGAGTTGTAAGAACATCACCTGACTTAAACACCTTAGCTTTGTCTTGTCAAGAGATGCATTTCTGGTCAAAACATTTATTAGTCAAGGTAAAATAGTAACAAAAAAAGTCCTTTTCTTAGTTGCTATTTAGAAGTAACAACACAGATTTGCCCTCAAGTTGTTTCTAGTTTTACAATATCCACAAGTGAATGTTTTGTTAATAAATGGACCCATGTGAAGATGTAACTTTATTATTATTATTATTATTATTATTATTATTATTATTATTATTATTATTATTATTATTATTATTATTATTATTA
>JAVKLF010000064.1:8282748-8320184 GCA_034783495.1 Millerichthys robustus | reverse complement strand
GTGTGTGTTTGTGTCCTGTCATGGATGTAAGCTGTACTCTGTGACACGGACGCAGATCACACAACAAGGTGGTGGTGGTGGTGGGTAGCTGTGATACAAGTGAGGCAAAATACCTCCTCCACTGTTGTCTGACACCCCTCCTCCTTCTCCTCCTCCTCCTGGTCTCCCTCTCCCTGCTTTGTTTGTGCTCATTTCATTCTGTGTGCAGCCTCCTGGCAGGCAGGTCAAGGTTTACCCTCGCAACACACGCCATTTCCCTCGCACGGCGCCCGGGGGAGGAACACAAGAGGCCTGAGGCAAGGGCAAGCCTAAACAGCTCACAAAAACATTGCCACCATCACCACCTCCAAACCACAAGGATAGAAGGACCGAAAAGAAAAACTGAGCTGAGATTCACAAAGTTGAATCTTCCTTTTTTTTTCCCTCCCTCCTGCTCTCGCTCTGTCTCTCTCTTCCTCTTTCACTACTTATTGCTTTCATTCTTTATTTTCTCTTGGCTTTTATCTTATTGTACAGTATTGATTTCCATCAGTAGTAAGGTATACGTCCATTACCAACAGATTTAATAGAGCGACAATAGAAAAGTACTCATTTGTTCCCCCTGTAGTGCTAGTGTTCATTTTGAGAGTCTGATACAAACCTTGGCTAGAAGCTAGTGCTGGATTTTTAGCTGTAAATGGAAAACGCCTGTGGGCTTTTCATTTTCTGGGCCCAGACGTTCCCTTCATGGTGTCGGAGCCCTTGTGTTCACAGAGTTCATGTTGTGCTGCAGGCCTTTTTTTTCCCTTTTTTTTATATTTTGTTTTATCTCATAGCTTAGACTAGCAGCGCTTTAACTCCCAGAGGACTCCTGCGTAGCAGCAGCAGAGATCAACAAAGTAAGTTTGTTTATGTTGGCTGTGTCCGCATGTTGTCGACTTATACATTTCTCAGTCTCCATTTCCTGCCTCTCCTTGCCCCAGGGGAAAGGAGCCCTCTAATTGGATCTTGTTCTAATTGAGCCTAATACTGGAGCTAACCAGAGTTGGGCCCTGTGGCTAATGAAGAGCTGAATCAAAACTAAGCACTAAAACTTTCACTGTGCATGTGTGTGTATACTGCATGCCAGCATTTTTTATTTATTTATTTTTTTTACAGTCCATCGGGAAGGCATTATTGCTCATTTTGGTTTAGGACTTTTTTTTTATTCATTGCCTGAACATTCAGTTATTTAACACAAGAAATAAATATTGTTAACGGACTCACGCAGGCTTAATAGATCCTTGATAGTGATGTTTGTGAAACATCAGTAAAATGTTTAACCTTTGATTTCAACAGTTTTTTGACACAAGTTATAGCAAGCCATTACTTAAAAATTCACATTGTTTTTCATATCCTCCAAGAAAGTGTTTGACTAGTTTTTTGTTAGATCCTCAGCAACCTATAGGCTACAACATATGCAACTGGCTTATGTCATTGCAAGTATTTATAGCTTTGCAGTAGTGTGTTGATATTATTTTGAAGTTGCCCATAGTTCCACTAGCTCTGGTAAGTACTATAATAGAAGAATTTTAAATTTGAAAAACAAAAAACATATTGCAATCATATCAACGGTTCAAAGCCTGCAAGCCAGTTTAAACAAAAAAACTCATAATTTCACACTCACTCCATAAGTTTAATCTGTGGTCTGTTTTTAGCTGCTATTACTACCTGCCTGCATGCTTCTTTTCAGCCACCCCACCACCATAGCATTTACCTATAGGCTCCAATATAGTAAAATGTAAACAGTAACAGAAGTCATTCACTGAGCTGAAAAAAAGCCCATGTTGCACCAATAGTGTTCAAAAAGAAGTCAAAGTAAAAGACTTCAACCATTTGCACAACACAATAAATCAGGGAAATAAAACCCCATATACCAATTGCGCCACAGTGGTTACCTTTTAAATGCACCCATAGACAAGCCTACTCCTTTGCTCGAGGGCAACAGATCACCTGATTTTATGTGAAAGTCTGATGTATCCGTTCTGCTTGCTGAGCTTTCATGTGTGGACAGCAAACCTGTTCCCGTTCCCAGGGTGTGAAATACTGCTGTTTTGTCAAAGCCTTTGGCATCCCTCACAGGCTCACAAGGTGTCTTTTCATGACCGTTTTTATGCACACACCTATAATTGATGCTGACAGTAAATGCTGAAAAGGTTGTTTTAGTGTATATAAGCTAGCAACACAGTGCTTATAAGGTGCCATGTGTTAAGGTAGCAGGATTTTTATTACCGGGCATTAAAACTACATGATTAGATGCATTAAAAGAGTGGTCGGATTGACAGAACACTGTTTTATAACAGTATTACAGTACACTGGTTACTGACACAGAAATAGGTTTTACTGTTTTCTTGGTGCACTGAAAAGTAATACTCAGGATCACCTAATGATTCTGTATCAGAGAGAGCAAGGAAGGCTTAGTGTGCACAAAGACTTTTAGTAGATCATGAGTACAACTGAGAGGAAAAACTTTTGGAAGCGTCTTTATTGCAAAAGGCCTGTCATGCATGTCATCTAGTACATCTGCATGTTCAAAATTGATGTAGTTGGCAGAGCTACACTGAAACTTCTGTAGATTTCTGATTGTAGATACTTTACAACATCAGCACCACTTTGTCATTTTGTGCAGCTGTTCTTGGACATACCACAGCATCAGAAACTTGTCCAGATGAAAACCTACTTTCAAAGGAGCATTAAAAAACTTATTCTCTTTTCCTCTGTCATGCCAAATGTCAATTTATTGGAAATAAAATGAAACCAAAAAAATTGAAGCCAAGCTTGTGCGGCTGTTTCAACAGCTGCATAGGCAACACAGAAATGGAAATGCCAAGTTTGCTGCTAGAGGGCTGAAAAAGAAATGGCTTCTCCTTTGCCTTCAACTAAAAACTCTACATTTATATACATATACACATATCTGCACATCATTATCCTTAGGAATAGACTCCTACTTTTCATTTTATCACCCGCCACAGAGAAAGGCATATGATCGTGTACCTGACAATGGAGTCAACCTTGTCTGTCTGTTAGCAAAATATCTCATGAACCAGTTGAAACTCTCAGAAATGAATCACAGGATGTAAATCAATAACTGAATACTATTTCAGGTTAACCTTATTCAAGATGGTTGTAACAGCTAACTGACTTTAGAAAGCACAAAAATGTCCTCTACTTGTTAATTTTGCTGACATTAAGCTTAATTTTGGTATGGTAGTAACTGAGAGTCGTCCACAAAACGTCCTCTAACAACTAACAGATTTTACTCAGGCAGTCTTTTTGCCTGAGAAAAATTACTCTTGTGCAACATCCCTAGACAAGCTGTTACTGTTTTTTAATCATAGGAGGACTAGAAAAAAATATGAACGGTACTAAGAAACAACAAAATGTCTTGTTGTCAAATTTATGTTTTGAGTTCAGATTGGACTAACTACAGTAAAATATGTCTGACGTCTTTAAATTAACTTTTTTGTTGTTGTTCAAAACCTGTAAGGAGTGTTTCCCAACTATTACTTAAAGGGGGTTGGGTAAGGCATAGCACTCCAGGTAAGCCGAGTTACACCCCTCCTCCGGCGTTTTACCATTTATCGAGAGGGAGGAGGGCACAATAAATGGTTCCAGAGCAAATACAGGCTTCCCAGTCTCATGCCTCAAGCATGTAGCCTGAAGGCCAATAGGCAGATTGAAAACAGATGAAAGAAAGAAATTTAGGTGTGGCTCTTAGTTGCTCTTATGAAACCCAGCTGTAAAAAAAGGTTTCTTTCAAAGGTTTTTAGTACTCTGAAGTCGAAAGCTTTTTTTTTGTGTGTGAGTGTATGATCTCGTGAACATGTATAAACCTGATAAAATACATGTGTGTTTTATGTGCTTATTCAGTAGTGGAATGGCAGTGCTTTCATATCCCTCCAGCTCTTGTCTTGTTTGTTGACTGTATTAAACAAATGGTCAGAAAGTCCATTACTCAGAGGGGAATGAATAGGAGCTGTGTGTAGAAATGTGTGTGTGTGTGTGTGTGTGTGCATGTGTGTGTGTTCGGTCACGTGCATGAGGTCCCACCCAAACCCTGCAGATTTCTCTGGGGATCATGCCGCCCTATGTCTCGGAGGTAAGAGGGTGGGTGATAATTGAACACTGTGGCACTTTTAACAAATGTATTGAAAGGTAGAATCGAAAATCGAGTTAATAACTTTTCCCTCCTTAGGCAGAGCTCTGGGTTATTTTTGACTATAATTTCATGTTATAGGGATATTTTTAAACTCATTTGTTCCTTTCCTGATTAAGTCTCTGCTTTGCACAAACCTTGTTAATGAACAAAATTTCAGTGTTTTGAACACTGACCATCTGTCAAACATTATCATTAGTAAGACAGGGTTTCATGGAGAAATGTATGAATGATGGAGGGATTCTGGCACCATACCAAGGTGAACATCTAAGTGTTTGGGTTTGTTTACCTCACAAGATGGCTCCTGGCTCAGGGAATGGACCATGAAAATGGCTGCTCCCTTGTGCCTGCAGCACTCATCATAGATTGGAGTTTTTCATGTGGCACTTAGGCTGCTGGGATATACACCCCAGGGGATGTGCTCTCATTAGGGCCAGTAGCTCGGGGCCCTTTTTCTCTGCTTCCTGTGGCCACTGACCTCCTTTTCACCCGTGGGCTTGCAGCTACACCACAGCTCTGCATCTTGGTCTTTCTGTCATTCCCAACAGTGCTGTGGGGTTTGTCACATGACTCGAGTGACTCCTGACCTGCCTGGCCTCCTGCAACCCCTCCCTCTCTGTCAGCAAGTCAGTTAGAATGATCACAAGTAGCGTAAGGGTCACATGTGCCCCATAAAATGGCGGCTATGTCCTTGGGCGTTTGAGGGAAGAATTTTCCAAGTTGACAGTGTCAAAACATCATGTCAGAAATGGCCAACTTTATGTGTCATCTTAAAGCAGCACAGCTGCACAATTATTCAAGTGGAAAAAGTTTGCACACTAAAGTAAAACCAAGCAAGTTATCCATCACTTAAAGTGTTGCTGATCACTGAGAGGAAATTAGTGATTGAAAACACCTGTCTTTTTGGTTCTTAACCTTGTGCCGCTTTAATGGATACAAGCACAATAATGGTGCTGCTTTGTTGCTGTTTTCTGCTGCCTTTTCCTTCATGCTTGTGATTTCGGCCTCAAAAAGCAGCGGTTTGTGACGAGCACCTAGAGGTAATCTACGATAAGGTAGTTAATCACAGATAAAATAAATAAACTAAAAACTAAATAAATAAGCGCTACTCCAAACTTAGGGCATGACACTGCAATGTGTGAAGTGTGCAGATAAATTAAAGTTTCCTCAATCTTTTATCTTTTTTTGTTTTTGTTGTTTTATTGAAGTTCAAAAATCTGGTGCTTAGAATTGAAACCATCGTTATTTTTCTTGTCCATTTTCAGAGAAAGAAGCAAATAAATGAGTAATCCAGTTTAATTAGCAAAAGTTTTTCTTTCATCGTGTAGTGAAACACACAGGCTTTGATTTGATTTAGATTTTTTTTCTATTTGAAGTTGGGCTATGTGGAGTAAATATGAGCAGCTAGTAGCTTACTTGCAGTCAGCTTACTGAAAGATTCAGAAAACATTCAAAAGCATGTTTTTCTACCATCTAAATCAACCAAAAGAGTATGAATTATTTAAGATGGTGAAAGTTTGGTTTTAAATGGTCCCTGCTCTTGGCATTGGTTCGTTTGTTTTATCTAGCTAGAATTTCTCTTTCATTCCTCAAACTGAGATTACTTTGACCGATGTCTGCTGAATGTAAGACACTGACTGCTGTATACTGTTAGCAAAATATCCCATGAGCCAGAAAACATTCTCCCTCATCAAAAGGTGATCTTATTTTCACTTTCTGGCATGAAATGTGGTTGGCGACATGCTTCCAGAAAGGGACGCCCACTCCATCCCTTTTCACGTACCATTCTTCCTTTCTTGGTATGGCACTTGTTTCCTCCATATGTGTGAGTTTGTGTTAACATGAGGACAGGAGCAGACACACTCATAGATACAGACACACACCCTGTAGCTATAAGATTCCAGTTGGTATATGTCTGTCTTTAAGCCCCAGTTTGATGCCCTAGTCTTATAGTATCCAACCCCCACTCTATTTGCATCCCCTCGGGTCTGAGTGTGTGTAAGATGGCTACTGAACCAAGTGGGCATTGTTTTTCTCCAGCAAGGTCTTATAATTGAATATGCACATTTCATACACACATAACTAGCTCTTCCGCATGCATTATTCCTAAAACAAAGATTAAACTCATAAGATACTTATTGAAGTTAAAGCACACAGCTGCCACATGTTACAAACATGATTCTTTTTTTCTGTATGTGTGCAGTAGATAACTGTGCACGCACCGACTGGAAACTTTCCACACATAAAGGTGCAAACTGCAGTCAGACTGCATCAGGTTGTGCGTTACTTAGGCACATGTGTGAGTGAAGCAGAGAAGTGAAAAGACAGCGGGCAGCAGGGACAAACCCGTCAGCCACTCAGATCACATCAGGTCTGTCGGGACACATTGGAGCACAGCAAGCCTGATGGGATATGCCCCCCAGGGGGTGCGAAGCAGGCCAGATGACAAACAGACACAGAGGCAGGAAAAGAAATAAGGAAGAATGGAGGATGGCATATCCTGCCTCCTAATGCACAATATGTTCCAGCAACATGCATGCAATTATGAACAGTAACCCTGACTCCATTGTGGACTAATTATACTCTACGCCATTAGATCTGTACACCGACAAATACTGAAGCAAGCAGAAAAACACACTCCATCACACAACAGACTCCTGCAAACACACTTAAACGCTTAGTGATATCGCCGTAAACAAGTAGCCTGGATCTCACACCAGATAACCTACATCTAAAACAACAAGATGCATATGCTAATGTGAAACAAGATGTTTATGAGCTGCACTTGATGCATATGCTTCCGCGTGTGGGTAAGTGCACAGACACGCTTGGGTACATATGTCCGCAGGGGCAAAATGGGAAATAGACACTTCTCTTCATGCCTGTTCTTTAATTGGGGCATTTATTGTTTTGTGGTGGTGTTTACCTCATTAAATTAAGGCACATTTTAGAAATGCAGCATGTTTCAAGGTTTATATAAGCAAAATGATGCTCTCAGCCATTAAGTTGCAAATTAACATATCTTTATGACTGTGGGATATGCCAGTTGAGGATGCTTTTACATTTTCACACTAATCAACTTGACTTTAACATGTTGGATTTCAGTTTGATTTGCTTTCATCACAAATATTGTTTCCCCCCTCGGCTGTGTGTGTTTGTGTCTGCGAGTGGATTTCAGTGGAACTGTTTCAGCGCTGGCGCACAAGTGTGTCGCTTCTGCTGTGTGCCGCTTTGAGTTGTCAATGGTACCTTCATGTCAACCCGACTTGTTTCCTTTCTTAGGACATCAGAAAGATGAGTGCTTGTGTGAAGAGGGGGTGTTACAAGGACAAAATGAACTAATGTTGAATATTCGGTATTGGTTTTACTGTAATTCTTTTCTAATTTTTAGTTTATTCAATTTCATATCCTTGAGGCTGGTGGGTATGGAAATGAGGTCTGTTCTTTTTTCTTCTTCTTTTTTTTTTCTTTTTGCCTGTGTAAATTGCAGCTATCACCTCGAGCCTTTTGAACAAGATTACCCAGATGGCCTTGTGTGGTGCGCCTCAAGTTTTATTTTCCTTCTTTGCCTGCTTTTCCTTTTTGGCTGCAGGGGCAAAAGGAGAGGGGTGCTGGGAAGCCTCCTGAAGCCTTTGGGTGTGGCCAGGAGGCAGCAGCTGTGGCAAAGAGAGATGTGGCGGGAGGGGGGGGGGAGGAAAAGAAGGGTAAAGAAGAATGGGAGAAGAACAAATATGATTTAAGGATGAGCGTGGATGTGAAGGGAGGTTACTGCGTAAAAGTAAAGCCTAATGGACACAAAAATGTACTGTTGAGAAAACTAGCTACTATAAACACTAATCATAGCTGCTAAAAGCCCCCCAGTGAGCCTTGGAGGACTCAAAAATGTGACATTCAAAATGAGAACTGGTAGATCTTGCAGGCTGCACATGAGCATTGGAAAAGTGTTGTTTGCAGCGTACATACAGAAAGTGTGTTCCAACGCAAACACTCAATTACGACATCACCAAACACTTCAGCAACCTTTATTATTTCACCAACTGGAATCACACCCTTAAAGGACAGATTTAGGTGATGAATAAATAAACAAATAAATAAATAGCAACCACCCTCCTGCCCAGGTGATCAGGGCTGTAGGAGCGGTGGGATTTGTCATTGGGTTTCCACTCACCACACCCTGGACATAATCTGCGTCTGGTTTTCTGCCTGAAGGGAGAATCCGATTTTAATATATTAAGTTGGCACAGAGATAGAGAATTATGCAGAGTTAAAGTGTTCACCTGTTTATAATTCTAACATGCAACAGCTTCCATCCACATTAATCTCTAAAAGAACACACCCAACTCACAGATTGCTGATCTTAGCTTGAAGGCAGCAGAGGGAGGGGGAGAGGTAAAAAAAAAAAAAGTGATTTTCACCTGAGATAAGTCAAGGAGAGGAGAAGAAGGAAGAGGAGGAGGAGGAGCTGCACATCATTTAAGATATACTCACACAACATGATACTGGGGGAAGAACCAACAGGAGATGCATGTGCCACCTCTGAGTGCCACTTATCAATCAGCTCTTTTATTTTCATCATGCGCGCAAGAATGGGTATGTTTGCTAGGGCTCTTAATATATTCACGCAATAAAGTCCTAACTATTAAGTAGCCTACGTTGAAGTGTGTTGTTGTGTCTTTAGCAGCAACAGCTCATCAGATGCTGCGAAAAATCAATAGTTGTCCATCTCTGTTTATTTTCACCCTGTCGATTTGTTTGTTTTGGAAAGGTTTTGCTCTCCATCATAATGAATCACTCTTTTTTTCATCTTGTTCTTATTTATTCTCATGACTAGAGGGAGAATGTGGTGGTTGATGAGGGGCTGAAATGAACTGAGCCTTAGCTTTAGCCCCCGGGCTGGTGCATATCTTAGCATAAGTGATGGGCAACCGGAGGGCTTGAGCCTGGCTGAGAGCGCCCTTAGGACAGCAACTCTGACAGATCATGTATTTATAGGTCTGTTGAAAGACCTCTATTGTGTCCCACATAGCCTCGGAGCATGTCTGTCCTCTGTATTATAATAAAGCCGCTGGCCTTAGCGCTATGATGGATGGGTGGCCCTCGAATGGCAAGCTCCAGAATCATTAGAGTACTCCTTACACGCAGGTCTACCCACGTGAAAAGCTGGCGCAGGGGAGGCTTGCTACTGGTGAACAACATGGTAGTTTAGTCCTTTTAATCAAGGTAAGGTATCACTTTTAATTCCCAGCCAAAGGAGGGAGAGAAAAAAACAGAAGGAGCATAACAAAAGAGCAAAGTAGGAGGCAAGTTTCCCAATGTATTTTTTTTACTATTTGCAATTATCTTAGCAGCTGAAAACATCCCCAGGGCTTTATTCAGTGCAGGTTTCATTGTGGCACCTTCAGCATTTTGCATGCAGCTTCAGTGGACAGATTGTATTGCTGCTGAAATTTCACCCAATGCCAGCATTCCATTGCACTGTCAATGAGCCATACAGGATAGACTAATAATTGTGACCATGAAGGTATAGTTGAAAATGGCATGCTGAGTGTATTAAGGGATCTTTGGACAAGTGGTGGTGGTGGGGGAGGGGTGTGAGGATAAAAAGAAAATCAGAACTTGCTTGAATGTGATTTGGAAATAAAAAAAATAAAATAAAAACACACAGCTTGACTTCTTTCTGCCTAAAGCTTCACAAGCAGAGTGGTGTTTGAGCTGTTTCCCAATCTCATGTTCTTCTGTTACCTCTGGAGTAGAATATAAATGATTCCCTCTCAGTGTACAGTGAATGCCAATGGCCCTGCAGCGACCATGGTCCGGTCTAAAATTCTTCACTGCAAGCGCCCCATAATTCAAGGCCTGACTGATAAATAAACAATAAAACGTATTAGACACTGCCGAGCACAGCCACAAATTTCTCACTTGGAGTTTTGTCACATTTAGAAGCCCGATCAGAGCATGTTTTCTGGCTGGTGTTTGAAATTTGACAAAGAAAGTTCATGTAATGCCTACATACAGCATCGTGTGCATTACAAAGTGCACAACTTGATCAATTTACCAATTTTTAAATTTTTTCATGAACCACTTTACATATTTTAGCAAAACCTTCAAAGAATAATCCGTGACTGTGCAACTAAAACACAATTGAAATGGAGTTTATTAATGGTTGAGCCCAATATAAAATCATTTTTATAAACTTAGCACAAAAGCAAAGAGCAGCTTATTTTGACATTGATTTGTTTGGTGTTTGGTGAACTGGATGATTACAATTTGAAGAAACTAGACACATTGGCAATTTAACAATTTATTCATTTAACAAATTGGAGCCTCAGTAGTGTGTGGAAGAACCATACACAACCACAACAGCCTGGCACCTCCTCCTCATGTAAGACACCAGCCCGGTCCAACATTGCTGTAACATCAGATTGGCAGAACATGAGGGTACCAGAAGCTCAAAACAAGTGTCAGTATGGCGACAGCAGAAAAAAGCTGTTTGATAATGGCAGAGAAGATTTGGCAAATTTTTCATATTCACAACCCACACACTCAGCTCCACTGTTCAATGCACAACTGCATGTTCCTTACAAATGTGGCACCATTAAAAAAGGAAATGAACAGGCTTTCCAACAGTATCAGATTTATTGCTAAGAAGTATTGTTACAATAAAAAGATAATCCATCAAACACTAATTTGCTTACGTTTTGTGCAAAGTTTTTTTTTTTCATTCTTGAACTATTCGTGCTTCATGGTTGAGTTTGAGAAATAAAGAAGAAAAAGGTCATGCATGGTTTAGACTATTGTTTTCTTTTTCTTTTTACATTGTTTCAGTCACATGAAATAACTGTTTTCTTGGTTGCCTTGGTAACACAGCTCAACACAGGACCATAATATGTGCTTTGACCACTTTCCAGATAGTTTCAGGCAATTACCCAATAAACAAAACTCAAGGCAAAAAGAGGTTTATTTTTAGGATGTTGCTGATATGGGGATTGACATCAGGAAGTCACATCTTTATGTAAATATGTTGTAATTTCTTGGATAAATAAACTTAACATGAAGTTACTTTTGCATGGAGAACAGTTTCAGTACATGGTTTAAATTAGGCCATTCTAACTACCCTTAGCTCAAATTGGAAAGTACTGGTATACAAAAACATGCTGAAACAAATTCCAGCTTATTCTACTGAAAAACTATAGATTTCAAAGAATTCTTCTTCTTTTCTTTCACTATAAAATTTATCATTTTAATATTGAGTTCTGTAGGAATAAGGGATCATTTGAAGACAGGCTTAACTGTAAACTGTGGAACCAATTCTATTATTTCTTCAACACAGTCTTTTCCCAGCCCTGGAGGTTGCTACTGCCCAGTTGGACAGTGAAATTAGCCAAAACACGTTTACAGGCAAAATGAAGATGATGAACAAAACGTCTAACTTACATATTGGTATGATGCTGGCATTTTACCCTTAGCGTGCTACCACTCTAAGTAAATGGAAGATCTAACACTGAGTTGCATGGTCATTTTGGTTAAACCTTAAAATGGCATTATGCACAATCTCATGGATTATCATGAGATATCATGCTCAGAGTGTGTCATGAAGGACTTTCAGTTACTACCGCTGCAATAACAATAACTGTGTAATTACTGTTTTATTTTTGGTTTTTAAGGTTGGTTAGCTGTGACCACCATCTTGAATTGTGTTAGCAAACAGTTGTTGGTGTGCATTGACTGATTTCTTTCTGAATTTCACTAACATTTATTTGGTGGTCCTTGAGTCTTTCTTGCTAATGGACAAAGTAGATGCACAAACACATTCACACAAACACACAAACAAATAGAAACATTATTGTCAGCCATGAAACTGTGGCTGCTTTGACTGAGTGAAAGTCATTTGATAAGATGAGATAATCCCGTGAATGATGTGTCAAATTTTAGTCTCTGTCTATCCCCAGATAGACAGAAACATCACCGCCTTGCCTGCTGGTGGTGGTCAGAGCCGGTCTGCCCCAGGGCAGTTGCGGCTACAATGTAGCTTACCACCATCAGTGTGTGAATGTGTTTTATTTTATTTTATTTTATTTTATGTAAGGTGACCTTGAGTGTCTAGAAAGGCACGTTTAAATGAAATGCAATGTATTATTATCATTATTAGATGTTCTGACCATGCTATTCTGGTATTGCAATTGCTAAAACTGTCTTTGAGCAACAGATGGAATCAAGTTTGAGCCCATGTGTTCATGAGAAATATGATATAAAGCAAAAAGATGCTGCTGCAAAACTAAAAACATGCATTGCTAAACTTAAACCCATTAACATTAACTTGAATCTGTATGACTCAAGCGAAGCCAGTGTGACATATTATTCTACTTGTAGATGCCCATTTGAGATATTACTCTACCAGCCATTGTCCGTCTAAGAACATTTAAGACCTGTGTGAAGACATTCATCAAACAAATGAACTAATTTTTATTACTCGAAATAATGGGAAGAACTATGTGACCATTATATTATAATAAAGGTATTTATGAGCCTTCAATCTCACAGGCTCACCACGAGATACCTTTGAAAATTTGAAATCAGCTCCTGAGGCTGAGGGAAAGAGGGATGGAAGGAGAGAAAGAAAGAGAAGTAGAAAGAGAGTGAGAAATGGCAAGGGAGAGATGTGGGAGTTGTGTTTTTGCTTTTTTGCCACAGGTTACATTTATAATTATCTTACTGGCATAAAATCGCCAAGAGGCTTTTTCAATAAAGGTGGGAGGCACCTACAGCACAAAAATATTACCTACAGATCAACACTGAACTGAATAAAAGCTGCAAATGGAGTTATACTAAATCTCGTGCAGCTTTTAATAAACGCACATGGTTAGGAAAATCATTAAGAACAGTGGCCCTATTTTGCACGAGACTGCAGAACTGAACACTGCGAGGGCTAGATATTCTGAAGACGAGGTGAATAATTTCATTCTCTGTCCTTCACCAGTGGTGAGTAAGCAGAGCTGGAGGGTTGAAGGGAAGATGGCCACTTTCTCAAGGCCCTATACCCTGCCTTTTGATGACTGGAAATAATCACTAGATTGAAAGCAAGTGAGAAAGGCGTGATCACAGACACATCACAGAGGAGAGGAGGATCTCTGATTCCTTTATCCTCCCCAAACCCCTTTCCTCGAAGTAAATTTTCTTTAGAAGCCTTTGTCCTGAGAGGAGAATATGTCTAATTCCTTTTCCGATTAGCCTGAAGCAAAACTTGATATGACTGGACATGGTCTCATTATGTTCAAGCTGCTTTACAAACTTAAAAAAGTGCACCATAAAGCAAGCTTACTTCTGAAACTAAACTGTTTTAAACCTATTTTACTGTATTTAGAGTTTTTTATGCCACCATGCAACTTTTCTACACACAATGAGCAGTGTTCATGTTGGATCCTTTAAATCATTATTAAATTATCACAAATGCAATTAGCTGCTGACATTTTATACAGGATGCCAGGATCGTCTATTTTTTTTTTTTTTTAGATCAGGTGAGTTGTTTATACCAGGTAGACCTGCAGTCCCACCACACTGGGGAATCCAGTTGTGGCTGTTCACATGATGAGGTTAGGCAGGTATGGCCAGCTGGGTGGAGACCTTGGGGGCCAAACAAGAACCTACCTGAGGGATAATGTTTCTCAACTGATCTGGGAGTGTTTTGCCCCCAGGAGATGCCGGAGGAAGTGAATGAAGAAAAGTAGGCTGAAGTGATTTCAAGACTGGATGAATCGAATGTTGTTGTTTTTCTTTTGAATTCTTTGTGGTTTATTTAAACCAGTTTACTCTTGTTTTCAGATGCTGTATGGTGACTGGTGTGACGGTGCATAAACTGTCAATTCACAGCAACAAGCTTCCTTTGTGTCCCTGTGATGCAGTGGTAACTTGTTCAGGATAACTTCTGGTTTTATGACAGCTAGTTTAAGTTACACCAATCCCTGTGTCTCATTATAAAAGGTTATCCTGAATTTTATGGTGCAATTTAATATAGTTTTTCAGATATACCAATATGCAATTGTGAAATGCCAGTCAACGAAAATGGAAACATCAGACAGAATTCAACAAAAAGTAAGTAGAAGACATCTGATAGACTTACATTAGGCCAGCCGTAGTTTGTGTTGGTAAACAAATATAGAAAAATCTGCAATACGTTTGATTAATTTCTGCTAAAAAAAAAAGCAAGAGCAAAAACAAAAGAAACCTAAACAATCCTACACTGATAATTGTGTTGCTTTTACTTGTTGTAATAAAGTTAATTTTAATATTGATTATAAAGTGTTGTTGAGTAGCGCTCACAGATGCACCTCTGGCTCATAGCAGTCAGCTCCAAAAGGAAATCTGGGGCAAAGTGGCCTGAAAGGAAGGCATACAGCCTAAACTGCAGATAGTCAAAGAAAGTGGAGATTCTGCCAAAAGGGACGAAGACAAGACGACAGGCCTCCATGTGGGATTTCACTTTGGATTTTGGCCCTGCAGGAATATGTGGAAACACAACTGACAGGGCTTGCGAGGAGAAGTCGACTCTATTCAATTTAACTAAGTAAAGAGTGGCCCGTGTTGATGCAGCAGCAGAAATCCTCCAAGGTACAATGTGGTCTTGGTAGTTTGCTTTACCTCTCTGGTTAAAAAAGTGGGGGAAAAAAAAGCCAATTTGAACATTTAGAGGTAAAGTCAGTTTTATGGCTCTACTGAATGCCACTTTAAAAAATAGCAACAAGACAACATTCCAACTTTAGCTGATATTTATTTTACTTTTTTTTTTGCTACAATCCTCTAAAATCTAAGGAGCGTAGTCATTTCAGTAATCTTAGAAATACTTTATATCCAACTTTATATCAACATGTGCTACAAATACAAGTCATCTCGGTTTGGATAAGTACAATAAGCTTTTAATCTGTTCAGTCATGTTTGAAGCAAAGACGTTTGCTTTAAAAAGATTCGATGTAAAAAACACAAAGACATGTACAGTACAATGAAAATTTACAGGTCATGACTCAGAGGGAAATATTAGTCCAATGAAATAAGTCCCAAGTGTGTAGCTCAATGAGGCAAATGGTGTAACAAAATATTTAACATGTATCATAATCAAATTCTGATGATTTTAAAGTCATTTCTATATGTCATGAATCGCTAAAATGACCTCAAAAATCCACTTCATTGATTTTATAATAATAAACATCATATTGAGTGTAAAAAGAAATGCTTCTGTTGAACCTAAGTTTATATAACTAAGACATTCTGAACTTTAAGAAACACAATTTTATCAAAGGAAGGAAAAGCCAATGAGCTAGTGAAACAACATAATCACTGATGACATACTGTGCAACATATTAAATCAGCATTAAAAAGACTTTTAATTTATACTGGTAAATTAGAAATCATTTTAACCTAATGTAGGCTCCAAGTTTTAAAACAAACTTTGTTTGGGGATCCAGCATATATAAATATTTATGTTTTTTTAATTGATTTATGGGGACGAGACAATCACAAATGTCTTTGCAATCTCAAACTTATCAAATGTCTTGTATCTTCTTATGGCATGAAAAAAAAATCTCCTGATGCACTTCATTTTTATTCTTTACGTGGATCTCGTGTTAAACAGAAACATCAACAAGGAAATGAAGAAAAAACAGAGTCCTTAGGGTTCTGCAGCTTTGAGCCTTTGGCTGCTACAGAAAAGTCTAGCACCTCCTACTGTTTTGGAGGTTTCTAGTCCAGCTGCTCCTGCTTTATCCTGTTTGAATTGAGTCCTCGCTGACTCGTCCTCCTCAGTTCCCGCCGCAGGACGTACTCACTGAATTGGGATGAGTCCACGCCTCCTCCACAGGAGCCAGCGATCTCGAAGCCTCGCTGCTGGAGACGCTCTAGAACCTGAGCAAAAGACGGAAGGAGCAAGGTGAATTTTGATTCAGCATTCACACAAATGTTTTGGACTTTTTGTGTTCTCATTTTTAACAATTTCTGTAAACTTTGTATTATTTTTTAGCCATTCATAAAGCTAAATGCCTTTACATTTTAGCTAGTCTTTTGCTACTTTTAGCTAACTTTTTGCTGCTTTCAGTTAGTGTATTTTACTTTAGCTTTTGTTTCTTTTGCAATATTTAGCTATGACTCAGTACTTTGCTACTTTTAGTTAAGGTTTTGCTATCTTTAGCTTTTAGCTTGTGTTTTTCTTTTATCCACTTCAGTTTCTTCAGTACATTTCAGCAAAGTCAATCAGCACTCAGCATTCATGCCATATGTTTCTTAATAGAAAAGGCAGTTTCTCTTGTAAAAAGTATAGTAACTCTTTTCCTAACAAACAGTAGCATCCTCTTAAACTCATTATAAAGTATAATGCCTAAACTTGAACGTAACCTCTAACCTTTTTGTTTTTCCACGCTGAGGTTGGAAAACAAAACTGCAATAATCTGCTCCTGCCTTAGTGCTAACTGTAGCACTGAAAATAGCTTTGGGTCTAAGCTGCAGCAACATACGGCTTGTGATGGGAATTTGGATGAGACTTTCACAAGACTTTCACAAAACAAAGAGCTTCTCATATTGCCTCATGCCTCCCTTTCATTGTTTATGTGTGAGTGTGCGTGTGTGTGTGTGTGTGTGCGTGTCTCTGAGTGTGGTAGTGTAGCTGTTTCTGATCTTGCAGCCTTGCAGACATCTACAGACGTGTCCGGGGGGGCTGTAGGATCACATTCCATCGAAGAGGCCCCAGGGAGCAGTGAGGCTTTCTCTCTGCCACTTGGCTCAGTACGGGCTGCTCGGCAAAACCTCCCCCCTCCCTGGTTCTTCCCCCCCAGGCCCAAGCCTCCGCCAAAACTACAAAGGTCCCCCTACTGCTGGCAGCTCTCTCTGCTCCCCTTCCTTCTCCCACCCTCCCCTCCCGTCTCTGCCTCCATTAGCCGCAGATACAGCATTCACCGCCGGCAAGCTTTAATAACCAAACAGGATTATGGGCCCTGCCTGGGGACAACCTGCCAGGGAGCATGCTCACTCTCTTGCCTGCTCCCCACTACTTGCACACTTCAGAGACGGGTTTTGTTTGTGTGTTTTTGGAAGATTTGACTTCCTCGGAAGGAGACGCAATCCAAATCTTTGTGAAATCTCCTCTAATTTGCCTCCTCTTCATGAGTTATTGATGCATATTTGAGGATATTACCATTAATGAGGCAGTGGAATATCAATATGTAATCACAAAACATGAATTATTGCCAAATTTGAGCTGATTATAATGGCAGCATCTAAGAATGAGAGAATATCTTGATGGAATATGCATGTTTTGCTTTAGCTTGATCACAAACAAGTAAAAGTATGTGCCAAGTGTAAGATAACACCGTTTATTACTTTTTCATTTTGTTTTACAAATATCTTATCATCCATGGTAAACAGGCACTAAACTTTAAGTTTTGCTTGTAAAAATAAAAGTACAAATTAAAATTTCAATTCCTCCAATAACTGCTGAAGAAGAAGGGCCCTGAAAGTTGATTTTTGGATGGTTTAAGCACACATATTACCTAAACAAAAGAACACTATAAGTTTTTTTTTTCCCATTCAGCGCTGATTTAATGATTGTTTAAGAAGCAATACATGCTTCTGGAATTTGGGTTTTTCTGGGTCTAAATGAAGAAAATTTGATAATCTCACAAATAGATTTCTGCACGGGCTATGTGCACTGCAAGCATGCAAACACAAGTTCCCAAAAATTAGACATTTTTTTACAGCTTTTTGTTTTTTTTATATAAATTATCATTTAAACTATGTCTACAGGACATGACTTAATGCCTCTTTTCTTACTGATTCAGGAAAGCATTTCTCTGCTTGGAATATGCCAGTATTACATGTATTGTGTACATTGTGTACATCTACCAAATATTTCTCAAATGCTTGTGAAGTCCCAAACAGAAGAGCTGAATTGATCCCACATCTGATAAAGACATGATTTTAAAGCTGTCTGAGTAATTCACTGCATTCTGAATGGCTTCTTTCTGCTTCCTGGCAGTCATTTTTTGTTTTGTTTAATTTGGACATTAATGTCAGTAGTCAGTTTCAAAGCAGAAGTTTTATAAAGCTTGTGTTGCAATAGATGATTAAGAAAGAAGGTACTGAACCTGACTGCCTAGCAGCTGAGGAGCCAAATGTGAGATTATTATTTCAGTCGGATCACAGACTAATAAAGATCGTGGTAAACATGCGGGGATAACTTGCTAAATCGATGTTTTGATTACTTCATCAAAGAACCCCTTTTTTCTGCAAGGGGTTTCTTATGACCTGGTCAGATTTAGAAAGATGAAGGTCTGCATCAGACACAACGCCATCACCATATGGCATATGAAAAGGTGCTACATAAACACACGCCCCTTAGTTCTTTACATACATGTTCTTAATCAAAAACTGCCAATGTATTAGTAATATTTATTTCACAATGAGTTCACTTTTTATCCAAACTAAAATGCTCATGAACCCACATCATTACCTAAGTGGCCTGTTACCTGGACAGAGTTGAGGTGACAGTAGCCGTTCAGTGGGAAGCGGATGACGTGTGTGGAGTCATGGTTCCATCCGGCGTTGACAGAGTTGCACATGACATCGCCGATTTCAGGAAAGACGTCTTCGATCAGGGCCTTGTCGCCGCTAAGCGTGATCCTCTCGCCGAGGTCAGGTGCAACACGCACAACTAAGCACTCGCAGGGGCGGGAGACCCGACCCAGCTCCTGGTCCTGGCGCCAGCGTTCCAGCTCAACCAGCATGGGCTGCAGCTGAAAGTATCGAGCCTCCTCATAGAGCAGACTGTAGTCCTGAGGAAAACAGGTCAGAGGGGGTTTCACATCAAAGAAAAGTGCACTCGAATGTTTTTGCATCTTAAATAATAATCAGTACATCCAGCGATGTGTTAGAGCAAGACATGGAGCAAAACATTAAGCAAATTGTTTTAATGTCAAGATGTGTTTCTGGAAAGGTAAAAGTAAAATGTTGAATGGAGTTTTGAGACTATTCCTATACACAAGCAAGCAATAAATGTTATTTAAAAATAAGAAACGATTCTGCAAAAATTCCAAAAGAATGATCAAGTGACGTGGTTGCATTCTGTGGAGAAACACATCCTTTTCTATCTGGACGGTAGAGTTTAGACAGCGCTCCAGTTTTCCCATGCTTCTCTCTAAAGGTTCCAAATGTGAAAATGGCCTTTGATTGAACTTGAGCATTTGCTTATTTTAACTGGGATACTTTCCACTGATTGACTTGCACTGTGGACAGTCCATCAGATAATGTGTTTATTTGTTTTCTCCCAGGGCAAGTTTAGTAATTACTGACTAAATGACACATATGAGTGAAAAGATGGAATGCTAATGTGTCACATGCTGTGCGAGTCACCAACAATGGACACTTGAACCGATATGTAGCTTATCATGTGGCCAGAAGTCTTAGTGCACTTACTTACCTATGAGAAAAGCTCACTGTTTTTTTTAATCAAATATTTGAAAAAAAATAAAATAAATAAATAACAACGAATCAAGCTGCATCACAGTTTAGCTTTTTTGCGGGGGGCAAATTTCTGATATTTTGCTTCCAAATCAGAAGTCGTTGTCAAGACATCAAGTTAGACTGGCGACCAAAGCTGTTGTATAGCCTTAGCATTTATTTTGTGCGCTAAGTTGCAGGACTGCTGACTGGCTGATGGCACTTTATACGGTTTCACGATGGACATCCACTCACTTTGAAGTCTTCCGGAATGAGAAGCTTGGACGTCCTGAGGAAGTTGAGAATGTAGCGGAACATGTGTCCATCCCTATCAATGAAGTAGTGCTGCTTCAGGCTGTCCAGGACTATAGGCTCTGTGCCATCAAAGAGGCGACCAATTCTACACAGAGAGGGAGGGAGGAGGGGAGGTGAGGTGGAAAGGGAGAGTGAGAAGGAAAAATAAGAGGGTAATGTTTCAGGATTATCAATACATATGTATTAACATTTGAAAATATAAATTCACAACTTTATCTAAAGCCTAATAATTGGCCGTTTTAGAGACGGAAAGGAGGGTTCTGAAAAGAAATTTGAATCAGAAATGTGTGGTCTGGAGAGGTCAGGGCCAGCTGGTGCTTGGTTTGCCCGAGGCCGGGTGCCAGTCACCCTCAGGCCTGCTCCCCGAGCGACAGCGTGGCCTTCCGGCCCCCAGATGGCTCTGTGCCCTTTGGCTCTTAGCTGCTGCGGTGACATCTGTCAGAATAACCAAGTTGCTTTTGTCTGAGCTCTGCAGTTGGCACTTTCTGCTCTTACAAATGGTTTAACTACCCCTCAAAAGAACTTCACAAGAAGATGTGTTTTCATACACCTTTAATGGAAGAAAAAAAGAAGCAACTCGCACTGCATATTTTATAAATCAGAATCGATTCCAAGAGTATTCAAGAGATCCATGTGTGACTTGAAGTGTTGTGACATTTAACTGTCACATGATGACATTAACCATTAAAGATGACATTAAACTCGAAGGAAATGATGCCAAACAAACGCATGTGGCTTGAACGGCCTAAACTCTGCAAAATCGTTATGCCTTTTTTTAAAAAGACTGTCATCATTATGACTCACCTTGATTCTGGGAATTTTGTTAGGGTGGCCAGGCTGCTGGTGTACATGTGTCCGCCTACGTCGATGTGCACAGGGGCGTTGGACTTGGTGAGCTGTGCAGGTGTAGGGATGCCCTGGTTGCTCAAGGGAGACACCGGTGACCGTGTGATCATGGGCCTGGACATGCTGGAGCGATTATCCTGCAAGTGCACAAAAGTAGACAATGTTATGATTCAGGAAAGATAAAAAAGGTAAACTCATTGTGTTTTAAAAGTAAAACGCAGAATGAAAACAGTAAAGCAAAACACAAACATATTTCTTCATACTCCAATGTTAGGAATGAGATTTTTTTTCCTATCTTTTTTGAACACAGCAGGATAGAGCAACCTGACCTTGACCTGAATGTTGCCACAGTCTACAAGCAACTCTTCCTGTGGGCCATAATCTCCAAAACCAAATTAATTAGGAGCATCAATCTCTCTTGAAAATGAGAAATAATAATGGATTCTGATTTGAATACCATAATAGGATTTTTTTTTTTGGGGGGGGGGGGGGGGGGCTATTATATTAGCCTACAAACACCATTTAGCAGACAATTTCTATATACTCCGAGGAGGAAAAAAAAACACTTTTCCACACAAGATAAAAAGTTTCACTCTCTTGAGTAAAAAAAATGGATGTGTTTAAAGGAAACATTAAAAAGGCATTAAAAAGAAATAAATTGAAGACACAAATCAGAAAAGGCTGCAGAATAAGTGTAAAAGATCTGCGCGGTAGAAAAGAAGGAAAACGCTCAAAATGACAGTAAAACTGAACGCACGTCGTGTAAAATAAACTTGACGATACAATTGTTGTCCCTCCCTGTGTGGTTACCTGTGCTGGCATTACTGTGGTGGGAGAGGACGTCAGAGAGTGGTCGTTCTGTTTGAGCGACGCTGCGGGAACCGGCTCCCCTCTGACGGCGAACATCAGGGCGGGCTCCCTGCACTCCGCCGCCCGCATCGGGAGCCGCTTGAGCGGAGCGTGCACGGACTCGTCCACGGAACTGATTGGACGCGGTCGCTTTTTCGCTTTCTGGTGCGTCAGGTCCATGATATCCGCGTCGTCCATTAAGGTTCAGCGATAGGTCGGGCTTCTTCTTTTTCTTTCTTCCGTTTTTCTTTTCCACCCCTCTCTCTCTCTCTTTCTCTCTCTCTCTCCGTTCTTCGGGTAAACGTGACGCGGGGATGATAGCAATGAAAAGGCGTAAGAAGCGGGGGGAGAGAGAGAGAAGCCGGCGGGAGAAGGAGAAGAGCGGCGGAGGCGGCGTGGCTGTCACACGGAGCGGCAGCTTCGCAGTGGCTGGGAGAAGTCAAAGCCCCCCGACAACATCAGCGTCTGAGCGCCTGCGGCTCTTTTTGGGCTGTCGCTGTTTCCGTGGCAGGTATGTGCGTCGCATTTTCAGAATAAAACAAAAAAAAATCATTGCCTTTGACGCCTACATGGGATCCAGTGGTCTCACATCTGGACCCCACTGCCTGGCCTTTGCCCCCGCCCCGCATCCTCCTTCTCCTCCTTCAGCGGTCACCACCCCCGTTGTGTTCAGCAGCTGTTTGGTTTAGCAGGTCAGAGCCTCTTTTAGAACATCCAACGCTCAAACCGGTGACAAACCCAATTCTGTGGCCAACAACACCCCTCCCCACCACCACAACCCACTTCCCTCCCTCGGACACAGATGCCCATCAAGCCCCCAACAGATGTCAATCACATTCACACACCCCTCATTCTTCCAGTCAGAGAAAATCTGTCGGTAATTCTCATTTTATTTGTCCAAAACGTTTCTAATCTGCAACTAAAAAAAGAGTGATTTCTTTTTGCATCCATTAAACAGCCATCCACTCGCAGCTTATCAATTACGTTAACATTTAAAGGTAGGCTACACACTATCATAAAAAAAGGTTATATCGAACTGTATCAAACGGTGCAGTTTGAAAGAGTTTACTCCAGTAGTTTCCATATGATCGCGCTTCAGAAGTGCAGGTCTGCACTCAATGTCAACAAAGCACTCAGCTGAATCCACTGAAAACCATGAGTCACGTGATCAACTGACAATAGGAGGGCCTAGTTTGCAAACAAATATGGTGGAATCTCTGCGATGTTTATGTGGAAACAATAGAGGGAGTCTTACAGCTAAATGTGACAGAATAAAAAAATTGTATAAAACAGTTGTGGAGAATAAACATCAGGGATCAATAAGGGAACCGGAGCACCACAAAGAGAGAGCTTCAGAAATAGATCTGACAAAACTTCTGCTAGACTGTTAAAATAGACCTACCTTCAGTCACTTCAGCTGTTATTGTAGGTAAATAAACAAATTCTGTTTGGGATCCCGTCACACATTTTGCTTATAAATTTCTAATTTACAGACACAATAATATTGAGGACAAAAAAATGTGCAGATTAAGTTTATCACTCTATGATTCGTTTAGTCCAGACTTTTTGTCTTTGCACTAAATACCTTTAGGGGCCAAAGCTGTATGAAAACAACGCTGTCCAATCACCACATCAGCAATGGTCCTCACTAATGATATCACAAGGTACAAAACCAAACCACAACACGTCCAGCTGCAGTTAAAACTACTTCCCCAGCACTCACTTGGGCTGTTTTTATTCCACAGAAAAATGCAGGGAATCTGCAATTTTTAATAATATTCAGATTAAAATTAATTAGTTCAACCACTGGCCTTAAAACATCCACATTCCTCCCTCTCATTGGCAGTGTGGGTTTCACACCTAGATACCCAATTAGCAATTAAGCTTGCCTTTGAGTGCAGGCCTCCAATGCGGGTGTGTGATCCTCGTTTGATTTGCATGCCACTTGTGCACGCGCTGATAAGCTCAGGCAGCAGCCATACATAGTTTTTAAAATTCAACTCCAGAATCCCTCGCAGAAGGCAAAGGGGCCTGCGGGGCACAAAGAGAGCGAAATCACATGGCTGCTCTTCAAAAGGGGACCTGTGTAAGGCAGCCTGCAAAGTGCGTGGGATCACACTCAGAATGCAGGTAATTTGTTCCCTGACTAATTTGTGGAGATGGTGGTATGTGTGTGTGTGTGTGTGTGTGAGAGGGGAAAGTGAGTGTGTGTGCCTGTGGAGAGTAAGTTCTGAAAACAGCTCGGTGGAATTGGATTTCCTCAAAGCCTTGTCATCGCAAAGGTGGATTGAGTGTAAAATCTGTGAGGCATTATGGAAAATTGCAGGGGAGAAAGAAGAGGGAGTGAAAAAGAAAGTGGCGGCTGGGTGGGTGGCAGGTGGGGGATGAGGGGAATGGGCTCCTATATCACAAAAATCACTCGGAGTCGGTGAAACAACATGCTGTGCAGGTCTTCTTTGACACATGTTCCAGGAAGTGTTCTTGACCTTCCATCCAAAAAAACAGCTTGAAAGGTCCTGAGTTCCTAAAAGAATCTGTCTCTGGTGGCTCGTTTGTCAGCCATCTGGTCGCACTTTTCCTACTTGTTGTCATTTAGAAAAGCAATACAGATAAAAACCAACGTCAAAACTACCAACCGTCTGCAGTTTTCCACTCTCTATGACAATATTTAGAATCTCCCTCTAAATTTCAGTGAACAGTCACTGGAGCAGGTCACAGTGAAGCATACTAGACCTCCAAACTGTTCTCTGCAACTTTCTGCGACCATCATTACTGCACTTTGCAATCAGCGGGAGCAACAAGCTAACTTTCCAGGTGCATTTGTCCCACGATGCAACTCAAGACACACAATTAGCATTTCAGAACAGAGCATTAACATTCAGTTTGAGGCAAGCAGACCAGTATTTACATAATCTGGATAGGCTGGATAGTCTGTTTGCCGGTGGCTATTTGCTTCAAATGTCCACACGCAGAGAGCTACACACACGTTGGCTCAACTTTTAGGCGACGTCTGAAGTAAAGGCAACAGGATAACAGGTAGCAAAGTCTTCTAAAGCAGTGTGGCCTGAGGAGATGTTGAAGGCTGATCGCGTCAGATTTTGGGGAGTGAACTGTAAGTGAACTACAAAGTAATGGCACCAAAACATAAACCTGAATTAGAACCAATTTCAACTCAACTGAGACAAAGTTTCATTCGCAAACACGAGCCAGTGCAGTGAGGTGACCCTTGTCGGACAGAACGGCACACACGGTTTGAGGGTTTTGTTTCTTTTTCAGAACATTTCTTTGTGGATCTTTCACGGGTGTACATCAGCCTGACATCACAGATCAGGATGTGGGATCAGAGCTGAGTTGCTGCAGGCTGTTGGAGACAGTGGCACATATTCAAAGACCAAAATGTCCCAGGGCACAGGAGTGGCACCAGGGCAACATGGAACATAATAACAATGTGTTGCTGCAGGCGTTTTATGCATGTAGTATGTGTGTGTGTTTGTGTGTTTGTTTCTCCTCCCTCAGCAGAAGTGTACTAAATTTGCCTGGGAAACAGGAGCTGCAGCCCACATACAGCGCTACTTTTAGAACAGCGCCATCAGGTGATGAGTCCTGACAAGCCTCCATGTCTCAATCTACTTTTCCATTCATCTGCTGGAACTGATGGGGGTCACTATTAGATCCCACTAAGGGTGACCCAAACTATTTTGTTATCATTTTCAGTGTAGTTCTGTCTTATAAATGTGAATAAAACGTGCATTTTTTAACGAGTATACAAAACGAGTATCCACTTCATAAAAAAGCATGCCTTTTCAGCTCTACAGTTAAGTCCATTTTATTAGGTGTTACTTTTTTTAAGAACACATTGGCCCTTCTGGACCTTGGAGTTGATTACGCACGGCGCAGCCCAGAGGCCAAACACACACACACACACACACACACACAAACAAAGAGAAACAAAAGTCACTCTTATTTCTGTCTTCTCCTTCTATATAAATATGTTTCTGTTAACACGGCCACGGCTTTTATTAAAGGGTGATTCACAAATTCTGCATTGACGTTCGTATCCTGTCATACAGAAGAAGCAAAACGCCCGCGGCGAAATTACTCTACAATGGCGTCTTTCATTAGAGGATCTGGGGCAGAGTTAGGAAACGGGAATGTTTCACGACTAATCGGGAGTTCAAACATTGTTCCAAACGAGCAAAAAAAAAAAAAAAGCGTGTTTAACTAAGTTGGGAGCAACTTGGAACACGGAGGTGTGGGATGTTGTCGGAGTCGAAAAACCGCGCAGCGGAGCGAATTCAGAAGCGGTGTGTTAAAAAGAAAAAAAGAGGGGAAAAAAGCGGAATGTTTGCTCGATAGGGTCGCAGGAATCCGCTGCTGGGTTTAAGATCCGAGGCATCGAAGCCTCCTCAGATCGTCGCCAGGCGCATAAACGTGTTGAGTAAGAAAAAGACAGGAAGTGGTTAAATATTCTTTAAGAACTGTACGGCTCCGAATCGCTTTGGCACATGCGTAAAAGCTGCTGCGCCTCAGCGTCCCAGAGTCCGTCCAGCCTCGGAAATAACCAGCAAACAACATAAATCTTCGCTTACCTGAAACACAGAGCCTCATAAAGAATTTCTTTTCAGCACTCCACCCCCCCTTTTTGTATTTGTTTTTTTTTTCTTTCTTTTTGCCCCCCCTCTGATTTGGCTCACGAGCTGCTTCTCTTCCCACACCAGTGAGAAATGCAATAGCTTGGCTTAGGTAGACAGAACAAAATACAGAGAATTCTTGCTCCAGGGCTCCGAAACCCCTCAAGGCAAAGATCAGGATACAATTAGCTCATGTCTCTGCCCCAGTCTAAACCAGAAAACTGCGAGCAAAACAGGAGATCCGTGCCCTAGTTTTTGTTGAAGGTAATATGTATATATGTGTATGTTTAAATACATATATATCAATTAAAATGTTTCTTTTTCTACATTAACTTACCCCCCCGCCGCTCTCGTTGCATCTAACTTGCCTCCTTCTTGCAGAGAAGCTGATTTTAATCGTTATGATTAGTTTTGATGGAACGCTCCCTAGGGCGATATCTACAAATGGATGGACTGTTTCTTTGCCAGAGAGGAAAAGCAGGAGATGACGATAATTATATAGATTGTTGGACGTTTTAACCCCCCCCCCCCCCCCCCCAAAAAAAAAAAAAAAAAAACAAAAACAAAAAAACAAAAACAAAAAAAACCGTTTTTGTCCCCCCCACTACTCTTGCATCATCAGGCAACTTGTTGATTATAGGACTTAGAAATGAACCGGTGTGTGTGGCTGGTTGGAGAAATTCCCGTTTCTTTCTTTTGACATCTTTTTTCTCCCGGACAGCCCCCCCACCACCACCCCACTTCCCACCTCACCATTCTTGTAGACAACCTCTAAATGACGTGGTTGTATAAATAAGTACTTGCAGCTTTTTTTTTCTTGCCTTGCCTCAATCAAGACTGAATCAGTGCCTGGGGGTGATGTGCGAGCTCATTTCAAATGTTCAACCATGCATGATTTCAGCAAGATTGAGGCACTTCTGAGGCTTTTAGAATCACGGGGGGGGGCACTGTAAAGGAATCACATGGTTAAAGTCAACATGCGTAATTGTTCTGTTTGACTGTGCACATCTGGACATGGAATGGTCAGTTGTTTTACTCTCTCATGTTCGATACAGAGAGCTGAAATGCCTCTTTCGCCCCCTACTGGACAAAAGATCCACTGAGGTTCCTCCTCTGATTTTCTTCTTCTTCCTTTCGGTGGTTTAATTCAGACATCTTATGAAAACACGGGGTTCGTTGCATGTGTTGTGAATGATGCTTAGCTACTACCACCTCAAGTTTCAGGTCAATCGTGGGAAATTAGCCTACTTGACTTGTAGCCAATTTATGCTATGTTTGTGTTGACTCTAAAACCTAATCCATTGTAGAAGTAGGCCTACATCCTATAATTCCTTTCCAAGAGTTCCATCAAAGTTTGTTCAGTCGGTCAGTATTTTGCCAACAGACAGTGTTGGCTCAAACAATTATTGCCAAATTTTTAAGTAAAATAAAAAATACTTTCAATGTCAGAGAATGTGAATCTTGGTCAGCTATTGCCACCCACACAAGATTTGAGCTCAATATCTGTAAAACTGGCTGAGTTCGAACCATTTTTGTCTTTCCTTAAGTCAGATGGCGTTGGCAACCAAATTAAATTCTGTTGACTCCAAATGTGAATCAGTTGTAGACACACAATCAATATTTCATGAGAATTTACAAAAACAAATCTGTATGCTTATTCACAAGGTTATTTTCCTAAAGCTAACAACTGAACACAGATACGGGCAAAAACATGATTGGCCTTTTGCCTTTAGAAGCAGGTGATAACAAAAGGTTCCTAACTCTAAATAAAACCTTCCCTCTTGGTGTATTTCAGCCAGATGACAAACACAATCAATTCTGACAACAGCCCAGTCATCACATCTGATCCAGACATTAAACCTCAACGCTCAGTAAAAAAAAAGAAGAAGAAGAGGAAAATAAACACAGGTTTAAAGTGTTTCAATGAAGTTATTTACCCCAGAGGTTGTTGGCTGACGCACTAAACACCAAGCCTCAACTTTTGAAGATCCATGCACATTTTTATGCTATTATGCCTAACTCGGGAGAATGGAAAACACCTGAGGCTATTAAATCCCATACGTTATCCATTTTCTACACGAATGGAAACCGTTGCTTTAATGCAATTTACTGACTTGGGTATTCAAAATATGCATCAGATGTTGCTGAAATAACAAGTGGGTGGGAGGGGCGGCGACTGCGGCGTGTTGTTTGATACCAAAAAGCCATTGTTACCATGTGAGAGGGAAGTGTTTACCATGGATAAAATCTAACTTTCAGTGGCTACAAAACCCACGCAGCAGAGCGACTGGATGGATTTGGCGGGCGAATTATCCAGATTAATTGCAGATGTAAGTTTTCCTTAAACACAGTTTGTCTGACCTGAATGACATCATACGGTTATAAACACACAGTGAAGAAGGAAAGGCAGAAAACACACTCTGCCTGTTGAAATTCTGAGAGAGTGACTTCAGAAATATCTTAAAAACTTTAAAGAATTGATTATAAACTTCTTCTTTTCCCTTTTTAGCACACTACCATTTGTGAGGGAAATTATGTATTCCTTAATAAAACGAAATATAAATATCTTATGTCTTGTTTTGCTGACGTTAGGAATTTTGTTGTTTTGGTGTTTTATACTTAGCTTTAAAACAGCCAAACTTTCTTGTAGTATTTCAAAATGACATTTGTCAATTGTATTTAAGCCTTTCTGAATGTATTTTAGATTTTCTACGAACTTTGGCTGCTTTTTCCATTCTTTTTCATTGGGGTTTCTGATTATAGATTTTTTTGTTTGTCAGTTAATAAGTTGTAAAGCTCATAACAAAAACTGTAGCTTACCAGAAAAGCTAAACTTTATTTGGGTTTATCAGAGACACAGTTTAAATCATGGCAGGTGTGTACTGACTCCTATTTAACATGAGTTTGAATGAGATTAGTTAGTTCTGAACAACCACATCCACAGTTCAGAGAGTGTGCACATTTATACAAGCACCTTATTTAATGTTAACGTTTTTAAAACTGGTGTCCATATCCAGCAGTCACAGTGCGAGAGGCGGGGTACACCCTGAACAGTTCGCAAGTCCATCACAGCCCTGAAAAGATTCCAATTTGAGTTGTACAGGTTATAGCTCACATTAAAGATGGAAAAAGTTTTGGAATGATTTTTCTTGGTCTCATTTTTTACATCATAAAAACCAAGAATTTACCAGGGCTGTGTAAATTTTTATATCCACCGTACTCACAAAACGAAGTGAAAAAACAGTCAATTTCAGAACCCGAACTCTTTGCGAGTCATTGTAGACTGAGAGAAATGTTGGTTTAGCCTCAGTCCGTGTTAATAACTGCTGCCATGCTTGCCACACCCCTCCTGTGGCCTGTGGTTATGTAAGGGAGTGGGATGGATAAGGGAAAGGGCTGAAGCTGTTCCAGATCCTGACTCAGTCTGCCCTGCAGGCCTGCACAGTTTTAGGCCAGCACTGTTCATCAAATATTATCTTTGGCACAATGAAATTTGGCTTTAGAGAACGTTTCTGTTGCTGTAGCGTGGTGAGAGTCACGAATCAGGGGCCTCGGAGGACATGACCATGATAATAGTTATTCTCTGACACGAGAAGCTGTTGTACAGTTGGGTTGTCACTTTAAAAGTTCACTGGGGGGAGCTTTATGTTTTGAGCTTTACTCCACATGTCACCGTCTTCCCATTTCGTTGCACTTATTGCAGAATTTGCTCTTCTTATGAAATTATCAATGTTTAACATCGAGAATCCTAGTTGTTCGGGTTGTTTCCTCACTTGTTGGCTTCCTCCTTCAGCCCCAAATGCAGCCATCCCACCCACAGTGGACAGAGGCCTCAGTGACACTACTAGGGGACGAGGGGAGCAGAGACAAGAGAATGGGGGGGATGGGTGGGGCGGGGGTGGTGGTGGCAAGGGCGGGAGGGGTGGGGGGTGGCTTGGGTAATGCTGGGAGGCTCTAATAAAATGTAATCCTATTATATGGTTCCCACTAGAGGGCAACAATAATAAAGGTTTCCCTAATAACATGAGCAGACCAAACCCAAATGGAAAACAGCTCCTCAGGTCAAGTCCCACACTTGTACATATATCCTCTCATTAACCCAATTGCTGTTGGGCCACATTACACCGACAGGCCTCTGAGATTTAGCCGCACGATGGCGAGGCAAGAGTTAAGTCAAACAAATGTGTTTCATCAAACTGCAGTTTGGGCTGCTCTGCATAAAGGAATTGAAGCGGGGAGGATGAGGAGGAGTGAGGGAATGTGTGTGCGGGTGGGAAGTTGGAAGCAGAGCCTGGAGGAAACCAATCAGAAGTTCTCCGCCCTCCCTTCCTGTGTCAAAGCCACCGGGGTCTCAGGTGTGTGTTGCATGAACTAATACCTCCCAAACTTGATTGTTTGTGTTCGAGTAATCAGAGTTCTGTGAATTACCAGTTTGGAAATGATCGTTCCATCACTGGTAAACAAAATTCCAATATGGTACACCGCAAACTGAAGATCAAATGTGATGGCTTTGTAGCCCCGCCCCTTCATATAACACGATTATGGAGTTTAATTATTTAGGTGCCAAACAAAATGTAACGTTTGTTTAGAAATTCACCAGAGCAACTTTCTTTTTGGGCAGGTTTTCCTTAAAATTGTGCCAATAAAAGGGCAATCTTGTTCTGTAAATGGATGGAACTGCAAATTCTGATATTTTTTTTGCAGTGTGGCATCATAATGAACGAGTTATTCCTGTATCTCACATGAATGCAGTGAAATATTCATCATAAGTGACAAAGTGAGAGTATCAATCATTTTCCAGAGACAGCTTGAGTTATTAAGTGAGCCAGTGTAACAGTATTACAAAACCCAGAATAACAAAGTTATTTATCTCCTTCTCTCGTTCTCTCACTCTTTTCTCACTTTTTGCGTGTGTGTATGTGTGTTTATGTCTTTGACAGCATCAGATGGGAGAGTGTCGCTTGCCTTCCTGTTCCTGTACCACCCTCCAACCCCAGAGCCGCAGACTCAAGGCAGTTTCAAGAATCAAACAATTTCACGCAGCTACTGGAGGAGGAAATGAACTGAGCCCAGAGCAATAATAAAATTATACAAATGTTATTACAGACTCGCTTGCTACTGTCCTACTTTAATTCAAATTTGGGCTCTCCAGGCGGTGCTGGTGGCAGAGACCTTCCTGAATAAATCAACATTAGCTTACGTCTAAATTATTAAGGAAGTGGGAGACTTTCTTGTTTATAGTATGAATTATTAAGCAAGTGTTTAACGCTGTTTTTCTCCATGAATCCCCAAATATTAATTGCTAATGATCTTTTAAGGTGTGTGTTTTATCTTTTTGCCTGTTAGTTGGAAGCAAAAAACATGAAGAAGCTGAGGTTTCAGCTCACATGAAGTCTGCCTGCTCTCAATTAGATAAGCATGAGATATTTTTGCTGGAAAAATAAAACAATCAAGTACTGCAGTGTTTGATTTAGTGATGAATGTGGACATTAAGGAGGCAAAATAAGGAGGATTACAGTACAATGATCAGTTTTCTGTTTTACTGATGAGCTATACAGGATAATCTGATAGGTCTGATGCAAACTTGTGATGTCCTTTTAATGCAATAAAACTATTAAAACACCAATACAATTTTGCCGCACACCAAAAAGTGGGCACCAAAAGCAAATACTTGTGATTTTACTCTGCATCATCAAAATTCAGGTAACAGGCAAGCAGGTATGTTAAGGCGTGATGATAGAGCTACAAACAAATTAATCTCAAGTACAGAAAAGTACTGAGGACATAGTTCTGTTCAGACAGTTTGTGTTGGAAAATTCAGTTCTCTTTTTTTTAATAACAACCCTTGCAAAAAATATAGAAGTGCCAATAACACGAAGACTGACCAAAAAAAGAAAAGAAAAAGTTCTTAATTATTAAATTGCTTATGCTACTGTTTGACTGCTGGGTCTTCTGCGGGGATGCAACATTTAATCCTCTCGTGCCGTCCTGAATTAATGACCTGGACAAATATCAAACAGAATACAGCTCAGACTAATGAATAAAACTGACATGTGTCTGCCCACATTGTGAAGTGCAACCTGCACATTTTAGGCTCGTGGGTGCCCTCGTCTGGACGAAAATCCTTTCAAAGCTATAAAGCATTGCTGGGCAATTCGCTCTGTGACCAGTGGGTGAGGCAATAATCATTTACAACAGGAGGAGGGGAGTCCGATGAGAGGTGATCTGTGTGATAGTGAAATCAGTTTGATTGAGTTTCAGAATTATTTTGATTGTTTTCTGATAAAGGTGAAAAGTGACGTTTTTGCCGGTGTGTGCGTTTGTCTGCGGTGTTAGCAAAAATATCTAATGAACTGCTGAACAGGTTATATTGAAACTAGATGGATGTCTACACTTAATTCACTGTATGAGTCACTTTATTTCAAGATGTCGCCACAATAAACTGATCTTAGAAAACAGAAAAATAGCTCTAACTCAGTCAGTTTTCTGCAAATATTTAGCTGAAGTTTAGTGTTGTAGTAGCTGAGACAAGTTCACAACACATACTAAAAGCGATATACACTGCATGACATGCTTGCTTTAAACTCTAACATTAACCTTTAAATGATTAGGTATTTATTATAGTTAGGGGTTTATGCAGTTCCTTTGTGCAGTCAACATACAGCAAGACCCTGAGGTTCAGTTCCTGTGCTTTATAAAAAAGGGATTAAGTAAATATCACATCACAAGATAATACCATTTTTACTTTCCCTTATTTAATGGACTGGAGATTATGTAGAGGTATTCTCAGCAGTGTTGTACAGAAAATGGATTTTTATCTGGCAACTGGTCCAAATCTCTTCGTTCCCTGAGTTCCCACCGCAAGTAAAGCAAATAAAAATTCATGCGGTTACTTGTTGTCCTATAAATATGTGAGTGGACTTCTGCAGCTATCTTGATAATAATGAAGTGTTGCTAAAATGAAAGGCAAACAATCAGCAATTTTTTATTATTATAATTATACAAGCTAATTATTATTTACATCTTCTCAGATTTACAGTTTGTGTACATTATTTAGGAAATGAAACAACACAAATCAGTACAAAAAAACATACTCTTCAATACATTTATTATTTTTGCAGCAGAGCCAATGGGAAAAATCGAATGTGTGACAAAAATATCAAGATCCATTTTTAAGAAATAAAGGAAAAAGATCTTGACTAGTTCAGAAGAAAAAAAATACTTGTAACAATGAACAGCAGTGTGGAGATGAAGCTTTATAGAAAACAAGTTTTCCTGATTAATGCACTGAAAATGGAGAATTCTGTGAAATAAGTCCCTTAATGCAGTTTGTCTGCGCTGTCTCATGTTGCTCGAGATCTGTAATGTGTTTAATGATCACAAGGACAATCTCCCCTTTCATTACAAGTACCCAATGTGACACTAATCCAGAAATAACAAGGCTCCATTTTCTTCTTCACTACTCCAATACAGAGCGATGACCCCACATAATTGGTTGACCCCCCCATACACATATTTGCTTAACACAATATATTGCTGGCTGTCATTTTGCAGTGTGAAATGTGTGTGACATGACAACACAGCCATGAAATCATTTAGAGGGGTCTTCGGGATGAATATCGAATGGGCTGCAGATGTTTGTGGGATTTAGCTCTAATACCAAAATTGCTTTAGTTGAAAGCAATGCAGCCTTGCTGTCTTTCGCAAGAAATCATATTCTGGTTTGGAGGGGACAGGCTCAAGATGGATACTTCAAACTGTGATTGCCATTCCTCTTTACAAATTGGTCTCCATTTCCAGTGCATGGGATAGTCATACAGAGGACAGTACTTCTGCCGACGACTCCTGGAAAGGATCTTTATTTTCAGCTTTCTCCAGATCGATGTGATGAATGGAGCCCGGTTTGATCCCAGGCTCTTGGGGTTCCACCTCTTTGTATCTTCCTGATGGATCCTTCTTAAAAACTTGTTTCAGCCTCTTCCTTACCTCAGGGTCAGGGCAGTACAGGTATTCATACAAAGCTGCAGCCAGGACACCTCCGAGGATGGGACCCAGCCAGTAAACCTTTTATAACCAGTGAAGAAAAAGACAACTTCATTAATAAGCTGGTTAATCATTAGTTAATTATCCCCCAAAGCCAAAATGGTAGGGTGGCTGCTAATGTTTTTGCTTGTGTTTGTGTGTGCATGTGTGCATTTATCTGTTACTAAAATGTCTTATTGAACACATTTTAACAAAACTTGCAGAAAGTAATTATTGAATGTAAATCTGCAACTAATTAATTAATAAAAACATGTACTCAATTCATTTTTAAGACTTGGTGTGGTTGTAGCTGAGACTGATCCCCAACACATATTCTGAACTCTGACAGATACCAGATAATCACACTCAACATGAGTTAATCAAAAAGTCAAAACTGCTATTCTCTTGCAACTTCCTTTGAGGCATCTCAAATTAAAACTTGATACAATTAATTATTATTATTAAAACAGGTTTTTTGATTGCATTTAAATTGTTGAACTGAATTGTTAGGCATCATATAAAGTTCCAACCGAACATTTGTTCTGTGCTATTTTGAGTTTGCTTTGATAAGGTTTGATGACCAATTACTTATTGATTTTAATATTAATCATAACTTTTTAGTGCTTCATGTCTGATATCTGAAATACTGAAATTACTACAATAAATCTCAGAACGCATTGACATGACATGAAGGCTAATCGTTGTTAGCAAGTTGGCTTGTATGTTACACAAAGTCCTAAATATTCATAATAAAATGGTAAATCACAACTAGAGCTTGAACATTTGTATACTAGAAAACTCCTAAAAGGTAGAAATTTCTCTGTACGATGGATCTCTTACCCAGTGGTTCTCAAAGTTTAGCGTAACCATCGCTGGACCAAAGGAACGAGCTGGATTCATGCTGGCTCCTGTGTAAGGAATCTGAAGGCAAACATTTGCATTAAGAAACAAAGGTTGCAGTTGTGCACATTAGCATAAGATATATTAAATGTTTCATTTTTTTACTCATTATGGTCTGGTACCATATTGCATTTATAAAGTGTATTGTGATGTATATTGTGTAGTTGTTGAACAGGCTGAAATAAAACCCAGAGAACAGGGAAAAAATAATACTCTCACTTTCTCTGTGCATTTAATTGTTTGTTCCGCAGGGTTCAGGAAGCCCCTGGAGATCGGTTGCCATGAGATGGCAGCTTCTGGTAAAGACCTGCACATATGGGTGTGCGAATAACAGAGATGTGTACACTATCACAGGTTTAAAAATGCTATCGTTGATTTCAGAGCCAGTTTTTGGCTGCAGTTCTTTAATGGTAAATGTATTGGTATCAATTCTTAAATCTGCATTTCACTGCTGAAGGAGTCAGTTGATATAAAAATGGACATGTGCAAAATGTTTTGTCATATTTAACACTATTTTTTGGGGCATTTGTGTGATAGAGTTGTCATTTGAGTGTATCAATACAATCCTGCTCCTGGGCCACTATCCTGCAAGTTTTACGTATTTCCCTGTTCCAATACACCTAACTCAGTGATTGAACTACCTCTTCAAGTTTTGCAGAAACCTGTTAACCACCAATTTATTCAAATCAGGTGTGCTGGAGCAGGGGAACCTTTAAAACATGCAGAATAACCAGGATTGGATGTCTCTGTCCTATAGGCTACTTACTGCAAATAAGTGACCTATGGCTACAGCAAAGCCAATGGCCAGGCTTGCAGAGCCTCCCAGGTCTGTGCGTTTGGGATCACAGGTTGAGAAGACAGTGAAGACCAGTTCAAAAGTGATGAAGAGCTCAATAAGAAGAGCATGGCCCAACGTGATCTTGGAGTTTACCTTTGAAAGAATATTTTCTTTAGCATGAATAGGAAAACCTGTTAAAGATTTACTGCGCATACAGGTAATAAAGATACCATTGTTACACCCAGAGATCCTCGAACAGCAACAGGTGTCACTAAGTAGAGAATCCCAGCTCCGGTAATTGCACCCAAGCATTGAGCCACCACATAGAATACAGCTTTTGCCAGACTCAGCTTTCTAGTTATGAGCATCGCTGCAGTGACAGCCGGGTTGATGTGTCCACCGCTGATGTGGCCGAAACACTGCACCATGGTGGCGATGCTGAGGCCAAAGCACAGGGAGATGAGGACCACATTAGCCGGAGGCTTCTCCTCTTCTGCGGCCCAGTTGATGGTGGAGCCCAGACTCAGGAGGACAAAGATGACAGTGGACAGGTATTCTCCTGACACGGCCCTCCAGAACTTCTTGGTCCAGATCCCTTTAAAAGCAGCCATTACGGTCTGACGCTTAGACCAGGACAGGAACCTCCTGGCAAAAAGAACAATGAGAAAAGTGATTAGCCTACTTGTGTATTCTTGGTGTGTGCATGTGGCTGAAAATGTGCTGAACCCCATCAGAACAGCTGCCTCTGGGCAAATCATTTATAACTTCACTGGGGATTTAAACCAGTGACTTTCCATGACAAAATGTCACACATAGCACTCAATGAGCATTGTGTAACCTCAAGTATTATAGTCTAAACAGACACTAAGGGGTTAAAAAGATTGAAACAACCGCACCCCCACAAAAAAGGCAAACTTTAAAAATAAAACCAGCTAACAAAATCAAAACTTACCGAATGCAATGACACGTTCGGTCTCTCTCTGTCCCTGGTGTGGCTGGTGCGTTTTTATTCATAAGTCCTGCTGATTTATCAAGCTGTCTGAGACGCGTCCTCCTTCATCACAGCTACCTATGAAGTTGCAAGGGTTGGGATTTGCAGTGAAGTCAGCAGGTTGAGATCCCGTCTGTCAAACTTTCTGCCCTGAGACTGCAACCAACAACTTCACCACCCACTACCCGAGCATCCTCTCACAGGAATTAGGCAGCCTGCTCAGTGGGGAGGAGTTAGGGAAATGTTTGTGTGACTGCACTATTAGTTTGTCAGCCTCAGCATCTTTATCAAATCAGAGCTTTACACACATGCAGGAACAATTTAGTTGAACTTGTGTGGAAACAAAATATATGCATCAATACAATATATGTCAATGGGAATATAACTGAAGCTTAAAGTTTTTAACTAATTATCAATGCAACAAACAAAATGAACGAAGCTCTGCTGAATCCCTTT
>JAVKLF010000064.1:8161060-8175246 GCA_034783495.1 Millerichthys robustus | reverse complement strand
TTTATTGTCTGAAATCTGACCATCAGGCCTCCTCTGTGAGGCTCTTCACCAATCAGGCCCCACTGCAATCACTACACCAGCTCCCAGCAGCACCATTTTCAACGATAATGTATGGGAATGTCCTGCATGTGTCCATTTATTTCTCTGGTGGTTTATGAAACCACAATAATGCAAAGTTTGACACTGCTACAATTTATCTGTCTCTAGATGGATGGACTCTCTAAGGTACACGGCTAAATAGATCTTGGTTGCCACACCCTATCGCACATGTCATCATGGGCACAACGATAAAGGCTTGAACTCAACAGAAATGCCGATGCAGCACAGAAAGGAATTGGGGGTTGGGGTTAAAAAGAGAGAGCAAGAGGGGAAAACCGGCATGTCAGCAAAAAAGCCTGTCCAACTAAAGCCCTGATCCTGAGCCCAAAATTATCTCCGACTCAATGATCCCATTCACAGCTTCGATACACCCCCCCTCTCTTGCTGGACAACACAACCCCCAACCTCTCTGTAGTACAAGAGTGGCTTTCTATTGTTTGATCATCACGTGATAACTAACTCAGACAGACACAAATAGTTGGAAAACAAAAGGGTAGAGGCAAAGATGCATTTAATTTGAAGCACCAAATGTGGACCCCTCGACTCCACGGAAGCAAAGGAAATGTTCTATAATCTCATTTTTAATGCCTGCCTGCCAACTACATTTGCTGCAAGCGAGCAGACTGAACTCCCTCTAATGTGCTGTTAATGTGACAAGACAGAAACCTCTCTTGTGAGATCATCCTGATATGCCATCATTTATTCTGAGATGTGAGGTCACTGACAGTTGTGAAATACTCAGCATAGGTGTTTCATCAGAAGCTGTAGATAAATGCGTAGCCGTGCAAATACCCAGTGCCAATCTCCAAACCCAACCCTGGCAAATGGTTCAACACCTCAGAGCAAATGCATTATTCACAAATTAATGTGTCCAAGTTTAGTACAGTAGCCTGCACTTGGCAGTGATGCAATGCAATATGAAGCAAAGCCTCTAGCTGAATGTACTGTATAAGGCACCCATGCCAGCACCACTGTTTATAAGATCCTGTAGAGCTCCAATAATACTTGCATTCGGGTACCTTTTTTTAAAATGCTGTGATATGAAATTCTAATCTAAGCTTAACTGGTGAAAACATATTAACTTTTGGCCAGCTTTTTCCAACAGTGCACAGACTTTTAGTGTAACCACCAAAATATCCCTAACAGCATATTCGGTAATCGTTCCAATTATTGCATGAACTGCTAAAAGCACAATGTGCTAATGGAACACAAAGTAAGATTGCTGCTTGCTATGCCTAATTGCTCATGCATATATTTTTTGTTTGTTTGTTTTTTTCTTTTAGCAGAGTGGAGATTTTAAAGGTTATAATAATGAAAGCATATTTTACAAGGCTGGTAAACAAGACCATTGTGCAACATTACACATCATGTTTTCCCTTATAAATGCAGGCATTTAATGTAACTAAAAACATGTAATGCATTTTGAATAAACACTTAAATATATAATACTTTGTGCTTCAATTTTAATTTGAAGAAATGTAATTAATATTTCACTAATGACAGTTGAGAAAATATTTTATTAATGCAAAATACACATTTATTTATTTCATTTCAAAAATTGTAATAGCTCCCAGAGACACTAAGCAGAAGAAGCATAAATCTGGATAAGATGGTACTTCATTTTGCCGGAATATGGCCTTGAAGGCCTTTTACAACAGTACAGCACTTCAAATAAGTAGCATTCTATGCAGTTATAGCTGAATATGTAGGGTTTTACTAAAGGATTTAGGCATGAACACAAGCAATAAGCAGTTGGCTCAATTGCAATGACCAATCCCCTAATACTTGGTTTCCATCTTAAAACTGCTGGCAAAATCAGAACATTATGGAGAGTCCCTCAAAATGTATTGATACTACAATTCCTTATTAAAAAAAAGCCCTATTATCATACCCACATTGCAGAACATCAGAAATATAAGCATTTAAAGGAGCCATTTCTTTTAATGCATGCTTTGTCTCAAAAGCACATTTTCATGCTTTCTTAATCCAGCAAATTGGCTTTAGGGTAAAGGAAGCGTCCATTTATTTTATTGTTTTTTTTACTCATATTTGAACATTTATTCATTTGTTCTCTTGGGGTATAACTACATCATCTAACAAATAGTTTTTTCCCCCTTCATGGAGATGTTAAACCTTTACTTAATCATTATTGAAACAAGTTAACTTTGACTTTCTCTTCTGGCTTTCCTGCACATCAACTGCAAACTTGTTAAAAATCCATTTGCCAGGTCATGCAAAGACTAGCTAAATGCAAGTTAACACTGACTGTCCTAAACTGTTATTTGCTAAGTGTCTTATTATAGTTGCAAAACATTAAGATCTATCCATTTTTTTACCTGCTTTTCCAGAGTCACTGAGTGAGCGAAAGGGTACAACCTGAACAGGTGGCCAGTTCACCAAATCCAAAAAACACTCAACCTTTCACATTCCCACTCTTAATTTAAGAAGCAATGTTTGACATTTAATATGCATCCATGTGTTCAAGAGTAATCAAAAAATGTGATTAGCAAAGGGAAAAAAATCCCAATTATTTAAGACCTAGGTTGTGCAAACAAAATGGTTCTCTGTTTTCTCATAAACTGACAGTCAAGCATTGTGCGGATTAACGTGCCACTGAAGCCAAGAACTGATAAGGCTAAGCTACATCCTTCTGCAGCTATCAGCGCATAGCTACCAGGATTGTGCTTTGTGAGCTATTGAGACAAGAAGCTTGATACACAGGAAGTAGAAGGCATTAAACTGACCACCAATGCCAAGATGTCAAACACACTTTAATCATAGAAAAGGAATCTTTCATCTCACAAAAAGCCACAACAAAAAGATTACAGGAGAGCTTGCTACAAAACAATAAATAACACAATAAGGGGGGTGGGGGGCTAACGAATTGTCACACAAGTTATATTTGCCCTGTTTATTTTTTTAATTATTATTTTCAAAGGCTAATAACTAAAAAAATAGAATTAATCTTGACTCATTTATTTTAAACCTACCCTTTACAATCAGAATGTCACATATCAAAAAACTTCTTTTTGCAACACAGGTGTTTAACGTTTGCTTTTTTTTATATCGACTAACCTTTAACTTCATGAGGTCCTCTTTTGAAGGTTACAAGTTTGATTCATCACCAAAATCCAATTCACATCATAGCAGCTGACACTAGCCAATGTGTTCACTCTAAAAAGTATTTAGGGTTTTACAGTGGGAAATGTCAACATAACTAAGGTGAAACATTTTATAATATCAAACTGAGAAAAATAAATTTATGTAGTTGAAATAAATCATTTTTTTATTATTTATATACAACAAAAGGTCCTCTCTTGTGACCATTCATCGCTGTAATAGACATTTTAGAAAAAGCTCACTGCACTCTACATCTATCACTGTCGCGCCATGGTGCCGCAGAACTGCATGCTCTAGAAGTTTCAGCTGGACAGAAAATTAAACCCAATTCCTGAGATTCTGGATGAGTGAGATATAACTGTAAAATCAGGCAGTTTTTGCCTTTGTTCGTTATACATTACCTTACCGAGTGACAATTTATTCAATCTGTCTGGATATTTGGGCTGAAGTTGAAATACTGTGAGCATTTTTCCTAAATTAGAATAAAAGGGTAGACGTTACAGAAAGGTAAATTTTTACTTGGAGGTCAACAGCAAAAAAACAAAAGACAAGTCTAAAAGAAAACCGGCTAACGGCTACATCAGCTAATCACTATTATCCCTCATGGCTGAGATTTCAAGCTGAGCTGATGTTTTGTGAAGAGGCTGATCACGAGGGCCAGGCACTAAAACTGCCTCAATGCAACCTGTAATATGACATTATTAGGGTCTTTTGATCTCCAAAGCACAGACTCAAAGCTATTTAGTTCGTCCCCTTGATCATTCCTGTCAAAATACCATCACAAAAAAAGAAAAGAAAAATCAAAGCGACAGAAAAACAGGCAGTGACCAAAGATGAGATAACCTCTGCTGGCATTTTTTTTTGACCCCCCCCCCAAAAAAAAACTGCTAATGTTACAGCAGTATTTTACAGCTTATGAACAATTATATGTATTGCTCATGTACATGTAATTGTGCTTAAGATGCATAATAAGCAATTCTGTGGCCAAAATGTGGTAAACGCCAAACATTGCGGGTTTTACAGGAAAGCAAGAAAATGTTGTAGTAATTAGACCCTGACCACAAACATTTTCTTGACATGCAGTAAAGAACTAAAAAAACAGCCCCATTTATGACTCAAACAGCTAATATTGTTTGATTTATCGGTGCCACTTTAGAGCTTTTGGAGAAAAAAAAAGATTTATTAATAAATAAAAAAAACATTACTTTGTTTAGATTACTGTGAAAGCAATATAACCTTTCATAATAATAAAAAGTTTAGGTATTGACATAAAAACAAGTAAAATAAGTTGTTGTTTTTTTTTTAGTTTGTAAGACTATGACAAACAATTTATCAGAAAAAAAGCATTGCATCCTATGCTGGTATTAAAAAGCACTGACCACGTTCCAAGACAATTACCAAACAGACAGGACCTTTACTGGGAGACAACAAACCACACACTTAATTAAAACTTTGATTTGCACTGGACAAGGGTTGTGCAAATGAATGTTCAAGAAGACAGAGCTATTTCCCAGGAGATTGACCACAGAGGAAGCCATTTGTACATTATCAGTTTTGATAAGATTAGCACAGTTGTTTATTAGAATGTGATTAAATTCTGACAAATTGCCTAACCTCGAGGCAGTATATGACAAGGAGTTCATCTAATGCTGAAGGCAAGCCAAACCAGCCACTATAAATAATCACCATGATGCACGATGGCGGCTTCTCGTCAAATGTGATGCACCTCATGCATATGTCAGTAATTTTCAAAACACCTTTAAGCTTTCATTACATTGTAGTCAATAAGCCATTTAAAATTACCCAGCCGGGCCAATTCCAAAGGGAAACTTATCATGTAATAGTCAAGGCCAAGCATTACAGTAATAGTTCGATTTACATGCACTACTTCCCATTGTTGCTTAATGAGTCATGTTCACACATTCACAATAAAAAAAAAAAAAAATAAAAAAGCATGCATGACTAGGTGCAAAATAAAATGTACATACACCATTGATATAACTGGTGTGTCATCTATTTTTATTTTTTTTTGACAAATCATGTTGAAGCCTTGGGGGCTTCATTTGACCATTGCCATCTTGGCAGAGGTGATGTGGAAGGCATGAAGTTAAAAGAACCTGAGGACACCATCTTTACCCATTGGGTAAAAGTCACAACTACCAACATCACACAACATTCAGACATTAGCTTAAAATGCTGTGTGGACAGTTACTCCTTAAAATTGATTTCCAATCCCAACTTCTCTAAATAAAACTTTACCAGGTAATACATTCCTGTGCAGATGATTTCTCAGCATCAGCAATTACCCGTCTCATCCATTTTACTGTTCTTAGTACAAAATATGCTAAGCAGGGGAGCTGTGGAGTTGGAAAGCACAAGAAAAAGAAAATTTGTTTTGTTAATTTATTTAACAAACTGTCAAAACAAACAAACACACAAGCAAAAAACCAACAACAACATTGCCAGACTGCTGATGTGGAAGCCTGTAATAGAAACAAATAGGGGAAGATAGTTTTGTGTATTATCGACTAATCTGTTGAATCATTCCTTGATGTTACCATTTTTAGCGTGGTTATTTATCTCATTAGCTTTCACAAAATATAACTAGTTTTGACAGTCGAGGGGGTCCAACACAAGTAAAACTCAAACTCTGCAGGACATGGGCCATGGCTCAATCTGATTAATACTTGTTTAGGTAAAAGAAATTGTAACCATATGATGACTCAATACTACTGCACAAGCAGTCGCTAATGAGGAATGAATGCTGCATATACTATTTTCCTTTATCCAAAATGAAGATGTGCCTGTTTTGCAAAGCTGTGTTGTCAATCAAACCTAAATGCAAATTAGCAGCTCAGGTAAAGACTGACACACTCCACTGCATCTAATTACAAACTAAAACCACACAAATGCACACACACACCTTGCATTTTTTGTTAATTCCTCTCGCTTTTCTTTTAATATGCATATATACCATGCATGTACACATCTTTGTAGGTTTCTATAGCGAGATGAATAGAATTACAAAATATGTAAAATCACAGGTTCATGCTGATTTCGAGAGAACAAAGCTGACGGGATCCCTGCTTCTCTGGCTTTTGCTTGGGAGAAGTCAGAGTACGGGGAGAAACAAAGAGGAAGCATGTGAATTCTGCTTGGCCAAGAAACAAAAGCAGAAGACAAAAGGAAGATGAGGCTGACAGTCTCTGGAGAAGACTATATTGTAAGATCTGAGCTGCCTTTGTCCTTTTCTCAAAAAAAAGAAAAAAAATGATTTACTGAGTCACACATACAAAATACATGGACATAATTTTGTTTTCTTGGTGCTGCCATGCTGTAAATTGAGTAAATGTGTAAACGTGTGAGGATTTGTTCATAAAACACTAAAATTTCAGATTAAAAATGTTGTAAAAAGAAGCAGTTGGACAAAAGTGTTTTGCCAAACGGAAAAAAGTCAAACAATGCAAGTAAAAATAAATAATTCTAAGAAATGGGCAAACCATTACAGCCACAAGTAGTAAACATTTTTTTCTTCATTTCATTCAGATGTGACTCATATTCAAAAGCACTTAAATTTCTTAAGCGCAAAACAACCCAACGTATGGATCACTGATTGCTAAGTTTGCTTTTATTTCTATGTATTCTCTTAAAAAACAGAGGCGAAAGATTTTTTTTTTTTTTTTATCAAAAACAGATTGAAAAGAAAAGAAGCTTTCCTAAAAGATCGGGATTAAGACAACTGCCAATTCACAGAGAATGTACATTTGAAGTTTTATATTTGAATCAATATGTGTCAAAAGGATTGAAAATGCAATTATCCAATGCTTTGGGGAAAAAAAAGAAAAATTCACAGATGGAAGATTACAGATAAGTCCAATGTTCCACTCAAAAGATTTTGCATCGGCACATACGCAGTTCTTCAGACATGTGACAGCTTGTAATGTGCTGCACCACTAAAAGAAAGCAAACAGAGAGAAATACAAACATTTGTATGAATGTACAATCACCGTCTTAATATGCCAAGTGAGCCAATCCGTTCCAGGAAATATCTAACCATAAACTGAAGGGAATCTCGGTATAAAAACATTACGATCTGTTTGACCATCTCCCTACATTTTGTTTGTGCTCGGATAGGCTAAGTGAAATTTAAAAAAGAGGAAGTTCTTGACTGCTTGTCTAATTTCTGTTCTCAAAAGTAAGTGATGTCTTCAAGTCAAGGTTGAATTTATCTGACATTCTTGCAAATGTTTTGCACAAACAAAAAAATTATGTTTGTTCCTCCAACTGATTATCATTTTCTTTCATCTGAGATGGAACAAAAGTGTTTTTCTCTTGAATTCGGAGCACAATTTTACATTTTTATTAATTGCCTTTCCTGCTTTCTTCATCTTCAGTTTAGAGTTTCAGCCTCTGATGCTCAATGCAGCATCAGTTTGTAAGAGAAACTTTTCTATTACAGCAGCTCACTTTCATATGCATGGATATTTTTTCCCTCCTCTCCTTTCTTCTGAGCAGTTGCAATTTAATACAATCCAACCCAACAAATTGTGTCGCACTGCATACAAGTCTCTCCTTCCCATAATTTAATGTAAGCAAAATGAAATCAGGGAGAGAGAGAAAAAATAAATAAACGTTTTCTATGTGAAAATGTTTGTAGAGCAAAGAGTGTTTAATCATTTAGTTCATGAAAAGCTGAAATATTTGACAAATAGATTAATATTGGCCATGAATTCTTCTATATAAACAAGTTGATTCATATCAAAACTATAGACCGTGGAAACAGTTGCTTGGTCCAACTGAGACATCAGATGTGAACAATTAATCTTGGCACTGGCCCAGCACATGAAGTGCCTCATCTCGCATGTATCATCTGTGTGGTTGAGCATTACCATGTGTGGAGTGAGGCTGTGCGAGTGGACTATGAGAGGAGAGCCCTCTTACTCAGATGCAATCAGCTGAACTGAGAGGGTTTAGAGACAGATCCGTGCAGCTGTGCTTTATTCCAGACACAATGACTCCCAGATTAAGGAAACTGGAACGAGGGAGGAAGGGAATAAACGATCACAGAAAAAAGAGGAAAGTGGTTTTTTTTGGGGTGGGTGGGGGGGTGGGCTCCAAACATCTGTCCTCAGTTTGTCTGCAGCTATACCACCAAACCACAAGCATGGCCATGTACAAATCTGTCCCTGCTCGGAAACGCTGCCTGCAGAAACGCTTCCAGACTGTGGCTTTTTAACATGAGGACTCGTGGGAATACTCTGTCGCTTTTCAGTGAAACCAGTGTTAGTCAGGGTCACACTAACATTGACAGTGGTGGCACAAACAAGCAGGTGGTGCAAAAGGCGAAACGGAGCAGACAGCTTCTCAAGATTCCATGTCGACTCTGCTCGTGCCTTATCGACTCGGAGCATACATGTGATTTCAAATTGTCCGTTTTATTTAGAGCGACACTCGAGCAACCTGATCTATCATAAACCAAGCTTATTCTTGTCCAAATATACAGATTCTTCTTTCAACTTTATTTTTATGATTCTGCAAAGCTGCCAGATAGGTTTACAGTTTTTGAAAATGCAACAGATCATGTTGCTTCCATTTGTCAGCCTTCCAAACTCAAACTCACATGGAGAAACACAGAGGAGATGGAGAAAAGGAAAATGGTATGTTTGGTTGGTGCCATTTTGTCATTCTGCTTCAGTGGAACCTTTCAGCCAAACAAAAAATCTGCAGGTTCACAGAGTGTTGAACAAACAAAGAGCAGATTCACCAGGACAACGTTCCCCTAACACTGGAACTTATTCAAAAGCCTTTTATTCCCCTGAGAGCAGCGAAGTCATTGGGAGTGATTAAACAAACCACAATGCAAGACCCTTTTCCAGCAAACAATTTTTACTGGATCTCACTCTTTGTCTTGTTTTCTCTTTATTCGTAAACAACAAGGGACAAGCTAATTCTTAATGTCATTCATAACTAATTTCATAAGACAAAGTTGAGAGTGAAAAGACACTCGCAGGTAAAAAAGATGTGTCAAGCAAACTGCAGCAAAGTTAAAGAAGTTACAAATAGGGTGTTTATGGATAATATTGTTTTTTTATTACTGGTGAACGGGCAAAGTTGGATCAAATTGGCTGAACCTGGCTAGCAGGCAGATTACACAGGAAGGATACAATGCGGCATCTTTGTTGGAAACAGTTGTGAGGAATAAATTGTTCCAGGTGCGGTCCTGTTTGCGTTAAAACTCCTCTGCTTTGCCTGAAGGTATAATAGCGATTCACAAGACAGAAATTGATCCCATTTTTTTTTTAAAGCGAGTGAACAGTCCAACAGAAATGATGGTGGATGCATCTCCTGGTCTGTTGCTGGTTTTATTACTTACACGGCTTCTCATCTAAAGCTGTTCTCCTCACTTACCCACATTCCTTTGATTCACTAGAGTGGGCACAGGAATTAAGTTATTTATTTTTCCCCCCCACCGGCCTAATCTCATTATTTTCATTGGCTGATAAAACTCTGTACTGACAGTAAGCTTATTATTTATTGTTCAGAACAAAGTGTGTGTGCACCAGGTGTGTGACCATGCTCGGATGAATGCGGGGAATCAGACAAGCTGACTGGGAGTGATAACAACGTGTTATTTATTTGTTTGTTTTTGCGTACATCTTTGGCGGTCAGGAAATGGCACAGGTGCTTATGAACAAATATGATCTCCACTGGTACTTCATTCTCTCTAGCAGCAAACACGACAGATCTAGCAATATATATGGACAATCAAGATGAATGACCTCATATCTTGTATTATATGAATTCAATAACGAGTCCATTCCTTGGTTGTCGTTGATGAGAGCACTAAACAAAACTTTAATATCCCAGTGTGTTAAAACTGTTAATGATCCGCACAGAGGTCAGTTGTGCTGTAACTCACTGTCCATGTCCACATCACTGCAGCATGGACTTTAATTCCTTTTTTAAAAGTAAAAAAACTCACCTAGAACTGGCTGACACAGCAGCCATAAATAGCCTTCCGCTGACATTTTTACAGCACTTATTTTCTCAACATCAGCACAGAATTTAGGGAACCAAAACCTCCCACGTTTTTCTTCTTCAAGTCAAACTTGACAGTCACCATTTTTGGAGGTTATTCATCAGCAAAAACACAATTGTTAGCAGAGGCAGGGATTTGGGCAGGCTGACTGACGAATGCAACATAATACAAGCCACATGTCATGCGATGAGATCACAGGCTGCTGACCAGCTGTGTCTGTTGATGCTGGGGAAACTTTTCAAGCCATTTCAACATATGGTTTGAATTAAACACATCTGAGGCATGCCGAGTTTTTAAAACAAACAAAAGTCCTTGTATTTGAAAATGCTTTAATGCTTATTTCACTGAAGAATACATCTTGAAATCTATTTTGACATGAAGAAACGCTGATAATGTACTTAGGCGACCACATAATTGAGAAGGGGAGAAAAAGATTTTCAGTGAAACCCAGCAGCTGTTTTCATTTATAATGGTGTCGCAGGCTGAACAGCCCAATGTAATAAAAATGACATATCTGAGTCTGTAACAACAGCTAGGTTTTAGTAGCTACATTAACATTTTTCCAATAAAATTAACAGCAATTAGAGCTTTGTTTAAGTTGAAGTGCTTGGGCAACAGTGATTGAGTGATCTATAAACGTAGGTCATTTTGTTCTCCCGCCTCTAAATGTGTAAAAAAAGTAAAATAAAAAAGGCCACATTATCTCCAGTAAGACACCAAAACCCTACATTACCTCTGATATAGTTATGTATGTGTGTATGTGTGATTGTAAAGAAAAAAAAGTGTCACAAATAGAGTGCAAATATAAAATGTGCTGTAGAGGCACTTATGTGAATGAAAAACACCTTGAAGGGTTTTGTTGAACTTAGATAAGGCAAAAGGCCCTATGTAAGTGTGGAACATTTACATTTATCACTAAGATTGAAAGGAACTACAGCTTCAGAGTATGGCTAACAGCAGAGGAAATTATGTATATAGTAGGAATTGTGGGAAATAAGTTTAAAAATATTAACCTAAAGCTGCCAATCATAATGAAGTAAAAGCTTAGAGTGGAAAGGCCACTCTTACATTGAAACATTACTCTGTGTTAAAGCACATCTTTGCAGTATAAGAAAAATCTGCATAAAAGCAAAAGGATGTTGCAAAAAGACAGTACTGCATGGTGAAGGTCATTAAGGAAAGTTGTCCAGCTTCCATTACGGAGGTGCGAAACAAGGTGCTATTACGCTCATTAACACTGCACTGAAGAGATAGGGAGCTGACGGATTTTCACTCCAATTTAAACATACTTAAACACTAAATTTAAATCTATTTGTTGTTCTTCGAGAAAGATCAGTAACTTATAAGCCGCTGACACCAGTTTATCCACTGACACTAACATTTACCAAACACCTAAAACTGTGATTTTACAAGGTTTCAGCATCAAGACATAAAACTGAAAAAAATTAATTGTAAAAACATAAATTGTATGCCCATGCTGCTTCTAAGTTTATAGTAACACACAGGTTTATACTGATGCAATTAATTCACTTCCTTGAGTCATTTGGGATGAACTATTGAGCAATGCTATTAAAAGCAGTGTTCACTCCGTTTAGAGCAAAACAAAAAACTCAAATTAGTGATCAAAGGAGGAATACAGCACAGCTAGACTTTTTTTCCCCTTGTGAAATATAAAACATGTAATACCAGAAATGATTAGCTGATGCAGTCATATGGGAAAGGGCGTTGTCTATGAACATCAGCGTGTTGCTTCATCTTTCGATACACATCCCCCCATCCTTTGTGAACAGGGACAATAACCCAGTTGAAGGAGGGGGTGCAACTGCATGGCTGATGGGATGGATCTGGTTACCTTCCCAACCGCTGCTTTAAAACCCATATGAGAAAGCCCAGTGACATGGCAACAGGTTTGTTTTTGGGTAGTGTCTTGATAGTTTTAAACACTGAATTTTTAGATCAATAAACACTTAAAAATATGAATAAACAAAACTTTGACCATTTTAACACTTAAGCATTTGATTTCAACATGTTACATTTAGAAGAAAATATGTTAAAATGTATTCTGTGTGAGAAAAAAAAAACATTTTTTGAGCACTCATTTACATGATGTGGGCGTAGAGGTCAAAGATCATCCACATCACAAATCCCTTTGAGTACCAGCTCACAATGGGCAGGAGCTGAATGCTTTTAGCCTAGCGGCAAAGGGAAGAGTAGCTCCTCCCTTGGTGCTGCGTTCCTCCATCCCTATTCCTGCACCTCTACAACATCCTGTTATTCACAGAGTTTACCATTTGAAAAGAATCTTGCAGTCTACACTGTAACCTGAAGCAGTCTGCTGCATATCGGGTTTTCACCATGCAAGAAGAGATGTGGAGGAGAGAAGGGAATAGAAAGAAAAACATTGTGAAACAAAGACAAAGGCGGAAGGGGTAAAAGCAGAGCTCTGCTGGTAGCCGTTTTATTGTGTTCTGGTCCATGACGAACACTGTGGGGTTCTTTTCAATTGTCACATTTAAATAAAAACTCATTCGTTAGAAACTGAGTGTTGTCCCTACAGGTTTGTGTAAAAAAAAAAAAAAACAAGAGGAAAAAAGAATGAAAAAAATGGGGGAATTTTTTCTTTGCTTGTTGCTCAATGTTTGTTGTGCCACTTAGTTCAAACAATTTACCTTGAAAAAGAAAATCAGAATGCATCATTTAAACACGTTTCTGTAAAAGAAAATTATAGTAATGTAAAAGAGATTTGCGTTATTTTTTTCTTTTCTTTACATTTTGCTTCTGGGGAGCAAAAAAAAATGTTTTCTAATCTTTGAAAGCAGTCTTTAGTGATATTTCTTCAAGCTTTCTGAAAGTTATTCTAAGTTTTATTTTTAGGGGATTTTTTAACTGATTCTTATTCCAGTCATTTTCAGACCAGTACCTGACTGTTTTTATGGAAACGTTTTGTTGTTTGTTTGTTTGTGTTTGTCTTTCTATTTAACCCTCTCACGAGGCTTCAGTTTTAAAACTGAGGACTTGTAGGTAATTTTAAACCAAGAGCAGCATGAGGGTTAACTCAAATCCATGAATTTTTCAAGCATAAAAAAGCCTCCTAAATTAAAAGTGATGACCCAGGTGCACCCCTTACAAACAGTCAGAGGACATAAAACACAAATAATTCCTTTAAAAATGATGGGCCTCATACTGGACATCTCAAGTCTCATACTGAACATCTTATGCACAAGTGTTCAGGGTCATGTCAAAATAACAGAAACTGTCAAGCTTTCCTGCAGATGGGATGCTAGTAGATATTGTGCCTGGAGTTATGTGCAAAAGGCAGTCCACATGACAGCTGCTGCAACCCAGGATACTAAAATGACCTGCAAGCAAAAGGCAAATGACCTTCTGCATCATTGGAATCCACATAAGGGTGTTACTGACCCCCATAGACTTGCCTCAATGGCAGCTGCATGAGAGGGATTTAAAGCCCCAACACAAACAAGAGACAGGGTTTTATGTCCACTCTATGGTGATGCTTTGTAAAAGCATGGGTGCATGTTAAAGCACGTTAGTGCCAGTTGGGTGCAAGCTTTGGACTACGTGGAAGTAATCGGTGGGTAGGTTTTTGTTGGTTTTAAAAGTTTGTTATGGAAATGAAAGATTTTTTAAAAAGTAAAAGTCTGCTATCTATTGGAGCAAAGCATGGTCTTAAAAGTCAAATCATCACAGCAATCCACTGTTAAGCTTTGTTTCCCCCTCACCTGTGTTTTTTTTTCCTGACATGTTTTCACTCAGTCTCTGTGATCATATTAACTGTTAGGCCCTCTTGAACTGTGTTAACTGGTTAATTTTTAACCAATCAACAATCAACCTACATGCAGTACAAAGGACCCGTTGACGCATGAACAATCTCTGAAAATGTTTTTTGGAGGTCTGCATGTTAATTTGT
>JAVKLF010000064.1:8135516-8151957 GCA_034783495.1 Millerichthys robustus | reverse complement strand
GTGTGTGTGTGTGTGTGTGTGTGTGTGTGTGTGTGTGTGTGTGTGTGTGTGTGTGTGTGTGTTGTGTGTGTGTGTGTTTCTTGCTGCTTTGGAGGCTGTGCTGTGTCAGTGCTTTCTGATGTTACTTCTGGCATAAGTTGTGATGACTAACCATCCCAACTGGAGGGTTGTTTACAAGCAAGAGCAGCTAATTTGAGTTTTCAAAAGCCTGGCTAATGTCTGGGATGAAACGAGGAGGAGAGGAGATTTTTGCAAATGTAGGGCAGGACGAAAAAGCAAAAGTGTGAAGGAGAAATTTAAATTACATCTTCCCTTTAACTCAGGAAAAAAAATAAAACAAAAAAACAAGAGATGAAAATGAAGCCCTAACAAAACACAGCTGGAAGGTCTGGAAATTGACTTTTTTCACAAGACAGATGCAGGGAGATAATCGAGGCTCCAATGCCTCTCTACTCAACTTTCTGACAAGAAAACTAACAGACGCATTCAGCTACCTTTTCTGCTGCAGCATTAAAAACCTGAAACACGTGTCAGTCAGATTAAACCGTAAAAACTCAATATTACATTTGCTCTTTTTATAATTTTAATGTCATGCAATATTATAATTTTCATTCTGGGATCTATTTAATTATGCATTTCAATTTCCAGAATCTCTTTTTAACAGGAAATACAGCCATTTCATTTTGTCAGTTTATTGTGCTGAAAACATAAGGTTGAGAGTCATTTACAAAGAAATTTTAATCAAAAGCACATTTACACTCCTATGCCATCTGCTCTTTATGCATTCAGAAAACGGCTTTGGTGGCAATGATGAACATATTTCAGAAATCAGCAGATCTTCAATTTGCAGCCGTGAGATCCTTCAGGAAGAGGTTTTACCCCTGCAGCCTTTGTCTAGCTCTGGTTGGAATGCTACAGGAAATAAATTGGCGACATGCTGCACGCTCTTTAATGCTTCAGTAAATATCGACAGAGGGACAGATAATATAAACTCAGACAAGTCTGAACACAAAGCGATCGGTTGTTCACTGCTATACAGTGTGCACTGAATTGGAGACTAGAAATTGCTGCAGGTCAATCATAATATCGGTGGTTACGGCAGACACTAGTGTCAGCAAGGCCTGGTAACTCTAGATCACTTGAGACAAGTAATCTGGTTGGCTACATAAGGTTATCTGATGAGCCAACTGTTGGGAAAGGATGATGGAAATCTATGATCCCAACCACCAATCAAGAACAAAAAGGAAAGAACTGGTTGATACAAAATGCAATTAATCATGGGCAAATGTTTTATTTTAAATAGAAAATATTCCTAAAGCTGCCAAACACAAACCACAAAAAGTCATCTTAACGCCATATAAAAAGAAAAAATAAATGTTCCTTAAAAGCTCAGAAGGCCATATTTCAAAAATATTACCCACACAACTAAAACGAAACATCACACGCATGACTGAAGCCATGAAGCAGCCAAGGTCACTGCAGGAAACAAATTCAGTCGCAGAATAAAATGGGGAAATGCTACAGTATTGTCCTTGAATTACCCAATTACGACACATCAATCACTGTATGGAGCCGAGGGAGCTCCCACATTTTAAAGCCCTAGTGACAAAGAGGGGAAAGGGACAACATGGAAATAATTGGTCGGGGTGACAGAGGACTAAATAAAACGAGGGTAGATTGAGAATGTCAGAAGATTAGTGACATCAGCCGCTACTGTCCAGAAAAGCGCTGGAGCATTGAAATTGAAGCCTGCTTCGAACACAATAGTTTGCGTGGCCTGCAGGAGGTAGACATCTCTTTCCAGGCAGGATACTGGCCTTTGTGAACATGGTTTCAGTATTTGGGTCAGTAGATGTGTCCCTGCGTCAAATTTCTCTTTTGTTGTCAGAGGAATCACACCATACAAATTTGTGCAGACTCTTCAACACAAAGCACAAGGTTAGCAAAAACTGTCTTGAATGCATACAGAAAAAAGGGTTAAAAACACAAAGCTAAAGTGTTGCCTTTATTTTCTTGATTGAGCCTCATTAATATATTTATTCCAGCATTAGCATCCTTGTAGGACACAAAGCACACAAAGACACGGTTGTCTGTCGTTCACAGATATGCAAGACGGGTACTGCTGTCGAATCTGCGTCTGAGCAGCAAATGAATGCATGCCTGTCTGATTTTTTTTTTTGTGGGGTGGGTCTGCAGCTAAATGTATTGCAATAACAATATGTGCTTGCCAGTTTCACATGTGAGGATGGAGGCTTCTTTACACTTGTGCAGCTTAACATAATAAAAAACAGGTGTAGCAAAAAGAGAAACAGGGCAAAAATCGAACTGTGCTACTGTGCAATAAGCAGATGGAGAAACACAGACAAGAGCTTACTTTTAGGGAGAAAATCTAAAAGATGTGGAATTGTTTGCTCTACAAGCCAAAGGGGGCTGCCCCTGCAGAAGAAAAATGGCACTGTAACCCACAAATCAGTCCTTGAAAAGTAAACAATTTAGTCCATTGTGCTGATGTATTGTCTTCTGGGTGCAAGCTGGCACTTTCTTTTCCTCATGGATTCTAGCATTTCACTTGTGAAAAATAACACTCTCCTAGTTTCATGGAGGCATATGCAGAAAGCCAGGTCAATACAGCTATTTATACATGACCTCATTATACAAGCGAGGTCATGTTATGCACTTTGTGTGTTCTTCAAATTAAATAAAACACATCAGAAACACTATGCAAGACACACTGCAGTTGCCAAGAAAGAGTCTGGATTCTTCTCATGTAATGAGTAAACAAAGAAAAATTGATTTATTAGAATAAATCTATTTTTTTCCCCTTTCTTTTGTAGAGTTTTTGATGAAAGCACATGTTATACAATTCTAGGTAAGCATCATAGATGAAGAGCAATGCAATGAAAGTTCTGCTCTTTCAAAACTATATTTAGTCCTCTGGACCGCTATAGAAGTTTAAATTTTGATGCATCTATACCCAAGAACATAAATGACCACAGTTTGTGTCTCAGCAGTCACACACAGTCATATTATAGCTCGGTTTGAGTCGTCATTTTCACTCAAATCCAAAGTTAACAAAGGCAGATGGCTGTGGAAATCTCTGTCACCAGAATATTTGTTCACACCATCAAGAGCTCTATGGAAAGACCAAGATAATTATACGCCAAGGACAAACACCTTACACACACACGCAAGCAGAGAGGAACACGTTAACTACCATTCAATGTCACTGGTATATGGTCTGGTGCCAGAGGTAGAGGGCATGGCCTGCAGCTGATAAGAGTGATATGAACAGAGGTGATGCACGACTATGTTAGCCAACATTTGGCCACTAGAAAACATCAGCTTTTAGACATCACCATTTAGACATTGCACAAGAACAAGGATGTTTCTAAATACAAGGTAATAATTTTAAGTCCAAAAAGGTTTAAACATGAAAAAGGTGAAACATACAAAACGTCTTATCTTGTTTAGCCAAACATGTTTCAAAAGCCCATAAATTTAGGTTTTATATGCATCAGTACTATTACTGCCCAACAAACTTTGTTTTACTGTCACAAATGCAACATGCATAAGGTTACTTTCCAAAATCTGTAGAGCCAAGATTCAATGTGTGGCAGTTATGTCGGCCAATGTGCTCAAAAGGAAAAAATAAAAGGCAGAGTGACGGCAAAATAAAATCCATTTTATGTAGGCTGGTTACAATAAAGAGTAACACAAATTCAACCCCACTGTGATGGTGATGCCTTGGCTCAGTATTGGAACACAGCCTTCATTACAACATATTGATCTTAGCAAACAAAGACCCTGAATTTATTGATCCACTTTCGGGAAGAAGGGGGATGGGGCAATGAACTGCTCTTTAAAACAAATTTCAAGTCCAACTGCTGCACGAGCTTTAAAAAAAATAGAACAAATACCAATAAAATCAAGAAGTTTAAGTGTTTAAGAATAAACTCCAGTAAAAAAGGAAACTACAATGACCAAAGGCTTACTCATAAGGTCCCATGGTGACAAGGAAAAACTAGCTGAAACATGCAGCAGCTGCACAAACTTCAAAACAGCTCATGTTGCTCTTAAACTTTTTAAAGTGCAGCATGAGATCTCCAACGCACCTACAGATCTCCACTTGAATAAGAAATCAAACAAAGCAAGTCCGTTTGTGAATAAAATTGTTCTGTGACACAGATTAAACATACATCCTGAACCTAAACCATAAACCTGACTGAATCAAAATCTTAAGGGATATTTTTCCTGATTTTTCCTATGTTTATTTCTCCAAGTGATCTATGATCACCCCTAAAGGTCACAATAACACAGGGTAACATAAGGTTGTGAATTTGTGGCCTCTGTGGTGAAGTGTCAGGACCTCTGGAACTGGTCTCTCATTCATCTATATCGCACTAAGAAAATCCCACCAGTTTTATATCCAATCTGGGACCAGAGAAAAAGGGTCGGGTTGTTGCTGAGTACTTGCCCCAGTTTACACGGGAGGGTTAAGCAGGGTCACGTCTTGCCCAATGCTGGGGCCCCTTAAAAACACATACAAGTGGTTCCAGCTTTAAACAGGACCACTGGATATATAACAGGCCAGAGAAAACCCAAAAGGTAAGTCAGTGCAAACTTTGAAATTTCATAAGCATGTTTATGTTGTCAAAAAGTTCAATTTTGGTTTGTTTTAGAGGTTTGCCTTACACAAACACAGTAGAAGCACATCATTATTCTTAATGATAGATTAACTGAAAATTACCAAACATGTTCAGCCAAAGAGAGGTTTCTTGTTGATGTTCGCACTGCTGACGTTGACACTAATTGTTTCAACGACATTATTGAACTGGTCAACTGTAAATCCTGGCTCACCCCCAGCTCCCTAAAGATTTGTGAAGTCAACTAACTGGACCCTCTCTTCACCTTCACATAAAAAGCTCTTGAACCAAGGCCAAAGCTGACTAGAAGCCTACCTCTTTTTCATTGCCAGAGCTTGCATAATTGTCAGGAAAATAAGTACAAGTCAGGGTTAAGGGGTGGAGGAACGTAAAACAGAAGCAGAATAAAAAATGAGGAGTAGAGATGGCAGAATAAGAGGACCCATTAAGTTCAATTAGGCTTTTGGGCTTTTCATTAACCTAGTTTTAGAGAGGGAAACCTCTGCTGAATAATGCTCAGACTGGCTTGGTTTGCTGCTCTGCTTCATCAAGAAAAGAAAAAAAATGGCACAATGTGTGTCAGCTCTCCAAAGTCACCAGAATTTTATTAGACACCCAGGGGCAAACCACCCACAGCCACAACATACCTCAAATTAAATGAAATCTAGTAAAACAAGTCACTTTATCAAACAGCTAAACAAGATAAGAGGAAATCTTGCACAGATAAAGACTTCAGCTTCTCTTGTGTTTATAAGAACAAGTAACTGTGTTTGGTCATTTCTCGTCACTATATATCAGAGCAGAGCAAATATTCCAGCCATAAAAGCAAGGGCAGGATGACTTAAGATGGGTATTCCCCATAAGCCTGATGTGGTTTTGCATCGACCAACAAACAATGAGCTCAACCTCCTTTAAATGGATCACTAGAGACAAGTTTTCATAGCACAAGCATTGTCCTACCAAGCATTTTGCTGTGCTGCTCTAACTTATTTTTCTCTTTCATCTATTGAAAACCAACAGGGAGTCATTTGGCCATTGAAATGGTAAAGTTTAGTTAACACCAACAAAAAGTGATTAATTCTTAACTGGCTGGTCACAATAGACATTATCAAATCTACAGGATGTCCTCAAGTTAGCACATACAATGTCTACTGTTTACATGACAACAGCAACCATTTCCACATAGGCCACAGGATGTGTATTCTCCTAATCAATAAGAGAGAATGGTGTAATTAGAAGGGAAAAGGGCATCTAACAGCTCACTCAAGCAGGGTCTAAGGTATATCTGGGATCATATTCAATATGGACTCATATTACCGACGTCTTATACAATCTTCTGATAGTATTATACAGACACTCAAGCAGATCCGATTTCAAATAAGCCAGCTGAACCAAAAGACAAGTAACGACCACTCATCAATAAAGCAAGCAGACATCTGTGCCTACTGAAATTAGCTGAGTATTATTTATAGCATAATACAGACTCAGTGTTCTTTTGTAAAATTTGGAATGTTGTTTCACGTTCTTGTTCACTACCTGAGACCTTTCAGGATGCACAAAACAGAAATGCTAAGACAGTGCTGCATGTTGCTAAAGAAGCAACATTATGAGTAAGCTTCATCAACCGGTCAAAAACAACAACAACAAAAAACTTTTGAGAATACTCTTCATGCTGTGGGGGCTTTGTCTTTCAAAACATGCCACAGGAGATTCTCATTAGAGAATGGAGTTTCATTAACACCATCCCACGCTGCTGTGCCCTGCTGCATTACAATGACACAGGAGTGCCCCTCTCTGTCAAGGAAATCTCCTCATAGCAACAACTCGCTGGGGGAGGGGAAGGCAAAGACAAGAGAGGCAGTAGAGGGTGGGGGGGCAAACAAAAAAAGAACCCGATTACCCCTGGTCACGGCTCATCCACACGCCAGCACAGGGAAATCCATCACCTGCAGGATCAAACAGACACTTGTGCACAAGGCGAAGCTCAGTGAAAGCAGTACCCACCCATCTAACTACTCTCTTCCCTTTCTCCTTTTTCTCTTGTGTCATTGCCACCTCCCCTTCCACCTCTCTGACTCACACCAACAGCAGCGTGCAAGTTTTAGGCACACACTGAGAAATCCAACACAAGTGAGAAGGCTTTCTGGTCCAAATGACCTCAAGGCTCTAACCCTCTCTAATCACACACAGGTGATATATTCCAGTTTTTATTACTGTCTGTGGACCTGTGTGCCATTTCATGGTGGCTGCATTCTTATTTGCCAACATTAAACTAATGAAGCATTGTGGTCAAATCTGCTGCAATATTACGGACTAATCCAAATATATACAACATTTTTTTTTATTTCCCTGTTTACATCAAGTTTATGGTCAAAACAGACATATATATTAAAGCTGATATTCCAACTGGGTTCCTGCCTCGAGCACTTCAAAAACTATTTAACCAATGAGAACGCACAGAAGAGTCAACTGCAATCAGGCACCAAAAGATTTAGGCAAAACCTTTCAGAAAAAAATATACAATATAGATTTTTCTTACGCTCATTTAAAACCTGCGTAAATAGAATATTGAAGCAGAAAAACACAATTGTATAATAATGGCATTAGATAATAAAAAGCATGAAATGTTGAATAACTCAATTACTTGCTCAATTAAAGTTGCATAAGTATTCAAATCTGTTTGTAATTGATTTTTTATTCATTGCAGTGTGATGAACAGTGCAATAAAGACACGCAGAACAAAAACCCAGAAGTTAACATTTACCTACAAATGCTAATAAAATGGATTAAAAAATGAAACAGACAACTTATCAAGCGCTTCTCTACCTAGTTTCAGCCTGCTGTGAAAGTAAGCGAACTTGTGAGCAGAATAATGCTGAACCCCATTTGAGCTGGTTTACAAGGCAAAAAAAAACCATGACTTGCAATACCGCACAACTGCACCGAAGCTAATTGTTTAAATATGTCAGCCTTGTTCAGATCCTCCCCCTGAAATGTACACAGCATGCCAACACGTAGACACACTTAAGCTCAGACATAACAGCCATCCAAAATAAAACAAGACAAGGAATATTTCACCACTCACAGTTGAAAAGAGGCCATCCTTTCGCTGTGTTATCTGGCACCACGACAGTGTATAGATCTTCAGTGAAGCCAGGCTTGCATGGTGGGGTACCCCTGGCCTCCGCTGCAATCTGTAATGCAGGAAAAGGGTGATGTGGGTGGGTGTGGGTGTTGGGGGGATAAAAACAAGTCATAAATCAACGTTCAAAATATGCACTCTGCTGTCTCCAAACTCTCTTGGTCACATTCCGGGGTCCCCGCAGTTGTACAAAAGCATCTGTTGTTTTTATAGCAGGGGCCGCAATTAGGATAATGAGGCCAAAAGGGTTAAGCATTAGCCAAAAAGCTCGGCTAAGCAAGAACAAGCTCCATTTGTCCCAGAGTAGGGGGCCAAGGCACAGGGTACTCTCTGCCAGCCCCCTCTGATCAACACACCACTCCGGACAAACACCATTCACTTTGAAGTGCAGGAACAAGAGAATAAAAGTAAAAACCCACTGAGTGGCGCATAAACATCTATGTGTGAATGTCTGAATACACAGGAAAACTATTACTTCTCCCCCTCCCCCCCCCCTCTGCCAGATAAGGAGTGATCAATACTCTTCTTTTGTTGTATTTTTTTTTGTTTGCCTTTAAAAACAAATCTGCTCAAAATGTCTTTACAAAATACTTAAAGAGTTGTGGCTGCTAAACAAGATAATAAAACCACGAGAATCAGAACGATTGAAGCTTGTGGCATGGTGAAGCAAAAGAATTTGCAGAAAAGAAAGAAGAGCTCAGAATGATATCCCAAAACAGAGCACGGCTGTACTGTGATGTACAAGTGTACATCATCACACAACCTCATGATTGATTCCAACTTTCAGGAAGACAGTCCTGGCTTTATGTGCTTGCATGCACTCTCAAAAGAAGACAGAAGGGAAGAGAGAACCTTGCTGCAAAAGAGCATTGTGGGTAGTCATGACAGTTGCCATTCCTAATCAGAGAAATTTAAATGGAAAATTCTTGTTTAAAAAAGGAGGAAGTGGTGGGTTTGGACTCCTACATGGAAGGCAGCAGGTTTTAGATTTTTTTGTCTCTTTTACTGGATGCCAACATTTTTTTTTTGGCAAAAATCTAGCTAATTATCGCTGATAACTGGTCTTTCCTTGAATAGGCACATTTTTTTTATGTAATGAAGTAGTTTTTCACAATACATCCTCATATAATACGTCAAACAGAAACATAAACCCTATTTGATGAATGATTATCAGTTAGGTTATACATACACTGTATTAAAACGACAATTGATTGAAGTACGCTCTAGTTATGATAATGACTTCCACCAGCGAGGACAATTAACTCGACACAAAAACACAAATATATGCAGCAGCCTAAATAAATATTAGAACTAAACTCAAATGTAACCAAAACAAAATAAAAATAGATTAATCTAGGCCTGCATCGTTCAACTTCCATCCCAACAAAATTCAGCGACACGAACTCTTAAATCAGGCTACAACCATGTTCATTCGACTTCTTTTAATTGAAGTAATCAATTCGAACGCAGCTCGTTCCAGCGTCTCGTGCGCCTTCAATAAAAAAACAACGTTAGCTAGTGATTGCTGCCCGACTCCAGCGACTTTTATCGTCAATTTAGTACACGACTTATGGTGTTGTTCTAACTACACGCAGCGTAAAGTGCCTAGTGGAGAGCTACCAGCTCGTCCCGGTTCGTAACTCCACAAAATGCTTCGCAACAGCTCACCGAAAAAAAAAATAAAAATCTAAATAAAACCAGCGAAAGTGTCCGGTGCAGGTCAGCTCTGCAATTACCTGCAGTCCTGTGAAGACCAGCAGCAGAAGCACACCGCTGCCCTCGTGTAACGAGTACATTGGTACACCCGTCACTCCGTTATCCACCGCTACGGGTTCCGTAAAAGAAAAAAAAAAAAAAAGAAAAGATGACAAAAATTAAAAAAAAGAATATCCAACTGGCTATAAGTGGCCTCGAAACCGCTCCTTGTTCGACAAAGGCAGCAGGAATGGTGGCGGCAGCATGTATGAGCCTCCTCCTCCTCTTCTTTTTATCTGTCTATCCAGTCCGTTCTGAGGAAGAGCTGTGCCTGGTACTGAGGCTGCTGCTCCCTCCCATCCAGTCTGACTCAAACAAAAAAAAAAAAAAAGAAACGAAAACCGAACCCTGGCTACGAGACTATAAGCCGCCCATGTCTCTGTCTCTCCCTACTGGTGACACAGCCAATTTCACTGCTGGGATGGAGGAGGCTGTCCTCCCAACCATTTTCCCTTTGTTTGTCTTATCAGATCTGTAAAGTGCAGTAAGAGGTAGCTTTGTTAGCATTTTTGAAACAAATATATATATATATATATATATTGTGATTCACTGACTTCTTGTCAGCTTGAAAAATGTAGGTAAGAGGGAAAAAAAGTGCTGATAGGGCTTTAGTACCCTGATTATATCAGTTCAAACCAATTATGATGACTATCTTTCCAGTAAAAATTAATGTTTCCAGCTTGCTCTCAAAAGACATTTCTGGGCATTGTAGCTTTCAGCAATTGATTTTTTTCTCTCTTTTTTGTATTTTAATGTCAGTTTGATGTGTGGTTACACTACCAAACATTATTAGTTTTAAAGCAGTGATTCTCAACTGGTGGCTTGCAACCCAAAGGTGGGTCACAGACTTGTTTACAGTGGGTCACAGGCCTTTGCCTGGGCAAAACAATAAACCATCCTTCTGATTGTTTGTCAATTATAATAATTATTCATGTAAGCAGGCAAATCCCATTGAGATCACAGATCTAAATTGCAGGGCAAACAGTAGCTTAACATGCATGTTTGTAGGACGAAACCAGAGTACCTGACACAAACATGAGGAGAACAAGCAAATTCCACACAGAAAAATCCAAACCGAGGATTGAACCCAGGACATTTTTGCTGTAAGACAACAGGGCTAACCATTCATTTATTAATGAATGAGTACTCAGCATTTTAAAATTAGCTCTGAGTTGGAATTTTTAACTTTGTTTCCGTGTATCATAGCACTTGTGAGCTTGTTAAAAATGCAGAAGTTACTGAAGTGAGGATTTGATTTTAATTAAAATACAGCTAAAGAGCATAAAAGGTAATAGCTCTCCTCTCTAGAATTGCTGCTTGTTGGTCCTTTTGGTTTATCATTAAATTATTGTTAATTTTTTTTGTGTGTTTGCCTACAGTTATTTTCTATTCCACTATCTCAGGTTTAAGCATAATTTAATTGCACTTTTATATTTGAACAAATTAGAAATGCTGAAAATTAGCCTCGATTTAGGTGAAAGGATGATGGTGGGCCCCAGAGCCAAACCAGAGCCCAGGGTTTAATGGTACTCATCACAATTTCATGCAAACCAGTCAAAGTAGAAGAAAACAAAAATGAATAAATAAATCAAATAAGAAACAAAATTCACATAAAAGTGATTTGATTTGTTCAGTGTTTACATTGCAGAGTTGCACATCAATATATCTTGAAAACGGAAGTAAACTTGCTTAATTTATTTCCCACTTCATATTTGAATGTCGCCACAAGTTTCATGTAACATTTTGAAATTAGGTGCCTTATTTCTAAACATGATCCACTTCCCCTTTATTGTTTTCCATTAAAATTCTATCCATCAGCTCCAGGGTCCTCTGAGAAAAATGTGTTTTGAATGTCACAAGCATCAGTTATTCAGAATTCAGTCCGTCATCTGACAACCTGCATAAAAAGCTGCCCAGACATTATTGATCATTAAAGCATGGGATTCTGATCACAACCTCCCTTAGATAATTGCTGTTTACTGCATGTTTGATCTCATGGATTATTAATTATCGATGATTCGTTGCTGAATCTTTTGGTGTTTCCTACCCCCCCTTTGTTCATACCATCGGTGTTTCGGCACATGAACAGTGTTTTTTCCTAATAAGCTGTCTGTTTCAGAAACAAATCAATCTCTTTGGAGATTTAAATTTCACATTCTATTCATTTCTCTCCACACAAACTCAGAATTTGTAAGTAAATATTTTCCCCATGTTGTCCTAAAAGACTCACTGACTTATTCCACAACATTTTTTATTTTGTGTGTGTGTGTGATACAGCTCAATGAAGGTTAAATTACCTGGATTGTACTGCTGATTCCCAATTAACTACATACAGGTGCCTCCATGGAATAGATTGCACCTGTGACACCGAGATATTTCACTTCAGTGGATAAAACAAATACTTATTTCATATCCAAATAATAAACCACAGCTGACTTTTAGTTCATCTCCCCCTGGGTAATATATTGTTTGTTGTTATTGGCGTTTGGAGGTACCAGCGTGTACCCTCCACTCCTGAAAACCAGTTGTAATTTTTAAAACAAAACTATGCGAACACAAACACATTCCACTTACAGTCAACACACGTACAAAAAAATATATGAATGAACTGAGTGTGTCTTTTCAACACGTTTGTTTACCTTTTAGAACAAAAAACTCATGTCACAGCCTTCACTTGTCACTTTTTTTTACTAAGGCTGAATGTTTTGAATCAGGTTTTAAAAAAACTGCATCTACTGCAAAAATGCTGTGTGAATGAAGGCTGAATGACTGTTTAAAATTATTTAAAGAGCTATATTGTTAAAGCTAAAAGGCACAGAACATTAGCTGAAAGTTCAAAAGTAGCAAAACTCTATAGCTAAAAAAGGTTAGGTACAAGTAACACATTAGCTCAAAGCTAAAAGCAGTAAAAGGCTGGCTTAATGCTTAAAGTAACAAAACAGTACCATATAGATAAAAGTAACAAAATGTTCCTTTAGCTTTTAAAAGTGGAAATAAAGGGAGCTCAAAGTGTAAAGTAGGTAAATGCTAGCTGAAAGGAGAAAGAAAATACAACAGTTCACTTAGCAGCGATTTTTTATTTTTTTTTTTACAATACCTTATTATTGTTATCTTTGAATAAGGCATTTATATTTATCATTAGAATTTGATGTCACAGACCCTTTAACATAGCCCATGCAGCTATTGCCTATTAGGAAACACGTCAATGTATTTTGTTTTTCCAACGAAACTCTGTCAAATTCAATGTGCAATTCTTTTATTTGCTGAGGCAGAGCAAGGCAGCAGATCAAGCCGATTGACCTGCTGATAATTGATTTAGCATTTTGTACAAATTGTTAAATTTATGTCATCTAATCTAATTTAGAGTGGGATCAAAATGCTCCATCTCTTTGATTAATGCAGAGGCGGTTATCTTTCATCAGTACTCGTCTGGGCAGGGAGGAGAGGAGGCGTTTGTGGGAATCCAATTTGGTCTTGGCGCATTCAATTAAACAATATCATGTTGCATGATTCATAATACCAATCTGAAACCTCCGTAGAGCTCCGCGTGAGGCATGTACCTTAATTTGGCATTGAACAATCAGGGGAGAGCTTTGCCATCAAGGTCGCCATGCAGTCTGCGGATAATATATTCTCAGGCCCGAGCTGTCTGGGTGCGGGCAGATAATGTTGTTTTGCAGGCGTGTGTGAGGCCGCCGGGTGATGCATGTTGGCCGTAGTGCTGACACCGCACTTGACTCTCATAAGCGCAGGTGTCCAAAAGCCGGTGGCCTGAGAGGAGCCCTCGATTCGAAACCTTTTACTCGGCACAATTGGATGTCGTGTGGAGTGCTGCAGCACGGTGGCCTTGATAGTGCCGGGCGAAAAATGGAGCAGGTCAGCAGCACTTTCACATCTGCTGACTTTGTGTTGAGACAGGGAATATGACACATTGCCCCCTCTGCTCCCCCCCCCCCACGCTCCTGGAACGTTGTGCTCACTCATTCCTTTCCAAAAGCCAGACAACAGTCGGTGACATTCTTGCACGCGCTCTGTTTGTTTTGATTTCCCTAAGAACGACGGTATTTTAAAAGTGAGCATCAGCGTCCAATCAGCAGGGGTAAATGGATTCTGTTTCATTTAAATACTTATATTTTGATCCTTTTCAAAAGCTGGCTAATTACCCTGTCATAGGCATTCCCGTGCAAGGCAAAGGTTGCTTTGGAACAAATTGGTGAGTGGAAGGGAGCAACGTAGTCTTCAAAGCCATTATCAGTTCCAATCAGGCGTCTTTGTTATGCATTCAATAACAGACCTCTAAGGACCACTGTGTTGCTCTGATTATTCTTCTCTCAAGCCAAATCGTCTCATTCACTCCTTTATAGCATTCGAACAATGAGGCCAAATAGAGTTGTGATGTACAGAGGAACAGATGCAAGATGCGTGTGCTTTCTCTGTAACTGTAACCGTAAACATTTTATCTCACGACTTAAAGTATCATGGCACATTCCTCGCGTGTCATCCTGCAAAATACAGTGCATACCCTTTGTAGATAGCGATATTGCACGATTGCTGGAAATTTCTGATTACACTGTGTTGAATGCAAAGTGCCAAACCGTGTCACAGACACACACGCAGAACATTTCTGCTGAGCAGTTTTCTCTGTAATTTCTTATGAAAAGACGTGTCAGTAGAAGCAGCTTGGTGCCACCCCCTTTTTTTTTTCTTGTCGAGAAATGGAGGCGGAATGCTGCTTCGCAAGCAGCTCTGGCAAACGTCTACTGAGTCACGGGGCTTTAACATGTGTGCGTCTGCCCCAATTTGTGGATTGTAGTTTTGTTTTTGCTGGGGGGCCACATCTGCCTGCTGGGTGCTGGGTGGCTCACAGATCTAATAGTGATTGATTGCCTGATTAGGGGAAATTGTGTTGAACCCAAGAAGAGAGGAAAATACATTTAATTATTGCTGCAATAAAATTGTGGTTATTGATTTCTGCTGACACGTGTGCAAAGCGACAGCTGTTATTGTTCACTTGTTAGCCTCCCTCATTTTTAGGGAGCTGCTTTCGAAATGGGATTTTGCCTGTTTATAAGATTTCGAAAACAGCTGTCTTACTTTTCTTTCCAATGAAAAAGTAAGGGAGTGAAAAGAAAACTGAAGAGTACATGCATTTCATAGGCAGATGCTAATTTGAATGTCCTGATTAGCTGTTGCTGATGATTCAGTAAGGGTGGTTTCTCAGTAGGCTCTGACTGGCAACTCAAAGTTGCAAGAAAAGAGACAAAGTTTTCATTGCATAGAATACTTGCAACCATCAATCAATCTGGCCACATTGAAATTAAAGCCGCCTTTTTTGTGTGCATGGCCTGCAAATGTTTTCAGCTGAAAAAATGGCCATAAATGGCCTTTTCTAGCTCATCACTAACAGTCTAGATAGTATCTTTAAAGCTAAAGTGATCATATGATCACAGGTCAGCAGCCATGGAATCAGAACACTTCACATGTTTACCTTGCATGTGAAGTTAGAAAAGAAAATGTCCAAGGGTCCTCAGGTTTTGTTGGCACTGACTAATAAGGCCCATCTTGGAAGAAAATACAATTTTAGTTAAGTGGATTGGAAATGGATGGCAACAATCCACTTTGGTTTTGGCTTGCTAACGTTCAGTGACACATCAATCCATCAAAATTCCACTTTATTTCTTTAAACTTAGGTAGTTCTAAAGCCTGTTTACGACAAGTCAGATCTAAACTATCTCTATTTGACGTCAGTTTTTCCACCATCCTCATGTGAGCAAATTTTGGGTCCAACATCCAGAACTCGCCTCCATCCACATGCCCTGTGCAGACTGGAGGATGCTTCTCTGTCTGGCACTGCTTCTTCATGAGCAGCACAGGCTAAAAGGTTGGAAAGCAGGCTTGTAAAAATCCTACTTGGCCAGAGATGCTCAGAGGGCCCAGGGGCTCCAGCACTCTCCGACTGAGCACTCTCCGAGCAGAGAGAGAGACAGAGATGAGCTCAGCTGTGCCTTAACTTTGCCAGAATGCTGATAAAGTCCAACTTCGGTGACACGGTCAGCCTCCTTCGGTGTGGAGGGGTGTGGGGCGGGTGGGGTGTTTACAGGTCCTCAGACACGGAGCACAAAGAAACGGCTTGTGGCGACGTGTCAAACGCAGAAAAAACAAGACATTAAGAATTCGACATTGTACAGTATCTATAGAAAATAGATTTGTGATGTGAAATAACTTATAACAAAGAAATAACACAAATAAATGTTTGTTCTGATCAAGAGTTTATTTTATACAAAAGAGTATTTGGGCAAGACTGAGACTAATTTTAGTGGTAAGACTGCTAAGTTGTCATACTGTTATGTCTTTATTCTCATATTATTAAAATTAAAAACAAAAAACTTAATGTCAGGCCCTAAAACTCAGTCGCAATTTTAAATTTGTAATGTGCTAATTATTATGAACTAAAATCAGCCATTAACTTAACCTGAATATATGTGGAAAAGCCTTTGAACTAACAAACACCAAAAGCCAGATTTTGGATCATTTGAAAGACACAAATCCACTTTTTATTACTCTTTCACAGCTGCATAATAAAACTAATACTTAGGGGTTGACGTTATTATCAGAGCTTGTACAGCTGAATTGAAGAGCTTGTTTAAATAAATAGTGTTATCATCCAGACATGACAGATCAGTCATTTACCGCCATGCACAAAAAAAAAAAAACATACACACACACGGCGTCAGCCCGCAGGTAAAACATGTATTGTTTAATTATTCAGAGTGAGCTTTTTTATTAGCAGTGACATGTTTTGTGTCAGTGTGTACCCATATTACACATAACATTTGGCAAGCACAGGCAATGCTCACAACAAAACATCACCTCAGTGAGAACCTCATGTTGGGAGATCATT